>CM038678.1:150675734-150980298 GCA_021605205.1 Aegilops longissima | reverse complement strand
CTTTATCTTTCGAGAAAATTCTACATCATTTCCGATCAACAATTGTCATCCATATAATATCGAAATGCTAGCTCCCACTCACTTTCTTGTAAATACATGCTTCTCCAAAAGTCGTATAGAACCATATTCTTTGATCACAATATCAAGCGTACATTCCAACTCGAGATGCTTGCACCAGTCCATAAATGGATCAATGGAGCTTACACACTTTGTTAGCACCTTTTGGATTGACAAAACCTTCTGGTTGCATTATATACAACTCTTCTTTAAGAAATCCATTAAGGAGCATGTTTTGACATCCATTTGCCAAATTTAGTAAAATCGGCAATTGCTAACATGATTGGACAGACTTAAGCATCGATCTGGTGAGAAAATCTCATCGTATTCAACACCTTTAACTTGTCGAAAACTTTTTTGACAACTCGAGCTTGTAGATTGTAACACTACTATCGGTGTCCGTCTTCCTCTTGAAGATCCATTTATTCTCTATGGCTGCATCGACCATCGAACAAGTCCACCAAAGTCCACACTTTGTTCTTATAGATGGATCCCATCTCAGATTTCATGGCCTCAAACCATTTTGCGGAATCTGGGCTCATCATCGCTTCCTCATAGTTCTTAGGTTCGTCATGGTCAAGTAACATGACCTCGAGACAGGATTACCATACCACTCACAGTGCGGATCTTACTCGGTTAACCTATGAAGTTGCGTAACTTGATATGAAGTTTCATGATCATCATCATTAGCTTCCTCACTAATTGGTGTAGGAATCACGGAAATGATTTACGTGAAGAACTACTTTCAATTGGGAGCAGGACAATCGTCATCAAGTTCTACTTTCCTCCCCTCACTTCTTTGAGAGAAACTCCTTCTCTAGAACGGATCCATTCTTAGCAACAAAGATCTTGCCTTAGGATCTGTGATAGAAGGTGTACTTAACAGTTTCTTTTGGGTATCCTATGAATCGCACTTCTCCGATTTGAGTTCGAGCTTATCGGTGAAGCTTTTCACATAAGCATGCAACCCCAAACTTTAAGAAGCGACGCTTAAGTCTCTTCCGAACCACAGTTCATACGGATGTCGTCTCAGCAGTTTAGGCGGTGCCCTATTTAGCGTGAATGCAGCTTCTCTAATGCATAACCCCAAAGCGATAGTGGTAAATCGGTAGAGACATCATAGATCGCACCATTTCTAATAAAGTATGGTTACAGATCGGACACACCATTATCTTGTGGTGTTCAGGTGGCATGAGTTTGTGAAACTTTTCCACTGTTTTAATTAAAGGCCAAACTCGTAACTCAGATATTCGCCTCTACAATCTGTTGAGGAGCGTTGCGAGAAAATTAAAATTTTCCTCTGGTTTCACCAAGATCCATCTATGAGTTCTACTAAGCAGCGAGTAGCAGGAGAGAGTTTGCATCTACATACCACTTGTAGATCGAGTGCAGGCGTTCGAGAGTGGTGATGATGAAGGCGTTCCCAGCGTGATTCCGATCACCGATGACCAAAGTCTTGAAAGGACAGCACCTCCGTGTTCAACACACGTGCGGGACGATGGCGTCTCCTCCGTCTTGATCCAGCAAGTGTGAAGGAGAGGTTGAAGAAGACAATCCCAATGGCAGCCTGACGGCGTGGTGCGGTTAGTCTGATAGTTCTCCGGCGAGCCGCCAAGCTTGCGTGGAGAAAGAGAGGTGTTGGGGAGGGAGGGCTGCGCCTTCAATGTGTTGGCAGCCCTCCCCCACCCCTCTATTTATAGGAGGAGAGGGTCAAGGGGCGGCCATCTAGGGTAAACCCTAGATGGGGCGGCGACAAGGGAGGAGGGAGGGTGGCTTGCCCCCAAGCTGAGGCGCCCCTTTAGGGTTTACCCTCCCAAACCCTAGCCGCATGGGCCTAGGTGGGGAGGTGCGCCCAGCCACCGGGGCTGGCTCCTCTCCACTTAGCCCATGTGGCCCCGAGAGGTGGTGGCCCCTCCGGTGGACCTCGGAACCCTCCGTGGCCCGGTACTTTACGGTATACCCCGAAACTTTCGAGTCCGTTTAACCACTTTCCATATATAAATCTTTACCTCCGGACCATTCCGGAACTCCTCGTGACGTCCGGGATCTCATCAGGACTCGAACAACATTCGGTAATCACATACTTGTCTTCCTATTAACCCTAAGCGTCACGAACCTTAAGTGTGTAGACCCTACGGGTTCGGAGACATCTGAACATGACCGAGACTACCTCAAGTCAATAACCAACAGCGGGATCTGGATACCCATGTTGGCTCCCACATGCTCCTCGATGTTGTCATCGGATGAACCACGATGTCAAGGGTTCAAGCAACCCGTATTCTATTCCCTTTGTCGGGCGGTATGTTACTTGCGAGAGACTTGATCGTCGGTATCCCAATACCTCGTTTAGTCTCGTTACCGGCAAGTCACTTTACTCGTACCGCAATGCATGATCCGTGACGGACACTTGGTCACTTTGAGCTCATTATGATGATGCATTACCGAGTGGGCGGTGATACCTCTCCGTCATGCGGAGTGACAAATCCGATCTCGATCCGTGTCAACCCAATGGTCACTTTCGGAGATACCTGTAGTGCACCTTTATAGTCACCCGATTCGTTGTGACGTTTGATACACCAAAGCACTCCTCACGGTATCCGGGAATTGCGATCTCATGGTCTAAGGAAGAGATACTTGACATTGGAAAAGCTCTAGCAAAAGCGAACTACGATCTTTGTGCTATGCTTAGGATTGGGTCTTGTCCATCCGTCATTCTCTAATGGCGTGATCCGTTATCAATGACATCGATGTCCATAGTCGAGAAACCATGACTATCTGTTGACCAACGAGCTAGTCAACTAGAGGCTTACTAGGGGCGTATTGTAGTCTATGTATTCACCGTGTATTACGATTTCCGGATAATACTGTTATAGCATGAATAAAGACAATTATCATGAACAAGGAAATATAATAATAATGCTTTTATTATTGCCTCTAGGGCATATTTCCAACAGTCTCCCACTTGCACTAGAGTCAATAATCTAGTTTACATTGTGATGAATCGAACACCCATAGAGTTACGGTGTTGATCATGTTTTGCCATGGAAGAGGTTTAGTCAGCGGATCTGCGACATTCAGATCCGTATGCACTTTACAAATTTCTATGTCTCCATCTGAACATTTTCACGGATGGAGTTGAGCGGCAACTTGATGTGCCTGGTCTTCTTGTGAAACCTGGGCTCCTTGGCAAGTGCAATAGCTCGGTGTTGTCCGAGAAGAGTTTGATCGGCCCGACGCATTGGGTATGACTCCTAGGTCGGTGATGAACTCCTTCACCCAAATTGCTTCATCGCTGCCTCCGAGGCTGCCATGTACTCCGCTTCACATGTAGATCCCGCCACGGCGCTCTGCTTGCAGCTGCACCAGCTTCTTGCTCCACCATTCAACATATACGTATCCGGTTTGTGACTTAGAGTCATCGGATCGTGTCGAAGCTAAGCGTCGGCGTAACCTTATTCTGACGAGCTCTTCGTCACCTCCATAAGCGAAACATGTCCTTTGTCCTTTTCGGTGCTTGAGGATATTCTTGACCGCTGTCCGGTGTTCCTTGCGGGATTACTTTGGTACCTTCCTACCAAACTTACGGCAAGGTTTACATCAGTGCAGTACACAGCATGGCATACATAATAGATCCTATGGCTGAGGCATAGGGGATGACACTCATCTCTTCTTTATCTTTTGCATTGGTGGGGCATTGAGCTGAGCTCAATCTCACACCTTACAATACAGGCAAGAACCCTTTCTTGGACTGATCCATTTTGAACTTCTTCAAAATCTTATCAAGGTATGTGCTTTGTGAAAGACCTATGAGGCGTCTCGATCTATCTCTATAGATCTTGATGCCTAATATATAAGCAGCTTCTCAAGGTCCTTCATTGAAAAACACTTATTCAAGTAGGCCTTAATGCTGTCCAAGAATTCTATATCATTTCCCATCAAAAGTATGTCATCTACATATAATATGAGAAATGCTCTGAGCTCCACTCACTTTCTTGTAGCATGAGGCTTCTCCATAAGTCGCATAAACTAAGCGCTTTGATCATCTCATCAGCGAATGTTCTAACTCGAGATGCTTGCACCAGCCCATAAATGGATCGCTGGAGCTTGCATACTTTATCGACATTCTTAGGATCGACAAAACCTTCGGCTGTATCATATCAGCTCTTCCTTAAGATAACCGTTAAGGAGCGCTGTTTTGGCGTCCATCGCCATATCTCATAATCATAGTATCGGCAATTGCTAACATGATTGGACGGACTTAAGCTTAGCTACGGAGAAAGTCTCATCGTAGTCAATCCCTTGAACTTGCCGATAACCCTTAGCGACAAGTCGAGCTTTATAGATGGTGACATTACCATCGCGTCCGTCTTCTTCTTAAAGATCCATTTGTTTTCTATTGCTCGCCGATCATCGAGCAAGTCAGTCAAAGTCCACACTTTGTTTTCATACATGGATTCTATCTCGGACTTCATGGCTTCTAGCCATTTGTTGGAATCTGGGCCCGCCATCGCTTCTTCATAGTTCGAAGGTTCATTGTTGTCTAACAACATGATTTCCAGGACAGGGTTGCCGTACCACTCTGGTGCGGAGCGTGTCCTAGTGGACCTACGAAGTTCAGTAGCAACTTGATCCGAAGTACCTTGATCATCATCATGAATTTCCTCTTGGTTGGTGTAGGCATCACGGAACATTTTCTGAGCTGCACTACTTTCTGTTCAAGAGGTAGTACTTCATCGAGTTCTACTTTCCTCCACTTACTTCTTTCGAGAGAAACTCTTTTCGAAAGATTCCGTTCCTGGCAACAAAGATCTTGCCTTCGGATCTAAGGTAGAAGGTATACCCAAAGGTTTCCTTAGGGTATCCTATGAAGACGCATTTTTCCGACTTGGGTTCGAGCTTTTCAGGTTGAAGTTTCTTGACATAAGCATCGCATCCCCAAACTTTTAGAAACGACAGCTTAGGTTTCTTCCCAAACCATAATTCATACGGTGTCGTCTCAGCGGATTTAGGCGGTGCCCTATTTAAAGTGAATGTAGCTGTCTCTAGGCGTATCCCCAAAATGATAGCGGTAAATCGGTAAGAGACATCATAGACGCACCATATCCAATAGAGTGCGATTCTGACGTTCGGACACACCATTCTGTTGAGGTGTTCGGTAGGCGTTAGTTGTGAAACGATTCCACATTTTCTTAAGTGTGTACCAAATTCGTGACTTAAATATTCTCCTCCACGATCGATCGTAAAATTTTATCTTTCGGTCACGTTGATTCTCTACTTCATTCTGAAATTCCTTGAACTTTTCAAGGTCTCGGACTTGTGTTTCATCAAGTAGACATACCCATATCTACTCAAGTCATCTGTGAGTGAGAACATAACGATATCCTCCATGAGCCTCAACGCTCATTGGACCGCACACATCGGTATGTATGATTTCCAACAAGTTGGTTGCTCGCTCCATTGTTCGAGAGAATGGAGTCTTGGTCATCTTGCCCATGAGGCATGGTTAGCATGTGTCAAATGATTCATAATCAAAAGACTCCAAAAGTCCATCAGCATGGAGCTTCTTCATAAGCTTGACACCAATGTGACCAAGGCGGCGAGTGCCACAAGTATGTGGGACTATCGTTATCAACTTTACATCTTTTGGTATTCACGCTATGAACATGTGTAATACTAAACTCGAGATTCATTAAGAATAAACCATTGACCATCGGACATGACCATAAAACATATCTCTCATATAAATAGAACAACCATTATTCTCGGTTTAAATGAGTAGCCATCTCGCATTAAGCGAGATCCAGATACAATATTCATGCTCAAACTTGGCACCAAATAACAATTATTAAGGTTCATAACTAATCCGTGGGTAAATGAAGAGGTAGCGTGCGGCGGCGATCACATCGACTCTGGAACCATTCCCGGCGCGCCGTCACCTCGTCGCCGCCGATCTCCGCTTATTCCGCAGCTCTGCTGTGAGTTACAAATATGAGCAGCGGCACGGTATCAAATACCGGGAGTTACTCGATTCTGGTAAGGTACACATCAATTACATGTATATCAAATATACCTTTGGTGTTGCGGCCTTCTTATCCGCTAAGTACTTGGGGCAGTTCCGCTTCGGTGACCCTTCCTTGCAATAAAAGCACTCGATCTCGGGCTTGGGTCCATTCTTTGACTTCTTCCGGCAACTTGCTTGCAGGCGGCAACCTCCTTGCCGTCCTTCTTGAAGTTCTTCTTGCCCTTGCCCTTCTTAAACTTAGTGGTCTTATTGACCATCAACACTTGATGTTCTTTCTTGATTTCAACCTCGGTGACTTGACATAGAAACACTTCAGAATGGTCTTTACCATCCCCTGCATGTTGTAATTCATCACAAAGCTCTTGTAGCTTGGTGGGGCGACTGGAGGATTCTGTCAATGACCGCCTCATCGGGAGGTTAATATTCAGCTGGGTCATACGGTTGTGCAACGGACATCTTGAGAATGTGCTCCTTGTGAACTGTTTTCCTCCATCTTACAACTATAGAACTTGTCGGAGATGTCATATCTCTCGACCGGGCGTGAGCTTGGAAAACAAGTTTCAGCTCCTCGAACATCTCATATGCTCCGTGGTGCTCAAAAGCGCTTTTGGAGCCCGGTTCTAAGCTGTAAAGCATGCCGCCTTGAGCGAGGGTAATCATCGACCGCGAGACTGCCAAGCATTCATAATGTCTTGGTTCTGCAGGGACGGAGCTTCACCTAGCGGTCCTTCTAGGGCGTATTGTTTCTGGCAGCTATGAGGATGATCCTCGGGTTCGGACCCAGTCCGTATAGTTGCTGCCGTCATCTTTCAGCTTGGTTTTCTCTAGGAGCAGCGTTGAAGTTCAAGTTGACATGGCGTTGGCCATTTGATCTACAAGACATATAATTCAAAAGTTTTAGACTAAGTTCATGATAATTAAGTTCATCTAATCAAATTATTAATGAACTCCCACTTAGATTAGACATCCCTCTAGTCATCTAAGTGTTACGATCCGAGTCGACTAGGCCGTGTCCGATCAACACGTGAGACGGACTAGTCTGCGTCGGTGAACATTCTCATGTTGATCGTATCTTCCATCGACTCGTGTTCGACCTTTCGGTCTCCGTGTTCGAGGCCATGTCTTCACATGCTAGGCTCGTCAAGTTAACCCTAAGTGTTTCTGCGTGTGTAAATCTTGCTTACACCGTTGTATGTGAACGTAAGAATCCATCACACCGATTAACACGTGGTGCTTAGAAGCGACGAACTGTAGCAGCGGTGCCGCAGTTAGGGAGAACACTTCTTGAAATTGTTCTAAGGGATCATCTTATTTACTACCGTCGTTCTAAGTAAACAAGATGTATAATCATAATAAACATCACATGCAATTATAAAGTAGTGACATGATATGGCCAATATCATATAGCTCCTTTGATCTTCATCTTGAGGCTCCATGATCATCCTGTCACCGGCATGACACCATGATCTCCATCATCATGATCTCCATCATCGTGCCTCCATGAAGTTGTCCGCCAGCGACTACTTCTACTTCTATGGCTAACGCGTTTAGCAATAAAGTAAAGTAAATTACATGGCGTTCTTCAATGACCGCAGGTCATACAAAAATAAAGACAACTCCTATGGCTCCTGCGGTTGTCATACTCATCGACATGCAAGTCGTGATTCCTATTACAAGAACATGATCTCATACATCACAATATATCATCATTCATCACAACTTGGCCATATCCGTCACATGACAATTGCTGCAAAAAACAAGTTAGGCGTCCTCTAATTGTTGTTGCATCTTTTACGTGGCTGCAATTGGGTTCTAGCAAACGTTTTCTTACCTCGAATAACCTGGCGTGATCTTGTCAACTTCTATTTACCCTTCATAAGGACCCTGTTCATCGAATCCGCTCCAACTAAAGTAGGAGAGCAGGACACCCGCCAGCCACCTTATGCAACTAGTGCATGTTAGTCGGTGGAACCGGTCTCACGTGAAATGCGTGTAAGGTTGGTCGGGCGCTTCATCCCACAATACCGCGGAAGCAAGAGCACAACTAGTAGCGGCAAGTAAGTTGACAAGATCCACGCCCACAACAAAATTGTGTTCTACTCGTGCAAAGAGAACTACGCATAGACCTAGCTCATGATGCCCTTTGTTGGGGAGCGTTGCAGAAAATTAAAATTTTTCCTACGGTTTCACCAAGATCCATCTATGAGTTCTACTAAGCAACGAGTAGCGGGAGAGTTTGCATCTACATACCACTTGTAGATCGATGCAGGCGTTCGAGGAGTGGTGATGATGAAGGCGTTCCCAGCGTGATTCCGATCACCGATGACCAAAGTCTTGAAAGGACAGCACCTCCGTGTTCAACACGCGTGCGGGACGATGGCGTCTCCTCCGTCTTGATCCAGCAAGTGTGAAGGAGAGGTTGAAGAAGACAATCCCAATGGCAGCCTGACGGCGTGGTGCAGTTGAGTCTGATAGTTCTCGGCAGAGGCTTCGCCAAGCTTGCGTGGAGAAAGAGAGGTGTTGGGGAGGGAGGGCTGCGCCTTCAATGGTGTTGGCAGCCTCCCCCACCCCTCTATTTATAGGAGGAGAGGGTCAAGGGGCGGCCATCTAGGGTAAACCCTAGATGGGGGCGGCCAAGGAGGAGGGAGGGTGGCTTGCCCCCAAGCTGAGGCGCCCCTTTGGGGTTTACCCCTCCCAAACCCTAGCCGCATGGGCCTAGGTGGGAGGTGCGCCCAGCCACAGGGGCTGGCTCCCTCTCCCACTTAGCCCATGTGGCCCCCGGGAGGTGGCCCCTCGGTGGACCTCCGGAACCCTCCCGTGGCCCGGTACTTTACGGTATACCCAAAACTTCCAGTCCGTTTAACCACTTTCCATATATAAATCTTTACCTCCGGACCATTCCGGAACTCCTCGTGACGTCAGGGATCTCATCAGGGACTCGAACAACATTCGGTAATCACATACTTGTCTTCCTATTAACCCTAAGCGTCACGAACCTTAAGTGTGTAGACCCTACGGGTTCGGAGACATCTTGAACATGACCGAGACTACCTCAAGTCAATAACCAACAGCGGGATCTGGATACCCATGTTGGCTCCCACATGCTCCTCGATGTTGTCATCGGATGAACCACGATGTCAAAGGTTCAAGCAACCCGTATTCTATTCCCTTTGTCGGACGGTATGTTACTTGCGAGACTTGATCGTCGGTATCCCAATACCTCGTTTAGTCTCGTTACCGGCAAGTCACTTTACTCGTACCGCAATGCATGATCCGTGACCGGACACTTGGTCACTTTGAGCTCATTATGATGATGCATTACGAGTGGGCCCGGTGATACCTCTCCGTCATCACGGAGTGACAAATCGATCTCGATCCGTGTCAACCCAATGGTCACTTCGGAGATACCTGTAGTGCACCTTTATAGTCACCCGATTCGTTGTGGCGTTTGATACACCAAAGCACTCCTACGGTGTCCGGGGTTGCACGATCTCATGGTCTAAGGAAGAGATACTTGACATTGGAAAAGCTCTAGCAAAGCGAACTACGATCTTTGTGCTATGCTTAGGATTGGGTCTTGTCCATCCGTCATTCTCCTAATGGCGTGATCCGTTATCAATGACATCGATGTCCATAGTCGAAAACCATGACTATCTGTTGACCAACGAGCTAGTCAACTAGAGGCTTACTAGGGGCGTATTGTAGTCTATGTATTCACCGTGTATTACGATTTCCGGATAATACAGTTATAGCATGAATAAAGACAATTATCATGAACAAGGAAATATAATAATAATGCTTTTATTATTGCCTCTAGGGCATATTTCCAACAGTCTCCCACTTGCACTAGAGTCAATAATCTAGTTTACATTGTGATGAATCGAACACCCATAGAGTTACGGTGTTGATCATGTTTTGCCCATGGAAGAGGTTTAGTCAGCGGATCTGCGACATTCAGATCCGTATGCACTTCTAAATTTCTATGTCTCCATTCGAACATTTTCACGGATGGAGTTGAGCGGCAGCTTGATGTGCACTGGTCTTCTTGTGAAACACAGGCTCCTTGGCAAGTGCAATAGCTCGGTGTTGTCACAGAAGAGTTTGATCGGCCCAACGCATTGGGTATGACTCCTAGGTCGGTGATGAACTCCTTCACCCAAATTGCTTCATCGCTGCCTCCGAGGCTGCCATGTACTCCGCTTCACATGTAGATCCGCCACGGCGCTCTGCTTGCAGCTGCACCAGCTTCTTGCTCCACCATTCAACATATACGTATCCGGTTTGTGACTTAGAGTCATCGGATCGTGTCGAAGCTAACGTCGGCGTAACTTTATTCTGACGAGCTCTTCGTCACCTCCATAAGCGAGAAACATGTCCTTTGTCCTTTTCGGTACTTCAGGATATTCTTGACCGCTGTCGGTGTTCCTTGCGGGATTACTTTGGTACCTTCCTACCAAACTTACGGCAAGGTTTACATCAGTGCAGTACACAGCATGGCATACATAATAGATCCTATGGCTGAGGCATAGGGATGACACTCATCTCTTCTTTATCTTTTGCCGTGGTGGGGCATTGAGCTGAGCTCAATCTCACACCTTACTGTCTGAGGCAAGAACCCTTTCTTGGACTGATCCATTTTGAACTTCTTCAAAATCTTATCAAGGTATGTGCTTTGTGAAAGACCTATGAGGCGTCTCGATCTATCTCTATAGATCTTGATGCCTAATATATAAGCAACTTCTCCAAGGTCCTTCATTGAAAACACTTATTCAAGTAGGCCTTAATGCTGTCCAAGAATTCTATATCATTTCCCATCAAAAGTATGTCATCTACATATAATATGAGAAATGCTCTGAGCTCCCACTCACTTTCTTGTAGCATGAGCTTCTCCATAAGTCGCATAAACTAAGCAGCTTTGATCATTTCATCAAGCGAATGTTCTAACTCGAGATGCTTGCACCAGCCCATAAATGGATCGCTGGAGCTTGCATACTTTATCGACATTCTTAGGATCGACAAAACCTTACGGCTGTATCATATCAGCTCTTCCTTAAGATAACCGTTAAGGAGCAGCTGTTTTGGCGTCCATCGCCATATCTCATAATCATAGTATCACGGCAATTGCTAACATGATTGAGACGGACTTAAGCTTACGGGAGAAAAGTCTCATCGTAGTCAATCCCTTGAACTTGCCGATAACCCTTAGCGACAAGTCGAGCTTTATAGATGGTGACATTACCATCGCGTCCGTCTTCTTCTTAAAGATCCATTTGTTTTCTATTGCTCGCCGATCATCGGGCAAGTCGGTCAAAGTCCACACTTTGTTTTCATACATGGATTCTATCTCGGACTTCATGGCTTCTAGCCATTTGTTGGAATCTGGGCCGCCATCGCTTCTTCATAGTTCGAAGGTTCATTGTTGTCTAACAACATGATTTCCGAGGACAGGGTTGCCGTACCACTGCAGTGCGGGCGTGTCCTAGTGGACCTCTGATTCAGTAGCAACTTGATCCGAAGTACCTTGATCATCATCATGAATTTCCTCTTGATTGGTGTAGGCATCACGGAACATTTTCTGAGCTGCACTACTTTCTGTTCAAGAGGTAGTACTTCATCGAGTTCTACTTTCCTCCACTTACTTCTTTCGAGAGAAACTCTTTTTCGAGAAAGATTCCGTTCACAGCAACAAAGATCTTGCCTTGGATCTAAGGTAGAAGGTATACCCAAAGGTTTCCTTAGGGTATCCTATGAAAACGCATTTTTCCGACTTGGGTTCGAGCTTTTCGGGTTGAAGTTTCTTTACATAAGCATCGCATCCCCAAACTTTTAAAGCGACAGCTTAGGTTTCTTCCCAAACCATAATTCATACGGTGTCGTCTCAATGGATTTAGGCGGTGCCCTATTTAAAGTGAATGTAGCTGTCTCTAGGCGTATCCCCAAAATGACAGCGGTAAATCGGTAGAGACATCATAGACCGCACCATATCCAATAGAGTGCGATTCTGACGTTCGGACACACCATTCTGTTGAGGTGTTCGGTAGGCGTTAGTTGTGACGATTCCACATTTTCTTAAGTGTGTACCAAATTCGTGACTTAAATATTCTCCTCCACGATCTGATCGTAAGAATTTTTATCTTTCGGTCCGTTGATTCTCTACTTCATTCTGAAATTCCTTGAACTTTTCAAGGTCTCGGACTTGTGTTTCATCAAGTAGACATACCCATATCTACTCAAGTCATCTGTGAGGTGAGAACATAACGATATCCTCCATGAGCCTCAACGCTCATTGGACCGCACACATCGGTATGTATGATTTCCAACAAGTTGGTTGCTCGCTCCATTGTTCGAGAGAATGGAGTCTTGGTCATCTTGCCCATGAGGCATGGTTAGCATGTGTCAAATGATTCATAATCTAAAGACTCCAAAAGTCCATCAGTATGGAGCTTCTTCATGCGCTTGACACCAATGTGACCAAGGCGGCGATGCCACAAGTATGTGGGACTATCGTTATCAACTTTACATCTTTTGGTATTTCTAGGTGAAGACTTGATCGACATGAAGACTAAAACGGCACTAATCCTAGGTTGTCGGAAGGCCGTGGGCGAAATTAAAGACTTAAGGAGGGAACTCCATGTATGTCATCTTGTGCATTTTGTATTTTTTATGAATATGTTCCTTCATGTTCATTATTGTTTGCATTACGAGGACTTAAAATACTGAATTTACAAGGAAGGCAATCATTTCACGAGAAAGGAGGCGTCGAGGTGATCAATATGGCCCAACATGTTAATATCTAAAAGTAACAAACTAATGATGAACTACCTTTGTTCATTGTAGGATCAAGTCAATGTGTGCAATTCATCACAGCGGGAACTCCTAGGGCTAGCCAAGTCACGGCGGGACTTGAGTACACAAGTGCAAGACATGTGACGGAAAAACAATGAGGAACCACAATTAACTCCGATGAAGCTGTCTTTGGTAATGATTACAAGTTCACGTGAGAGGACATAGAGACAGCCGTTTACATCCATGGAACATCGACCTGTTGAAATAGCTAGAATCGGAGACATTACCCTCACAGACAGAAAATCTGAGGCGAAATTTGGACAACAAATACATTTATGGTGATGTAAGTCCATTATACTATATTCTACATCATTACTGCAACAACTGTCTTATTATTGTATGATTGAAAATTTGGCAGGTTATTATGGCATATGCTAGCATTAGCCAAATTGAGAATGATACTACCTCAATCATATCCTCAAGAAACGAAAAGCTGTTACAAATGAAGGGGTGGTTCTGTTGGATGCAACCTCATGGTTAGCTAGTGTAGCAGGAAAATTTGTAGGGCACCGAAAGGTACCGTTTTCCACACTTTCATAGTTTACGTACCGACAACTTTAGGTTCTCAACCCAACCGAATTTTCTGCAGGTGCATGTCCCCTTGAATGTACACCAAAACCATTGGATGCTAATGATGTTTAATTTTGACAAAAAGAAATTCAGACTCGAACTCCATGAATTATCATTGCGACAAGACCAAGGAAGATTCTCTTGTAAGTGTTCTCTTGCCTCTTTTGATCCATGGAACATGAGCTCCCCAAAGTACCGTAACCCTATGTATAACTCGTCGTACCCTAGGTGGACTCGATTCAGTTCTGCATTGACTTTGTCAAGAAAGGGTTGATATCACCACTAAGAACATCAATTTTGCGAATGGACCAAAAGCGCTATGAGAACATACCACAACAGACCGATGGATGCATGGCCTCATAAATTATTATTGCGTACACGAATAAGATTCTGATCTTTAACTAAACATCGAGACTTCTGTGCGGTTTGGACAACTGCAGTACATGTTGTCATGGAGCAGGGATGAAATGACCGATATTTTGAACCGGTAATTGAATGCCTATTTATATTTGTACTTTGTTTAGCTTGAAAGCTATCTGCGTCATTGTCGGTTATCAATATAGGCAAGGATAGATATTTTCAGGTGGAAAAATATGTAGCCTTCTGCATTGATTTTGCAATGCGTCTCGAATCATATAAGTTCCCCATAGCGGTTAGCGCTACATCAAGAATATATCATTTATTTCACAAGTCTCATGATTAGAACTAACACTCTCTCTTAAGCAGAAGGAAGTGTATGATGCGATGGCAGTTCTACGATGCTTGAAGGGCGTACAATTATTCAACAATCACGATGGTTCGAGCGAACGACACATCAACTCGAGAAGGATACGGTGCACCCAACTTCCCGAAAATGGTGCACCCAACTCCTAAAGGAAGAAACGCGTGGGCCTTGAGAAAGCAAGTCGATCCGAGCAAACAGCAAAAACAAAGAGTCTTAAAGAACTAAAACATAAATTTGACAGCAAGACCATAGCCAACCAAGTGTCTTGATACCATCACGGTCACGAGAGCATAAACCAGCACCAGCTTTATTGAGCCCATTCAAACACAAATAGGTAGCATCAATTGATCATTAATTGATACATGCTCATGCTCATGCTCTACTTTTAGCATCATTTGATACGTTTGTTTTTCTTATCGAGAAGTGGAAATAGGTGCTTTTGGCAATCATGAGCATCCTCTACTTATTGCAATATCTAATGCATTGATACATTCTCATGCCCATGCTCTACTTTTAGCATCATTTGATACCGTTGAGTTCTTATCGAGAAAGTGGAAATAGGTACTTTTGGCAATCATGAGCATCCTCTACTTATTGCAATATCTAATGCATCATCGATTACAAAGCTTGATTTGGCAATAGGTGGAATCGGCAATCATTTGCATGCTTTAATTTTGTCAAAATTAATGCATAGTTCAGTTATAACTGCTCATAGATATGGCAGGAACATGCTGAGTTATACACTAAACATAGTCATGCCAAGCTATAACTACCATAGTCATATTATTAGAGTTCTAGCATGCATCACCATACGGCGAATAACACACAACCATAACATAGACCACCGTCGATACTTGAGTTGGTAAGGCCTTGTACAATGCAAGGTGCTTAGGGAGTTGCTTATAGAAATAAACCAGGCTTTTCTTAAGCACAGGTGCTTATTTATGCAGAGGTAGCGCGCATAACTAGGCGTCTCTCACATGCAAATATGCACCGTGCATCGAAAAAACTTTTATTTTCTAAGCACCACCTAAGCATCTAGCATTACACAAAACTTAACATCATCACCAAAATATTATTAACAACTAGGAACACTAAACAGTAGCGGCAAATTCTTAACATAAGCGGAGATCAACCACCGCTCGGCATAGGTTCGAGACACACCATAGGACATCAGTTTTGACTCCAACAAGAAACATAGATAACATAAGAGGACCGGCGGTCACGGGCAGCATCGGCACTCTAGCAGCACATCACTTCTCTCCCTTCTTCAATGCATGTTGTATGGCTCATTGACTTTGACAATCTCAAGGCGTGTGTGAGCGCATGTTTAGCAATCACGGCACTCGATTCTTGCCATGTCCATTGCCGGTCTTGAAGGCATGCTGGATCATGCCATCTATGCCGCCACCGATCACCTTACCTTGAAAGGCACCCAATCTTGCCAAAGAAATGGTACTTGATCTTCCCGGCAATTAGATGCCTCGGTGTACGGCTCTTCTTGTGCACTTTCATCCATCTGTAGTCCGCGTCGTCGTCATCCTCCTGTCAATTAGTGAATTAGTACACATAGAACAACTCAGGTGATATATTATGGTACATTGACTTTAATTACAATGTTTTGAAAGTACACATGTGAAACATGGCAACTATCTATTGCTAGAAATAAGGCGTATGTGCACATACATAATTGAGCCAAATAAATTGACATGCACAATTATGGGCGGTGGAATAGTTGCATTTATAGATTAGTGCACAAGTAGTACATAACTAACACATGAAAGACTACATGAAGTGGCTTGGTTTAATGATATTTGATACTTGTTACAGGTGTAATTCTTATTGGAATAAGAAAATGGCTTCATTGTACTCCTCCATGTTTCACACAAGGGGGTTTGTTCTATCTCTTGGAATGAAGAAACAATTATTCTTTTGAGCAGCTGACATCTGCTTCTCCAACATTGTTAGACCTGATAACAAAGGAAATTGGTAAAGGAGCTATGGGGTGTCTCACTGCTCATATTGATGAGAGATGTGGC
The DNA here is from genome assembly GCA_021605205.1 of Aegilops longissima. Taxonomy (NCBI): domain Eukaryota; kingdom Viridiplantae; phylum Streptophyta; class Magnoliopsida; order Poales; family Poaceae; genus Aegilops; species Aegilops longissima. Next base: position 150,964,040 of record CM038678.1, on the reverse strand, counting down.
TGTGATCATCTAAATAAAATCTGTGGAAAATTGGGTAGATGAGATGTTTTGATTTTTTAGTATCCGATGGATATGTAATGTCAGCCCATAATTATTAAGGAGATCACTTCCTTTGCAAAATGGAAATCTGTATAGAATTTGCAAATGGATCATCTATGAACATGTGTGCAAACTAATCATCTATGAACATGTGTGCAAATTAATTCATGTACATAAACTATAATGAATCAGGCTGCAGCATTTAGTCACATCTGGGGAAGCCAATGGAGAATCCTGCCATATATCCATTGTTTAACCCACTTTTTCATTAATGTATCCCTGCCATGAACATTTTCTTGTATTTGGGTTCATTACCCTTCTTTCATTAATGTATCCTTGTGAAACTTATGCTCATCTAGTTAACAAGACTAACCCCAATGCCATGAAAAAAACGGAGTATCTGCTGGAATCAGAATGTGAATCAGATTTAAAATCCACATCCAACATGAAGATCTATGCTAGATCCTACAATCCTACATACGTACAACTAGAGCCCAAGAAATTGATGCTCATCTAGTTAACAAGAAAAACCCCAATGTCATGAAAAACTGAGCAAAAAAGAGTACTACCTCAGATAGCTGGATGGCATCCTCGTCGAAGTCGCTGCCCTTCCGCTATCTGGCGGACTCCTTTATGGCGTTCTCCTCCATGAGGCTCTTGATTTTGTCATACACCTTGCGCTTCGCCTTCTCATCTCCTCCTCCTCCAGATCTTCCCGACCTTGTGCTCGTCGTGGGTGCCTCGGCTCTGGTGCTGCGGCGGGAGCAGGCACAAGCAGTGCGCTGCGCCAGCTTCCGCCCTCTGGCGGACTCAGCCGCTCCACCCGCAGCTGCGCACGGACCAGTTGCTCTGCTCGATGGTTGCCTCCGGCTCGTCGCCGCATCTTCACGCCAGCGCTTCATCGTCGGTCGAAGGCAGGAGGAGGCGTAGGAAGGAGGAGGTGGTGACGAAGGAGGAGGGTGGTGAGTGGTGAGGAAGGAAGAGAGGTGGTATGGTTCGGGGAGAGGGCGAGGTTTTCTACCCGATTTGGGAAGAAAGCACTGCTCTGCCTCTTGGAGTTCTGAGAAGCCCGGGTGCCGATTTGACTTGACACACCCACCCGGCCGTCCGATTCCACGTGGGGCGTGGGGGTGCGTGCTGTGATCGTGCACCTCCTACGGTTTGCCATCAATTGCTATCGGTCTCACAAGTGGGTCCCCTTGTCATCCACACAACCGAGCCACCACATGTACCACATTTTCTTTCTCCTGTCGACCACTCCACATCTTTCTTTCTCCCTTCTCGACCAGGCCGCCCGCCTCGCCGCCATCGCGACGACCCCTCTTCGCTGCTGTGCGGCGGCGCGCCAACCCTGAGCAAATCGTCGGATCTCCTCTTCTTCCCTTCCCCAGCCGCGTCTCCCTACGGGGCGGATCAACCGATTGGTTTGGACTGAAACTTAGTTTTAGATTGGATCTTGATTTGGTTTATATGGTTTGAGACCAAATCAATCAATTAGTTTGAGCCGCCACTACCACCTACTACTGCTTCAAATCCAAGAGCGCGATTGCTGGCGGGCTTCGGCTCTCTCGAGCTTTGGCCATGTCTCGATCTAGATTCATGGCGTGCCCTCGCATATGGCTTCACGGTTTGAACCTTTGGAAGTTGAAAGCGGTTTGGACTGGTTGGATGACGCATGTATAGTTCGGTTTGGTCTAGATTCTAAATGGAACTATCTGGATTGGTTTGGTTTTGATGTGTGCTGTGGATTGGACTGGTTTAAGTTTGATGCCCAACTATTCGAGTTTAGATGAACGGGCATTGCCATTGTCATTGCCATTGCTTTATTACATAGATGATAGAAAATAGATTGATTGGCCATTGCCGTATAGGTTATCACTATGATTTATTATATGTATGATCTTTGTATTGTACTATGTACAATTCAACTTAGATTCAACATGTAGTGTAGAATGGAGGAAGCACAATGTGGATGCTGCAACTCATGGTGCGGGACCATCCTTTCTCTGCCACGTTGTTGGCATCTACTTCCAGCCTTCTTTTGTTGTTGCAGCGGTAATAATTTATATGAACCTGCGGTTACATTCTTTTTGTTTTTTGCTATTTGCACTAATGTATTATGTCTGCTATTTGTTTTATCTTACAGATCGTACCATGCAATGTGAGATTGGCATTCAATGAGCTCGTCGCGGAACCGTGACCTTCGATGCTCTTGGGGGCCCATACACTATGCAGTCGAGAGGCGAAAGATAACCGGATAGGAGGAGATGATTGGGATCGTTCATCGCGCATGCGTCTTCTGGGGGTGAATTGATAGCTTCTCCTTGAAGAGATAGGCCAGGATTTTTATCTATCTAAATTTCATTCGGATAGTGAGGATGAAGTTCACGGGGCCGAAGATGGTGCTGATTAGATGATGATGAGAACCCACTTGTTGAATACTGTATGCCCAAGGACTCAGCACAGGCGGCGAGAAATCGGCAACCTACGGGACATGCTTCCGCTACGTGAAGACTACCTAGGGAAGCCATTCGTGACCCGCCTCACAAGGGCGAATGTTAAGCGGCATATCATGTATGTTACTTAGTGTGGTAATTACATGATATGCATGCTTAGTTAGTGTAGTACTTCATATGATATGCATGTTGTAATCTTGTGATGAGAGGCCAAGTTTAGAATTCATTTAGTGAAGAATTTTATGACATGCATGTAGTGTAGTAATATGCGATGATATGCTTAGTGTGCGGGTAATCTAATGATATGCCTAATTCTTGTAGTAATTTGATGCTTGGCGTATAGTGTAGTGATGTGATGATATATATGCTCGATGTTGAATCCAATGATATATGTGTCTTGAAGTGTATGCTTTGTTGATAATTGCACGTGACATGATCATATATCATGTCAACTATTTTGAAATTACCTAAGAGGTTACTTGATAGCTGTGGCATCGACCAGGCGAAGAAGGCATGGCTCTGGACTCGCCTTACGAGCGGGCTCCATCACCAGGTGTGCCTATCACGATGGACCGGACAGTCGCCTTGTCTTGAGCGAGGCAGGGTGGAAGAAGTTCCTTTAAGAATCTTGAGGTAGGGCCATCCTACTCACATTGCGAACACCCGTCGCCATGACTTGAGGATGATGATCACCATCCACCTCATTTAAGAAGGGTGGGCCATGTATCAATGTGAAATGAACTTGTTATGTCAGCTCTTGTTTGCAGAGTACTGTAGTGTATTACCGTACCTATATCTACTCATATCTAGGTACTATTGCTGATGGATTGCAACTATTATTAAGCGGTACCTAATGCTCTACTAGCTATGATTATTCCTTGTGTGATGTTTTATATGCTGTAGTGTGACATGGTAACTGTTATATATGGTAGAGGCTGGTCTCTAAGACCTTGTACAATGCAAGGTGATTAGGGATGTGCTTCCTTGTGTGATGTTTTATGCGTGCGGTTGTAGTATGAAATGCTAAGCTGTTCTATATGGTAGTGGCTGGTCTCTAATTGGACCGACATGTTGAACTATAGTATCAATGGTAGAGGCGTTTGTTGTCGCCACATCTAACAGTTCACATAATTAATTATCCAAAGATTAAGTATGAAACCCTTGGTCCTACATAGCAACATTTCGTTCCAAAATTAAGGTACTTCCACATTCAAACTAACTAATACTACAAATTGAAGGAACTACTTAATACATTAACAGCATGAGGAAGTAGCCCTGGTCCAGCGACTTGATAAATGAACAAAAACTGAAAGAAGGATCAGCCATTAGCACACCATCAGCCTCCCAGCCTCACAACTTGGCCAGCACTTGAACTCGAGGTTTTTTCTAAACACACATGTGATGTTGGAGGCAAGAAAATAAATATGCGGGGTCTTGTCATGGCATCTAATGCACGGAATGCTAGTACAAATGATGGAGAATAAAACATCCAACATGAGCAAATTCATAGGAGTTCTAGATCCATGGATACCATCAGAAAAAATGCTCGATTTTAATTGGACACAAGACTTGGTGGCGTGCATATCGGCAACATTGATATGTCATCTTTGCAAGCTTGGGTTGATGACTTGTCTTGTGTTTCATGGCATGACAATAATTTTAACAATAAATAGACATGAAATTGACCCAAACTCATGTACAAAGTTATGCCATATGATGCATGGATTGATTCACATAAATGACAAAATGCCAACTTTGTATAGAATTTGCGATCTTGAAATATTTCAGTGTGTCTTTGAAACTGCGATCTTGAAATAATTCGATGTGCATCGGTGTGTCTTTGAAATGTAATGTGAAATATTTCAGTGCCTACGGTGTGTACCAAAATATTCATGTCTACCACTACAACATTACAAATTTTGCCTAGGGCAGTACAAAATATTCGGTGCCTACGGTGTGTGTACGAAATATTTCGGTGACCACCACTACAACATTACAAATTTTCCTAGGGCAGTTCTGAAATATTTCGGTGCCTCGGTGTGTCAAATATTTCAGTGTCTCCACTAGAACATTACTAATTTTCCTAGGGTTCATATGATGCCTAGGGTTCACATACATCATAATCCATCCTCCAAATCCATGTACTCAAATATTTATGCAATTCATTGAGATTAAAATGCCATCTAGCATTCCCTCTCGAGCTATTACGATCAGTATCACCACGATGTAACCTGGCGGTAGGAAGATGAGGTGGGGAAGCTTACTCTAAACATAGCTACGCCGCCGTTCGACGAGGAGGCGGCGAGGAAGCGTGGAGAGCGGCGAGGCGGTCGCGACCACTGTCCTCCTCATCTTGCGCTTGAGTCTCCGGTGACTCGGTTAGGCTGCATAATCTGCAGCGGCACCTCGTGCGGTGGGTTCTGATCGATGGATGCTCTACCACGGATCTGAGCGCCCACACCTCACTTTGGTCCACTCGGCTGAGCAGATTGGCCTTCTCCATCGGTTGTCTTGGCGGAAAGCTTTGCCTCTCCTTCTTCGTCATATTCTTGAGAGTGGCCATTGCCGTCAGTTCATCTGCCTTGTGTTGTCAAGCGAAGCGGATCCCTCAACGCCAACTTGACCTGTGGCGCGGTGATCTGCCGCAAGTCGGTGTTCTCGTGCGCCATATCATTCGATCTGCCGTGTAAGAGGGGTGGGGGTGGGTGGGGGTTGCACTGAGTGGGCGAAGTTGCGCGAAGAAGGAGGAGATGGCGAGGTGGACTTGGAGGAGAGGAGGAGATGGCCGCCGATGAGTAATTGTGGAATGTGAATCACCATGGCGGCGGTTATGCATTCGACGAGAGGCGGGCGTGCAAATTTTCCTAGGACTAAACTGCCCCTAGATTAAAACGCGTCCCCACCTTGTCACGATCTGCCCCTCGTTTTAGTACTTTCATACTTTCATCGGTACTACCCGATGCCGTATTTATCTGCCGTTAGATCGACATCAACGAGCGGTTCTAAAAAGCCCAACCACTCTAAAACTTATATAATAATATAGTCAATTCTCTCCACCCAATGGATATAGATGAAGCCTTGCCTTGTCCATTCCATCACATCCTCATGGAAGAGAGAAGGGGGACCAGGGGTGAGGCGGTGGCGATGCAGCTATGTTGGCAGTGGGCATGATCGACATGTAAGTAAGGGTCCTGCGTGTCTATATGTCGAAGACCATCTGGGGGCATCGCAGAGATCCTACTTTGGTGCATTTGCCGCTTCCACCTCCAGAACGCAAGCGATTGCTTCCTTGAGTGGTGGGTTGACTCTACGGGAGGTTCCTGCGACCTGCGGAAGGTCTCACCTCCCTCGCCTTTCTCCTGCGTGGTCCATCTGGCATAGCCGTAATGCATGCATCTTCGACCACATGCCCCTCACTCGCTACTTCTTGGGTCATCAAGGGCGGCGCTGGGGCAGGCCTGGGGGCCAAGAACATTGCAAACTTTATGCCTCCATGATGTGTAGATAGCTAGGTTGGGGCTGGCACCCCATCCATTCTGCTCATGTACCACTTTCCCGCACCAGCTTTGTGTCGTGATAAAGTGATACCGTTTAATCCTATCACTCTTGTTTTCTACCTATCAATGGAATGATCGCATCTTGCGTATTCACGAAAAAATATATGTCTTAGAAGGCTGCGTGCGTGTAGCCTCCGCGACCCTTCTCCATGTGGTGATCTTTGAGAAGGCGGTGGCGGCAGTCACGTCGACCTCCCTCGCTCCAATCGGGGCGTCATGGCGCTCAACAACCCCTCATTCCTCGGATCCACTGCGAGATGATCGGCGCCATTGCCGGCTCTCACTTTGAGTCAGCGGTTGAGGCTGCCCGCGGAGGCCGTCGGCGTGGATGTTACGCCTTCTTGGCGCCCACATGTGAGGACCAACACATCTACTTCACCATGAAGGCGTGATTCGTTTCATCGATCTGCGGACAAGGCTCTCCTGCGATTCGGTATAGATGTGCATCTCATTATTTTTTACCTCATATAAGGCGATGCGGTTCCTTTTATGCTATTTGTTGTGAGTGCGTTGCAGGTTCAAGTAAACTGAATGGGCTAATCTCGAGTTCCTCCATGAAATAAGCTGGATTGGCTAATCCAGTGCTTACCGTAAAGTGTATGCCTCCTTTCTAATTTTTATATTACTTCAACAATAAAAGTGCAGAAAAACCATATAAAGTACTCCATACATTTCCTAAATATAAGTCCTTTTAGAGATTTCAATATGGACTACATACGGATGTAACATTCAATCATTTGATCGTATGTAGTTCATCTTGGAATCTCTAAAAACTATATTCTGAAGGAGGGTAGCACTAATGAATCGTGAAACATGTATACGATCGATTTGCTCACGAGGAAAAAAGACAATTCATCGACTAGATATATCAAGGGCGGTCTATGTCAATTGAACTAGCATTTGAATTTTAGTAAATCAAGTTTTTCCTACAAGCGCAATTGGGTATTTGGGTGGGCTATGATATGACTCAGTTTATTAGCTTCAAGGGATTTTAAGTGACAACACGCTGATGAATCATAGAAACACCACGCTGTCCATATGGGTGGACTATGGATGGATGGCGCCTACAAACACCCGCTGCGGGCCTGCAGCTCGACCTAGGTTTTTCTTCTCTGCCTCGAGGCTTGAATATCCATGATCAATCTCGCGTGGTGGTGGAAACTCCGCATGCACTTGTCTTCTTGAAGCGATGCGCCTTTGAAGCAAACTCACTTTGTCGTCCTCTTCCTTTTCAGTTTGAGATAGGCAATACTTCGAACTTATTTGAATTTTTGTTTGTGTATGTGTTGTTCACTTTCGTTGGTAATTCTTTTGTTCAAATCTCATCACCATTATATAGTACCATCCATTCTCGTGACACTAACAATACTTGGAGATACCAACAATGGCGATGAACATCTTCCTAAACTCCGTTCACCTGCCGGCGCTTAATTTATTTCCTTTCCCGACCATGAGAAGATATCGTGATATTTGCTGAATTATTATTTGAGTTTAGTACCAGGCACAATGGCTGATTGCTTGGAGGAACTGCGCCATGGTTCGGACACCAACTTCCTGATCGACCAACTCACAAGTTCACTTTTGCATTCTATGTGTACTATTACATGGTAATTTAAACGAGTTTGGGTTACTTGACATCGTAAAATATGGTGGCTACTCTTGGATGTGGAGAATCTGGTGGTTCTGTTTATATTATGTATTGTGGGACTATTGAGTTCACAACACTTTTCACGGTTGCGATTGCATGGAAGATATGACTTGTTCCATCGACCAAGTACTTAATTCATAATATGAAAAGGTGAAGGTGAGGTAGCTATGTAGTGCTTGTGTGTTGTGAATTGAGTATTTAAGTATAGGGTAGAAATCTTTACATTATCGATATTTTATATTCGTAAATTATTTACTGCACTTGAGCGTAAGCTCAATGCTTAGATACCACCGTTCTTGTGGACATAGGAGCATTGCATCCTATGTTTCTTTGTTGCCAGTGAGAGAATGATATAGCGATGACAAACTTTGGAAAGTCTCCACATTGGTGCGCCTCACAATCAGCATCGGTGATGACAATGGCATCGTCTACTTCATGGCGAAGATCGATGAGATGGAGGAGGCATGGGTGGTTGTTGTCGACATACCTTCCTAATTTCTACCCGATTCACACTGGTTCTTCATATGTATTGCTAAGTTGTAGGGAGGCATGGTGGTAGGATGAGTGCAAAGCGAGAATATGTTTTTCTGCGAAATAAAGTAGACTCGTTCTTATTCACAAGATGGAACATTTTATGGCTTATGATGTTACAGTACAACAACTTTTTCAGTTCCGCAACATGCAACAATGAGCTTTGACTATTTTGTGATGGCTTAAGTTGAATGTGTGAAACAAATACTCATATGTGATTTCTTTTTATTTGTACTCATGCACAAAATAAAGAGCATCTTGATTCTTGATGTTGAAGGCAGGTAGCTAAGGCTGGAAACACTAGAAGATTTTTTTGTCTATACATAGCTCATGATTCAGCCCTTGTCTACTATGTGTGACGGTTGGTTATTGGACTGGATGTTGGCGACTCATCAGCCTCGATTTTCTTATGGCTTGAAATGCAGATTTGGTTCATCTAACACTATATTACGTGCATTTGTCAGGTTCAATTTTTTACCATCTTGCAATGCAAGGTGCAAGAAGCATGTGTTGTTCTATGTCTTATATCTGTTAAACCTGTGAGGAATGGCATTATAGCTTCGGTTAGTTTGATATCATACGGAGAAGCAAATTGGTTGTGCCCATCGCGGAAGATTCATCTTTGTACTCTCTTGTCCATTTATCGATTACTTGAGAGTTAGTCTGGTGATTGTCATATTGTATTCTTGTGATGCTTGCGGGTGAGTGTATTTATACTTCATGCTTATGAGTTATGATGAATCATTTCTATGGCATTACATACAATCAGTGGGAAAAGGTTAATAGGGACTAGCATGTTTCACTAATGTGATTACAAACTAAAACTTGTGCAAGTATGATAAATGGGTGCATTGATCTCTTTTTTGTTGTAGTGCAACACCTTGGAGATGCACATACTTTGACATGACAGCCTCTTTTTCTACTATCAATGATGTTTCTGAGAGATTTTGATTGGGAGAAGATAGAAAGGAAAAAAAAAGCGATTTAATGGTAAAGAAAGTCCCCAATGCAGCCCGTTACAGCATACGGGCATTCTACTAGTACTAACAATGCAGCTGAGTATGAGGCCTTGCTCCATGGTCTTGGATGGCTAAGGAGATGAGTTTAAGCGGGTGAGGTGTTTTGGCGACTCAGATCTGGTGGCTCGACAAGTTTACGGCACTTGGGATTCAGGATCCACTCATGGCGGCTTACCGACGAGAGGTTGATGCTATCACGGGTCACTTTAAGGGCTATCAAGTTGAACATGTTGATCGCTTGGGAAAAATGAGGCGTGATGCTTTAAGCGGTTAGGGTCTCGGCGTAAGCGGTGCCACCTAACACTTTTACGGATATTCGCATAACCATACATTAAATTGCCTACAGGAAGATCGGCTATTTCGACCGGAAGCACAATTGGTGGAAGCTCTTCATGCGATTCTGATTGGACGATTCCATATTTGACCTATATGACACAGGCGAGTTACGAGATGAAACTTTGGCGAGCGGATAACCCGACGGTCCAAGTCAATGACTATCGTTCATGGAGAGTTGCATCATCGGGTGTCACGGGCGTTTCAATGTTGTGAGTTCATGAAAAGGTGATTGTGGCCATCATCATGGGTTCTAAGTCTCTTGTGGCTAGGCTTTTCTTCATGGGTTTTATTGGTGACGGCTCACGGTGATCTTTGAGGATCTAGTCGATAAATGTGACGGTTGTCATAAATTTCCGACAAGCTCATGTGCGCTCAAAATTTCAGATGATTCCAATTACTTGTCCGTTTGCAGTCTTGGGGCTTGATATGGTTGGGCCTTTGAAAGGTCAAGGATAAGACACACCTCAGTGGCGGTTGACAAATTTACCAAGTGGGTCGAGGAGGCGGTCGATAAATGTGGCGCGGCTAGGTTCAATTTATCAAAAGGTGATTTTCGTTTTGGTTTTCCGAAAGATATCATAATTGATAATGGCACTAATTTCTCCAAGGGTGCTATGAAAGAATTTTGTCAGCGTGAGCATATCCGACGATGTATCATCAATGGCTCACCCTCGATCTAATGGTCAAGCCGAGAGAGCCAATCAAGAGATCTGAGGTATCAAGCCCGGCTTATGGTTCCATTACAGAAGACGACGGGGTTGTTGGGTGGAGGAATTACCTTCCGTGTTATGGAGTATTAATACTACTCCCAGCAGATCTCTGGTTACATGCCCTTCTTCATGGTTTATGGGCGGGCGGTTCCCCGATGACATCCGTCATGACTTCGCCCGATGTGGCGGCTTATGTTAAGCTGATAATGAAAACACGTTAGGATGCATTTGACTTATTGGATGAGGAGGCGTGACCTTGCGGCGGCTCATTGGCGATTACCGACAAGATCTGCGCCGTTATCACAGCCGTCGGGTTAAAACGAACTTTCAAGAAAGGCAACCTGGTGCTCCGGCTTATCGAGGATCAAACTAATATGCACAGTTATCCCCACCTTGGGAAGGACCCTTTGTGGTCAGCACATGCTCTGAACGGATCGTACTACCTTATCGACATTCGAGACCACAAGGACTCATGTAAGTCGGAGGAGGAGACCCACCGGCCGTGGAATATTGCTCATCTTGACCCTTACTACATGAGCAGCTCTTACAATGTATATATCTTGACAATGTATATATTATGATGATTATATTAAAGCCAGCATCCACGATAAAGTAGGGCCTCGTCGTTTAGTTACCAAAAGTGAGTCTTTTTCATTCGATGGTCACTTGGGGCTTCCTCATATTTGAAGGATAGCTATGAATATCCCTCTTGATGGCGCAATGCCACAATTATGCTCACTTGGGGCTTCCTGCTCATATTTGAAGCATAGCTGTGAATACCTCTTGATCGGTGCAATGCCACAATTATGGTCACTTGGGGCTTCTGCTCATATTTGAAGCATAGTGTGATATCCCTCTTGATCGAGCAATGCCACAATTATGATGATCACTTGGGGCTTCTGCTCATATTTGAAGCATAGATGTGAATATCCCTCTTGATCGGCACAATGCCACACTTATGACCTTGAACCACTTGGGGCTTCTGCTCATATTTGAAGCATAGCTGTAAATATCCCTCTTGGTCCAGCTCATCGCCATGAAAGCCTCGGAGCTTTAGGACTTCTTCAAGTCCGTTCACAAGTTTAGAAATTGAGATCACGTAAATCTACAAGGAAATCTAATTCTGCTCCGTGTTAGTGCTAGATCACTACTTAATGTCCTTTAATTATTGTTACATTGCATATCGTATGGTGATGAACTAATTTATTGTGTAGTATTGGTACCGAGAACACGTGCGTAGTGGCCGATTAATGTATGCTTCTAGACCCCCTCCATTGATCGCACGATGGGACGAAATGATGGCTACTATAAGAAGCGATGCTTACGAGAAAGGAGGTCTTCATAACGGGCTGGTACCTATCTACAATTGAACTTTCTATATCCGATTTTTTATTTGGTACTAATGGTTCATTATATTTTAAAAAAATAGGCTGTCATGGAAATTTGTGCTCCTCAACGACCGTCCGAGAATTCTAATAATTTTCCAAGAAAAAAAGATGAACATGTGCATCAACATGATTCGTATCGAGCACCATCACAAGGACAGCAATTTAGTAGCCAGCAAGTGTGTACTCCAAAGACTATTTGTTTTAGAAATATCACAAATAGGTGTCATGGAACCTCATTCATTTAGCTATTGTTATCAACGAGGTTTTATTTTGTTTACACAGATTGAAATGGTAGTTGAAGTCATGAATGCACGCATTGCTGATCATGAAAAGAAGGTAGGCAGGAAGTTAATGGAAATTGAGCACATATTTGATGTCAAATACCAGACTCTAGGTGAAGACTTGATCGACATGAAGACTAAAACTGGCACTAATCCTAGGTTGTCGAAGGCCGTGGACGAAATTAAAGACTTAAGGAGGGAACTCCATGTATGTCATCTTGTGCATTTTGTATTTTTATGAATATGTTCCTTCATGTTCATTATTGTTTGCATTGTTACAGGACTTAAAATACGAATTTACAAGGAACCGACAATCAGTTTCACGAGAAAGGAGGCGTCAGGTGATCAATATGGCCCAACATGTTAATATCTAAAAGTAACAAACTAATGATGAACTACCTTTGTTCATTGTAGGATCAAGTCAATGTGTGCAATTCATCCCCGACAGAACTCCTAGGGCTAGCCAAGTCACGATGGGGACTTGAGTACACCAAGTGCAAGACATGTGACGGAAAACAATGAGGAAATACAATTAACTCCGATGAAGCCTGTCTTTGGTAATGATTACAAGTTCACGTATGAGGACATAGAGACAGCCGTTTACATCCGCGGAACATACGACCCTGTTGAAATAGCTAGAATCGGAGACATTACCCTCACAGCAGAAAATCTGAAGCGAAATTTGGACAACAAATACATTTATGGTGATGTAAGTCCATTATACTATATTCTACATCATTACTGCAACAACTGTCTTATTATTGTATGATTGAAAATTTGGCAGGTTATTATGGCATATGCTAGCATTAGCCAAATTGAGAATGATACTACCTCAATCATATCCCTCAAGAAACCGAAAAGCTGTTACAAATGAAGGGGTGGTTCTGTTGGACGTGCAACCTCATGGTTAGCTCGTAGCAGGAAAATTTGTAGGGCACCGAAAGGTACACGTTTTCCACACTTTCATAGTTTACGTACACGACAACTTTCGGTTCTCAACCCAACCCGAATTTTCTGCAGGTGCATGTCCCATTGAATGTACACCAAAACCATTGGATGCTAATGATGTTTAATTTTGACAAAAAGAAATTCAGACTCGAACTCCATGAATTATCATTGCGACAAGACCAAGGAAGATTCTCTTGTAAGTGTTCTCTTGCTGCCTCTTTTGATCCGCATGGAACATGAGCTCCCAAAGTACCGTAACCCTATGTATAACTCGTCGTACCCTAGGTGGACTCGATTCAGTTCTGCATTGACGAAGCTGTCAAGAAAGGGTTGATATCACCAGCTAAGAACATCAATTTTGCGAATGGACCAAAAACGCTATGAGAACATACCACAACAGACCGATGGATACGCATGGCCTCATAAATTATTATTTGCGTACACGAATAAGATTACTGATCTTTAACTAAACATCGCAGGACTTCACATGCGGTTTGGACACTGCAGTACATGTTGTCATGGAGCAGGGATGAAATGACCGATATTTTGAACCAGGTAATTGAATGCCTATTTATATTTGTACTTTGTTTAGCTTGAAAGCTATCTTGACGTCATTGTCGGTTATCCAATATAGGCAAGGATAGATATTTTCAGGTGGAAAAATATGTACAGCCTTCTCGCATTCAGATTGCAATGCGCCGTCTCGAATCATATAAGTTCCCCATAACGGTTAGCGCTACATCAAGAATATATCATTTATTTCACAAGTCTCATGATTAGAACTAACGCAACACTCTCTTAAATGAAGGAAGTGTATGATGCCCGATGAAGCAGTTCTACGATGCTTGAAGAGGACGTACAATTATTCAACAATCACGATGGTTCGAGCGAACCCGACACATCAACTCCCAGAAGGATACGGTGCACCCAACTTCCCGAAAATGGTGCACCCAACTCCTAAAAGGAAGAGAGCACGTGGGCGCTTGAGAAAGCAAGTCGATCCGAGCAAACAGCAAAAACAAAGAGTCTTAAAGAACTAAAACATAAATTTGACAGCAAGACCATAGCCAACCAAGTGTCTTGATACCATCACGGTCACGCAGAGAGCATAAACCAGCACCAGCTTTATTGAGCCCATTCAAACACAAATAGGTAGCATCAATTGATCATTAATTGATACATGCTCATGCTCATGCTCTACTTTTAGCATCATTTGATACACGTTTTGTTTTTCTTATCAGAAAGTGGAAATAGGTGCTTTTGGCAATCATGAGCATCCTCTACTTATTGCAATATCTAATGCATTGATACATTCTCATGCCCATGCTCTACTTTTAGCATCATTTGATACACGTTGAGTTCTTATCGAGAAAGTGGAAATAGGTACTTTTGGCAATCATGAGCATCCTCTACTTATTGCAATATCTAATGCATCATCGATACAAAGCTTGATTTGGCAATAGGTGGAATCGGCAATCATTTGCATGCTTTAATTTTGTCAAAATTAATGCATAGTTCAGTTATAACTGCTCATAGATATCGCAGGAACATGCTGAGTTATACACTAAACATAGTCATGCCAAGCTATAACTACCATAGTCATATTATTAGAGTTCCTAGCATGCATCACCATACGGCAGAATAACACAGCAACCATAACATAGACCACCGTGCGATACTTGAGTTGGTAAGGCCTTGTACAATGCAAGGTGCTTAGGGAGTTGCTTATAGAAATAAACCAGGCTTTTCTTAAGCACGGTGCTTATTTATGCAGTGGTAGACGCATAACTAGGCGTCTCTCACATGAAAATATGCACCGTGCATCGAAAAACCCTGTTTATTTTCTAAGCACCACCCTAAGCATCTAGCATTGCACAAAACTTAAACATCATCACCAAAATATTATTAACAACTAGGAACACTAAACCAGAGTACCAAGAAATTCTTAACATAAGCGGCAGATCAACCACCGCTCGGCATAGGTTCGAGACACACCATAGGACATCAGTTTTAGACTCCAACAACAAAGAAACATAGATAACATAAGAGGACACGGCGGTCCTGGGCAGCATCGGCACTCTAGCAGCACATCACTTCTCTCCTTCTTCAATGCATGTTGTATGGCTCATTGACTTTGACAATCTCAAGGAAGCGTGTGTAGGCAGCATGTTTAGCGAATCTCGGCACTCGATTCTTGCCATGTCCATTGCCGTCTTCAAGGCATCTTTGGATCATGCCATCTATGCCGCCACCGATCACCTTACAAATGTAAAAGGGCACCCAATCTTGCCAAAGAAATGGTACTTGATCTTCCCAGCAATTAGATGCCTCGGGGTGTACGGCTCTTCTTGTGCTGCTTTGTCCATCTTTGTAGTCCACGTCGTCGTCATCCTCCTGTCAATTAGTGAATTAGTACACATAGAACAACTCAGGTGATATATTATGGTACATTGACTTTAATTACAATGTTTTGAAAGTACACATGTGAAACATGGCAACTATCTATTTGCTAGAAATAAGGCGTATGTGCACATACATAATTGAGCCAAATAAATTGACATGCACAATTATGGACGGTGGAATAGTTGCATTTATAGATTAGTGCACAAGTAGTACATAACTAACACATGAAAGACTACATGAAGTGGCTTGGTTTAATGATATTTGATACTTGTTACAGGTGTAATTCTTATTGGAATAAGAAAATGGCTTCATTGTACTCCTCCATGTTTCACACAAGGGGGTTTGTTCTATCTCTTGGAATGAAGAAACAATTATTCTTTCCGACAGCGGCAATCTCGCTTCTCCAACATTGTTAGACCACGATAACTTTCAAAGGAAATTGGTAAAGGAGCTATGGGGTGTCTCACTGCTCATATTGATGAGAGATGTGGCTGTGATCATCTAAATAAAATCTGTGGAAAATTGGGTAGATGAGATGTTTTGATTTTTCGGTATCCAAAGGATATGTAATGTCAGCCCATAATTATTAAGGGCGATCACTTCCTTTGCAAAATGGAAATCTGTATAGAATTTGCAAATGGATCATCTATGAACATGTGTGCAAACTAATCATCTATGAACATGTGTGCAAATTAATTCATGTACATAAACTATAATGAATCAGAACTGCAGCATTTAGTCACTGTCCTGGGGAAGCCAATGGAGAATCCTGCCATATATCCATTGTTTAACCCACTTTTTTCATTAATGTATCCCTGCCATGAACATTTTCTTGTATTTGGGTTCATTACCCCACTTCTTTCATTAATGTATCCCTTGTGAAACTTATGCTCATCTAGTTAACAAGACTAACCCCAATGCCATGAAAAAAACCAGAGTATCTGCTGGAATCAGAATGTGAATCAGATTTAAAAATCCACATCCAACATGAAGATCTATGCTAGATCCCTACAATCCTACATACGTACAACTAGAACGCCCAAGTGAAATTGATGCTCATCTAGTTAACAAGAAAAACCCCAATGTCATGAAAAAAACTGAGCAAAAAACAGAGTACTACCTCAGATAGCTCGTCGATGGCATCCTCGTCGAAGTCGCTGCCCTTCCTGCTATCTAGGTCGGACTCCTTTATGGCGTTCTCCTCCATGGGCTCTTCGATTTTGTCATACACCTTGCGCTTACGCCTTCTCATCTCCTCCTCCTCCAGATCTTCCCCGACCTTGTGCTCGTCGACGGGTGCCTCGACGGCTGCGATGGCAGCGGAGCAGCACTGTGGTCGCTGCACCGCCAGCTTCTGCCGCTCTGGCGGACTCAGCCGCTCCACCCACG
Source organism: Aegilops longissima (assembly GCA_021605205.1). Lineage (NCBI taxonomy): Eukaryota > Viridiplantae > Streptophyta > Magnoliopsida > Poales > Poaceae > Aegilops > Aegilops longissima. Next base: position 150,947,335 of record CM038678.1, on the reverse strand, counting down.
GCTGCAGCCACGGCAGCAGACTGCTCTGCTCCGATGGTTGCCTCCGGCTCGTCCACCGCATCTTCACGCCCGCTTCATCGTCGGTCGAGACAGGAGGAGGGAGGCGTGGGAAGGAGGAGGTGGTGACGAAGGAGGAGAGGGTGGTGAGTGGTGAGGAAGGAAGAGAGGTGGTATGGTTCGGGAGAGGACGAGGGTTTTCTACCCGATTTGGGGAAGAAAGGCACTGCTCCTGCCTCTTGGAGTTACCGAGAAGCCCGGGTGCCGATTTGACTTGACACACCCACCCGGCCGTCCGATTCCACGTGAGGGCGTGGGGTCGTGCACGTGATCGTGCACCTCCTACGGTTTGCCATCAATTGCTATCGGTCTCACAAGTGGGTCCCTTGTCATCCACACAACCGAGCCACCACATGTACCACATTTTCATTCTCCTGTCTCGACCACTCCACATCTTTCTTTCTCCCTTCTCGACCAGCGCCGCCTCCGCCGCCATCTGCCGACGACCCTCTCTTCGCTGCTGGTGCTGCGCGCGCCGCCAACTACGGCAAGTACGTCAGATCTCCACTCTTCTTCCCTTCCCCAAACGCGTCTCCCTACGGAGGCGGATCTGAGCCGATTGGTTTGGACTGAAACTTAGTTTTTGGATTGGATCTTGATTTGGTTTATATGGTTTGAGACCAAATCAATCAATTAGTTTGAGCCGCCACTACCACCTACTACTACTTCAAATCCAAGAGCCGCGATTGCGGCGGAGCTCGTCGGCTCTCTCGAGCTTTGACGCCATGTCGATCTAGATTCATGGCGTGCCCTCGCATATGGCTTTGTCCACGGTTTGAACCTTTGGAAGTTGAAACGGTTTGGACTGGGTTGGATGACGCGCATGTATAGTTCGGTTTGGTCTAGATTCTAAATGGAACTATCTGGATTGGTTTGGTTTTGATGTGTCTTTGTGGATTGGACTGGTTTAAGTTTGATGCCCAACTATTCCTGGTTTAGATGAACCGGGCATTGCCATTGTCATTGCCATTGCTTTATTACATAGATGATAGAAAATAGATTGATTGGCCATTGCCAGTATAGGTTATCACTATGATTTATTATATGTATGATCTTTGTATTGTACTATGTACAATTCAACTTAGATTTCAACATGTTCTGTGTAGAATGGAGGAAGCACAATGTGGACGCTGCAACTCATGGTGCCGGACCATCCTTTCTACTGCCACGTTGTTCGGCATCTACTTCCAGCCTTCTTTTGTTGTTGCAGCGGTAATAATTTATATGAACCTTCTGACAGTACATTCTTTTTGTTTTTTTTTGCTATTTGCACTAATGTATTATGTCTGCTATTTGTTTTTATCTTACACAGATCGTACCATGCAATGTGAGATTGGCATTCAATGAGCTCGTCGCAGACACCGTGACCTTCGATGCTCTTGGGGGCCCATACACTATGCAGGTCGAGAAGGGGCGAAAGATAACCCAGATAGGAGGAGATGATTGGGATCGTTTCATCGCCCGCATGCGTCTTACTGGGGGTGAATTGACTAGCTTCTCCTTCAGAAGAGATAGGCCCAGGATTTTTGTTATCTATCTAAATTTCATTCCGGATAGTGAGGATGAAGTTCACGAGGACGAAGATGGTGCTGATTTAGATGATGATGAGAACCCACTTGTTGAATACCTGTATGCCCAAGGACTCAGCCTGGGCGACGAGGAAATCGGCAACCTCTGGGACATGCTTCCGCTACATGAAGACTACCTAGGGAAGCCATTCGTGACCCGCCTCACAAGGACGAATGTTAAACGGCATGTCATGGTATGTTACTTAGTGTGGTAATTACATGATATGCATGCTTAGTTAGTGTAGTACTTCATATGATATGCATGTTGTAGTACTGTGATGAGAGGCCAAGTTTAGAATTCATTTAGTGAAGAATTTTATGACATGCATGTAGTGTAGTAATATGCGATGATATGCTTAGTGTGCGGAGTAATCTAATGATATGCCTAATTCTGTAGTAATTTGATGCTTGGCGTATAGTGTAGTGATGTGATGATATATATGCTCGATGTTGAATCCAATGATATATGTGTCTTGAAGTGTATGCTTTGTTGATAATTGCACGTGACATGATCATATATCATGTCAACTGTTTTCAGAAATTACCTAAGAGGTTACTTGATAGCTGTGGCATCGACCGGGCGAAGAAGGCATGGCTGCTGGACTCGCCTTACGAGCGGGCTCCATCACCAGCTGTGCCTATCAATGGACACGGACGGTCGCCTTTGTCTTGAGCAGGGCAGGTGGAAGAAGTTCCTTCGTGCCAAGAATCTTGGGGTAGGACAGGCCATCCTACTCATCGCTGCGAACACCCGTCGCCATGACTTGAGGATGATGATCACCATCCACCTCATTTAGAACTGGGGTGGGCCATGTATCAATGTGAAATGAACTTGTTATGTCAGCTCTTGTTTGCGAGTACTTGTCGTGTATTACCGTACCTATATCTACTCATATCTAGGTACTATTGCTTGTGATGGATTGCAACTATTATCAATTGGTACCTAATGCTCTACTAGCTATGATTATTCCACTGTGTGATGTTTTATATGCTGTAGTGTGACATGGTAACTGTTATATATGGTAGAGGCTGGTCTCTAAGACCTTGTACAATGCAAGGTGATTAGGGATGTGCTTCCACTGTGTGATGTTTTATGCGTGCCGGGTTGTAGTATGAAATGCTAACTGTTCTATATGGTAGTGGCTGGTCTCTAATTGGACCGACATGTTGAACTATAGTATCAATGGTAGAGGCGTTTACAGCGCCACATCTAACAGTTCACATAATTAATTATCCAAAGATTAAGGTATGAAACCCTTGGTCCTACATAGCAACATTTCGTTCCAAAAATTAAGGTACTTCCACATTCAAACTAACTAATACTACAAATTCGAAGGAACTACTTAATACATTAACAGCACATAGGGAAGTAGCCCTGGTCCAACGACTTGATAAATGACGAACAAAAACTGAAAGAAGAAGGATCAGCCATTAGCAGCACCATCAGCCTCCCAGCCTCACAACTTCGGCCAGCCTGGTGAACTCCAGGTTTTTTCCTGCAAAACACACATGTGATGTTGGAGGCAAGAAAATAAATATGCCAGGGGTCTTGTCATGGCATCTAATCGCACGGAATGCTAGTACAAATGATGGAGAATAAAACATCCAACATGAGCAAATTCATAGGAGTTCTAGATCCATGGATACCATCAAGAAAAATGCTCGATTTTAATTCGGACACAAGACTTGGTGAAAACGTGCATATCAAAGAACATTGATATGTCATCTTTGCAAGCTTGGGTCAGTGACTTGTCTTGTGTTTCATGGCATGACAATAATTTTAACAATAAATAGACATGAAATTGACCCAAACTCATGTACAAAGTTATGCCATATGATGCATGGATTGATTCACACATAAATGACAAAATGCCAACTTTGTATAGAATTTGCGATCTTGAAATATTTCAGTGTGTCTTTGAAACTGCAAGATCTTGAAATAATTCAGTGTGCATCGGTGTGTACTGAAATTGTAGTAACGAAATATTTCAGTGCCTACGGTGTGTACCAAAATATTTCAGTGTCTACCACTACAACATTACAAATTTTGCCTAGGGCAGTACCAAATATTTCAGTGCCTACCGGTGTGTACGAAATATTTCAGTGACCACCACTACAACATTACAAATTTTCCTAGGGCAGTTCTGAAATATTTCAGTGCCTACGGTGTGTGCCAAATATTTCAGTGTCTACCACTAGAACATTACTAATTTTTCCTAGAGTTCATATGATGCCTAGGGTTCACATACATCATAATCCATCCTCCAAATCCATGTACTCAAATATTTATGCAATTCATTGAGATTAAAATGCCATCTAGCATTCCCTCTCTGAGCTATTACGATCAGTATCACCACGATGTAAGCACGAGCAGTAGGAAGATGAGGAGGGGGAAGCTTACTCTAAACATAGCTACTGCCGCCGTTCGAGAGGAGGAGGCGGCGAGGAAGCGTGGAGAACGGCGGGAAGCGAGGTCGCGACCACTGTCCTCCTCATCTTGCGCTTGAGTCTCCGGTGACTCGGTTGGAGGCTGCATAATCTGCAACGGCACCTCGTGCACGGTGGGTTCCTGATCCATGGATGCTCTACCACGGATCTGAACGCCCACCACCTCCGCTTTGGTCCACTCGCTGAGCGAATTGGCCTTCTCCATCGGTTGTCTTTGGCGGGGCAAAGCTTTGCCTCTCCTTCTTCGTCATATTCTTGAGAGTGGCCATTGCCGTCCAGTTCATCTGCCTTGTGTTGTCAAACGAAGAACGGATCTCCTCAACCTGGCCAACTTGACCTGGTCGCGCGGTGATCTGCACGAAGTCGGTGTTCTCGTCGCCGCCATCACTCGATCTGCCGTGTAAGAGGGGTGGGGGTGGGTGGGGGTTGCTGAGTGGGCGAAGTTGCAGCGGAAAGAAGGAGGAGATGACCGAGGTGGACTTGGAGGAGAGGGAGGAGATGGCCGCCGATGAGTAATTGTGGAATGTGAATCACCATGGCGGCGGTTATGCATTCGACGAGAGGGGCGGCGCGTGCAAATTTTCCTAGGACTAAACTGCCCCTAGATTAAAACGCGTCCCCACCTTGTCACGAGTACTGGCCCCACTCGTTTTAGTACTTTCGCATACTTTCATCGGAGTACTACCCAGTACTTCGTATTTGTCTGCCGTTAGATCGACATCAACGAACGGTTCTAAAAAAGCCCAACCACTCTAAAACTTATATAATAATAAATAGTCAATTCTCTCCACCCAATCTGGATATAGATGAAGCCTTGCCTTCTGTCCATTCCATCACATCCTCATGGAAGAGAGAAAGAGGGGGACCAGGGGTGAGGCCAGTGGCGATGCAGCTATGTTGGCCAGTGAGGCATGATCGACATGTAAGTAAGGGTCCCTGCGTGTCTATATGTGCCGAAGACCATCTGGCGGAGCATCTGGCACGAGATCCTCGCCTGGTGCCGGCTGCCGCTTCCACCTCCGGGCACCGACGATTGCTTCCTTGAGTGGTGGGTTGACTCTACCAGGAGGGTTCCTGCGGCCTTGCGGAAAGGTCTCACCTCCCTCGCCTTTCTCACTGCGTGGTCCATCTGGCGCAACCGTAATGCATGCATCTTCGACCACATGCACCCCTCCACTACGCTACTTCTTCAGGTCATCAAGGACGACGCTCGGGCATGGGCTTCTGCCGGGGCCAAGAACATTGCAAACTTTATGCCTCCCTGATGTGTAGATAGCTAGGTTGGGGCTGAGCACCCCCATCCATTCTGCTCATGTACCACTTTCCCGCACCAGCTTTGTGTACGTGATAAAGTGATACCCGTTTAATCCTATCACTCTTGTTTTCTACCTATCAATGGAATGATACGCATCTTGCGTATTCACGAAAAAATATATGTGCCGAAGACTGCGTGCGTCGTAGCCTCCGCGACCCTTCTCCATGTGGTGATCTTTGAGAAGGCCGGTGGCGCGGTCACGTCGGCCTCCCTCGCTCCAATCCAGGACGTCATGGCGCTCAACAACCCCTCATTCCTCGGATCCACCTGCGAGAGATCGTCGACGCCATTGCCAGCTCTCACTTTGAGTCCGCGGTTGAGGCTGCCACGGAGGAGGCCGTCCTGACGTGGATGTTGCACGATCTTGGCGCCCACATGCTTGGGGACCAACACATCTACTTCACCATGAAGACGTGATTCGTTTCATACTGATCTGCGGACAAGGAGGAGCTCTGCGGCAGTTCGGTATAGATGTGCATCTCATTATTTTTTACCTCATATAAGGGCAGGTACGGTTCCTTTTATGCTATTTGTTGTGAGTGCGTTGCAGGTTCAAGTAAACTGAATGGGCTAATCTCGAGTTCCTCCATGAAATAAACTGGATTGGCTAATCCAGTGCTTGCCCGTAAAGTGTATGCCTCCTTTCTAATTTTTATATTACTTCAACAATAAAAGGTACAGAAAAACCATATAAAGTACTCCATTCATTTCCTAAATATAAGTCCTTTTAGAGATTTCAATATGGACTACATACGGATGTAACATTCAATCATTTGATCTGTATGTAGTTCATCTTGGAATCTCTAAAAAGACTTATATTCTGAAGGAGGGAGTAGCACTTTGTAGATCGTGAAACATGTACAGTCGATTTGCTCTGAGGAGAAAAAGACAATTCATCAGCTAGATATATCAAAGGACAGTCTATGTCAATTGAACTAGCATTTGAATTTTAGTAAATCCAAGTTTTTTTCCTACAACTGCAATTGGGTATTTGGGTGGGCTATGATATGACTCAGTTTATTAGCTTCAAGGGATTTTAAGTGACAACACGCTGATGAATCATAGAAACACCACGCTGTCCATATGGGTGGACTATGGATGGATGGCGCCTACAAACACCACGCTGCAGGCCTGCAGCTCGACCTAGGTTTTTTTCTTCTCTGCCTCAGGCTTGAATATCCGCGGTCAATCTCTGCCGCTGGTGGTGGAAGCTCCGCATGCACTTGTCCGATCTTGCCGAGCGATGCCTTTGAAAGCAAACTCACTGGTCGTCCTCTTCCTTTTCAGTTTGAGATAGACAGAAGTACTTCCGAACTTATTTGAATTTTTGTTTGTGTATGTGTTGTTCACTCGTTGGTAGTTGCTGCTGTTCAAATCTCATCACCATTATATAGTACCATCCATTCTCGCTGACACTAACAATACTTGGAGATACCAACAATGGCAGTAGACATCTTCCTAAACTCCGTTCACACTGCCGACGCCCAATTTATTTCCTTTCCCCGACACGCAGAAGATATCTGTGATATTTGCTGAATTATTATTTGCAGGTTTGAAGTACCAAGGCACAATGGCTGATTGCGCACTGGAGGAACTGCACGCCATGGTTCAGACACCAACTTCCCTGATGCGACCAACTCACAAGTTCACTTTTGCATTCTATGTGTACTATTACATGGTAATTTAACACGAGTTTGGGTTACTTGACATCGTAAAATATGGTGGCTACTCTTGGATGTGGAGAATCTGGTGGTTCTGTTTATATTATGTATTGTGGGACTATTGAGTTCACAACACTTTTCACGGTTGCAGTGCATGGAAGATATGACTTGTTCCATCGACCAAGTACTTAATTCATAATATGAAAAGGTGAAGGTGAGGTAGCTATGTAGTGCTTGTGTGTTGTGAATTGAGTATTTAAGTATAGGGTAGAAATCTTTACATTATCAGTATTTTATATTACGTAAATTATTTCGGCTCGCACTTGAACTGTAAGCTCAATGCTTCCGATACCACCGTTCTTGTGGACATAGGAGCATTGCATCCTATGTTTCTTTGTTGCCAACAGAGAATGATATAGCGATGACAAACTTTGGAAAGTCTCCACATTGGTCGCCTCACAATCAGCATCGGTGATGACAATGGCATCGTCTACTTCATGGCGAAGATCGATGAGATGGAGGAGGCATGGGTGGTTGTTGTCGACATACCTTCCTAATTTCTACCCAGATTCACACCCTGGTTCTTCATATGTATTGCTAAGTTGTAGGGAGGCATGGTGGTAGGATGAGTGCAAAGCAGAATATGTTTTCTTTCACGAAATAAAGTAGACTCCGTTCTTATTCACAAGATGGAACATTTTATGGCTTATGATGTTCTGAGTACAACAACTTTTTCAGTTTCCGCAACATGCAACAATGAGCTTTGACTATTTTGTGATGGCTTAAGTTGAATGTGTGAAACAAATACTCATATGTGATTTCTTTTTTATTTGTACTCATGCACAAAAATAAAGAGCATCTTGATTCTTGATGTTGAAGGCAGCTGTAGCTAAGGCTGGAAACACTAGAAGATTTTTTTTTGTCTATACATAGCTCATGATTCAGCCCTTGTCTACTATGTGTGACAGTTGGTTATTGGACTGGATGTTGCTGACTCATCAGCCTCGATTTTCTTATGGCTTGAAATGCAGATTTGGTTCATCTAACACTATATTACGTGCATTTGTCCAGTTCAATTTTTTTTACCATCTTGCAATGCAAGGTGCAAGAGAGCATGTGTTGTTCTATGTCTTATATCCTGTTAAACCCTGTAGGGGAATGGCATTGTAAGCTCGGTTAGTTTGATATCATACGGAGAAGCAAATTGGTTGTGCCCATCGCCAGAAGATTCATCTTTGTACTCTCTTGTCCATTTATCAGTGCAACGAGAGTTAGTCCTGGTGATTGTCATATTGTATTCTTGTGATGCTTGCAGACTGGGAGTGTATTTATACTTCATGCTTATGAGTTATGATGAATCATTTCTATGGCATTACATACAATCAGTGGGAAAAGGTTAATAGGGACTAGCATGTTTCACTAATGTGATTACAAACTAAAACTTGTGCAAGTATGATAAATGGGTGCATTGATCTCTTTTTTGTTGTAGTGCAACACCTTGGAGATGCACATACTTTGACATGACAGCCTCTTTTTCTACTATCAATGATGTTTGCTGCAGAGATTTTACAGTTGGGAGAAGATAGAAAGGAAAAAAAAGAGCGATTTAATGGTAAAAAGAAAGTCCCCAATGCAGCCCGTTGCAACGCACGGGCATTCTACTAGTACTAACAATGCAGCTGAGTATGAGGCCTTGCTCCATGGTCTTCGGATGGCTAAGGAGATGAGTTTAAGCCGGGTGAGGTGTTTTGGCGACTCAGATCTGGTGGCTCAGCAAGTTTCTGGCACTTGGGATTCCAAGGATCCACTCATGGCGGCTTACCGACGAGAGGTTGATGCTATCACGGGTCACTTTAAGGGCTATCAAGTTGAACATGTTGATCGCAGGAAAAATGAGGCGACTGATGCTTTAAGCCGGTTAGGGTCTCAGCGTAAGCCGGTGCCACCTAACACTTTTCTGGATATTCTGCATAACCCTTCTGTTAAATTGCCTACACAGGAAGATCTGGCTATTTCTGACCCGGAAGCACAATTGGTGGAAGCTCTTCATGCGATTCCTGATTGGACAGTTCCATATTTGACCTATATGACCTGGGGCGAGTTACCTGAGGATGAAACTTTGGCCAGGCAGATAACCCGACGGTCCAAGTCAATGACTATCGTTCATGGAGAGTTGCATCATCGCAGTGTCACAGGAGCGTTTCAATGTTGTGTTTCTCCAGAGGAGGGCCGTGATATTCTGCGTGAGATTCATGAAGGTGATTGTGGCCATCATGCCGGTTCTAAGTCTCTTGTGGCTAAGGCTTTTCTTCATGGGTTTTATTGGCTGACGGCTCACAGTGATGCTGAGGATCTAGTCAGTAAATGTGACGGTTGTCATAAATTTCCCGACAAGCTCATGTGCCGGCTCAAGAATTTCAGATGATTCCAATTACTTGTCCGTTTGCAGTCTTGGGGCTTGATATGGTTGGGCCTTTGAAAAGGTCCAAGGATAAAAAGACACACCTCCTGGTGGCAGTTGACAAATTTACCAAGTGGGTCGAGGGAGAGGCGGTCAGTAAATGTGACGCGGCGACTGCGGTTCAATTTATCAAAAAGGTGATTTTCCGTTTTGGTTTTCCCGACAGTATCATAATTGATAATGGCACTAATTTCTCCAAGGGTGCTATGAAAGAATTTTGTCAACGTGAGCATATCCGGCTTGATGTATCATCAATGGCTCACCCTCAGTCTAATGGTCAAGCCGAGAGAGCCAATCAAGAGATCCTGAGAGGTATCAAGCCCCGGCTTATGGTTCCATTACAGAGGACGACGGGTTGTTGGGTGGAGGAATTACCTTCCGTGTTATGGAGTATTAATACTACTCCCAACAGATCTACGGGTTACATGCCCTTCTTCATGGTTTATGGAGCAGAGGCGGTTCTCCCCAGTGACATCCGTCATGACTCGCCCCGTGTGGCGGCTTATGTTGAAGCTGATAATGAAAGAGCACGTTAGGATGCATTTGACTTATTGGATGAGGAGCGTGACCTTGCGGCGGCTCATTCGGCGATTTACCAGCAAGATCTGCGCCGTTATCACAGCCGTCGGGTTAAAACCAGAACTTTTCAAGAAGGCAACCTGGTGCTCCGGCTTATCCAGGATCAAACTAATATGCACAAGTTATCCCCACCTTGGGAAGGACCCTTTGTGGTCAGCACATATCTGAACAACGGATCGTACTACCTTATCGACATTCGAGACCACAAGGACTCATGTAAGTCGGAGGAGGAGACCCACCAGCCGTGGAATATTGCTCATCTTCGGCCTTACTACACTTGAGCCGCTGGCTCTTACAATGTACATATCTTGACAATGTATATATTATGATGATTATATTAAAGCCAGCATCCCTGATAAAGTAGGGCCTCAGTCGTTTCGTTACCAAGAGTAACGAGTCTTTTTCATTCTGATGGTCACTTGGGGGCTTCCTGCTCATATTTGAAGGATAGCTATGAATATCCCTCTTGATCGGCGCAATGCCACAATTATGCTCACTTGGGGGCTTCCTGCTCATATTTGAAGCATAGCTGTGAATACCTCTTGATCGGTGCAATGCCACAATTATGGTCACTTGGGGGCTTCCTGCTCATATTTGAAGCATAGCTGTGAATATCCCTCTTGATCGGCGCAATGCCACAATTATGATCACTTGGGGGCTTCCTGCTCATATTTGAAGCATAGATGTGAATATCCCTCTTGATCGGCACAATGCCACACTTATGACCGCGAACCACTTGGGGGCTTCCTGCTCATATTTGAAGCATAGCTGTAAATATCCCTCTTGGTCCAGCTCATACGCCATGAAAGCCTCGGAGCTTTAGGCTTGGCGGCCTATGAAAGCCTCGTTTTCTTGCTTTGATTTATTTTTTGAACATTTTTGGGTTCATCCTGGTATCATATTGACATATGATTTAACATGATTTAGGCTATGTAGCCTCAATTCTTATAGCTCGTATTTGAGTATATCTGAGGTTTATGATAACGCGGCCTGGCTTTGGACGATAAGTCGCCAGCATATGATGATATTAAATACTTGGAAGTATTGTCTTCTAAGTTTTGGGTTATCACCCTCACTGCCTTGATATGGTAAGCCAGCAATTTAATCACATATCACAGGTGTGATAGTTTTTATTATATATAATTATGATTAAACCGACCCTGGTTATGCACTGTTTTAGTCACCAGTGGTTTTATGTGGGGTATTATGACCCGTCCTGCGGTAAACCGCCAAGGCACTTGTGTTTACTTGTGTGCAGGGTAATGATTAATATCATCTGCATAAATCGCCGTCATCATAAGCATAAAACGGTAGCTTTTCAAATGGTGGGTCAAATAGTGTTGCGTGATAACCCACAAGTATAGGGGATCACAAGAGTTTTCGAGGGTAGAGTATTCAACCCAAATTTGTTGATTCGACACAAGGGGAGCCAAAGAATATTCTCAAGTATTAGCAGCTGAGTTGTTAATTCAACCACACCTGGAAACTTAATATCTGCAGCAAAGTGTTTAGTAGCAAAGTAATATGATAGTGGTGGTAACGGTAACAAAAGTAAAGACAGCAAAAGTAATGTTTTTGGTATTTTGTAGTGATTGTAACGGTAGCAACGGAAAAGTAAATAAGCAAGAACCAGTATATGGAAAGCTCATAGGCACCGGATTAGTGATGGATAATTATGCTGGATGCGGTTCGTCATGTAACAGTCATAACATAGGGTGACACAGAACTAGCTCCAATTCGTCAATGTAATGTAGGCATGTATTCCGTAAATAGTCATACGTGCTTATGGAAAAGAACTTGCATGACATCTTTTGTCCTACCCTCCCGTGGCAGCGGGGTCCTATTGGAAACTAAGGGATATTAAGGCCTCCTTTTAATAAAGAACCGGAACAAAGCATTAGCACATAGTGAATACATGAACTCCTCAAACTATGGTCATCACCGAGAAGTATCCCGATTATTGTCACTTCGGGGTTGTCGGATCATAACACATAATAGGTGACTATAGACTTGCAAGATAGGATCAAGAACTCACATATATTCATGAAAACATAATAGGTTCAGATCTGAATTCATGGCACTCGGGCCCTAGTGACAAGCATTAAGCATAGCAAAGTCATAGCAACATCAATCTCGAGCGTAGTGGATACTAGGATCAAACCCTAACAAAACTAACTCGATTACATGATAAATCTCATCCAACCCATCACCGTCCAGCAAGCCTACGATGGAATTACTCACGCACGGCGATGAGCATCATGAAATTGGTGATGGAGGATGGTTCATGATGACGAAGACGACGAATCCCCCTCTCCAGAGCCCCGAACGGACTCCAAATCAGCCCCCCCGAGAGAGATTAGGGCTTGGCGGCGGCTCCGTATCGTAAAACGCGATGATTTCTTCTCTCTTATTTTTCTCTCCCCAAAAGCCAATATATAGAGTTGGAGTTGGCGTCGGAAGGTGTCCAGGGGGCCCACAAGGTAGGGGGCGCGCCCAGGAGGGGGGGGGGGGGCGCCCCCCACCCTCGTGGACTGGGTGTGGGCCCCCTGGTCTTCATCTTTGGCGAGGATTTTTTATTATTTTTTGTAAGACATCCCGTGGAGTTTCAGGTCATTCCGAGAACTTTTGTTTTCTGCACATAAAGCAACATCATGGCAATTCTTCTAAAAACAGCTGTGACGCCCGGATAATCAAGCTACAGTAATTCCCTGCTAATGGCCACGTCACCACGATTACTGTTGTTAAACTCACGTTGATTCGAAACCGATTCAAATTCGAATTCAAAATCAAGTCAGAAAAATAAGGGTTTTCAAATATTAAAACTAAAATGATAGGGACGTGCCAAATAATTCATAAGTAATATAGGTGGGTAAACCAAGTCTTTACAAAAATATTTAAATGCACTAAACTAAATAAAACAGTAGCAAAAACAATTAGATAAATGCCTTTTATTAATTATAAAATATTAAACCATTTTATTTGAGGTTTAAACTTTTTGTGGCAGTGGTGTAATTAGTAGAACTAATTTAGGTACTACTAAAATATTTTACAAAACTAAAATAGATTGATGAATGTAATCAAACATAAAAGAAATAATACAAAATAATAATAATAGAGAGAACGCCCCCCCCTTGGCCACTGGGCTTGACCCATCCCAGCCTCTGGCCCAGCCGCCCACCCCCACTTCCCCCTTAACCCCACTGGCTCCCCGTGACCTAGAACCCACTACCCCACTTCGCCCTCCGAAATATCTTCCCCCCTCTCTCCCGATTGGATCGGGAGGGGGAACAACCACCGACGCCACCGCCCCGATCCCGTCCCCCCCCCCTCCCAGAGCTGCCACGCCTTCGTCGACTGCCTCGTCGCCGTTTCGTCCTCGACCTCCTCTTCGTCAGACCCCGCCGGAACTCGTCACGCCGTCGCCTGCCATCGACGCCCGCCTCCTCATCTCCTCCCCGCCGCCCGACGTGCTCGACGGCGGCGCCGCATCGCCACCGCTTGGAGGACCTTCCCGCCGTCGCCGTTCTTCGGGGCAACCTCACCGGAGCTCCTCTGCCTCGACCCCGCCGTCGCCGGATCGCCACCTAGACCCCCTCCTCGTCGGACCTCCCCGACCTCCGTCGAGCTCGCTGCCATTCCCCCTACGGCCACCGTGATCATCGCCCCTCTCCTCTCCCCCTCTGCTTCCGTCGCTGGATCTGACCGCGCCCGCGTCTCGCGCTCCGGCCCCCGCACTCACCATGGCCGGACCGCGCCTTGGCCATGCCCCCGTGCGCTCCCGACGCCCGTTCGCGCCCTACCGCTGCCCGCTCTGCTCTTCCCCCGCACTCCACCGCCCCCTGACTCGCATGCCGTGCTTGGCCTCGCTCCGCCACGCCGGCTCACAGCTCGCCTGCCGTCGGCCTTGGCGGCCGGCCACCACCACTGCTGCCCGGCCGAGTACCGGCCGCCGTCACACTCGTGCGTGTGTGCACAGCCGCGCCCCGAGCCGGCTGTGTCACCGCCACATGGGGCCGGCCCTAATTAGCTTAGGGGCTAATCCCCTTTAAAACAAAACCCCATGGAGTATGACTACTGGGCCCCACCCTGTAAAATAATTAAAAAAAAGAATAAAAAAATAAAATAAATAATAAATAAAAATAAACTTAATTAATTAATTAACTAAATTAATTAAGTTAATTAATCTTATTAATTAATCTCATTAATCTGTTAGTTTAATTAAACAGTAGTTTGTTTAGCCTAAACCCTAATTAAGTCTAAATAGTGTATGACAGGTGGGTCCCACTTGACCCACTGGTCAGGTTGACCAGTCAACCCCTGTTGACTGCTGACGTCAGGATGACGTCATGCTGATGTCATAATTCCATTTTTGAAATTAAATTAAATAATTAATTAAATTCTAGAAATTAATAAAATCTTTAGAAAATCATATCTTTTAATCCGTAACTCGGATTAAATTATTTTCAACATGAAAGTTGCTCAGAACGACGAGACGAACCCGGATACGCAGCCCGTTCGTCCGCCACGCACCCTAACATATCAAACTCGCAACTTTCCCCCGGCTCTCTCGCTCGAAATGCTAAACACCGGAATACTTTCCGGATGTTTTCCTCCGCCGTATATCGCCTACTACGCGTTAGGGCACACCTAGCACCGCTCATTGTCACGTCACGCATCGTCATGTTTATGTTTGCATTGTATTCATTGTTTCTTCCCCCCTCTTCTCTCGCTAGACACCGAGACCGACGCCGCTGCTACCCAGTACGACTACGGAGTTGACGACCCCTCCTTGCCGAGCAACCGGGCAAGCCCCCTTGATCACGGATATCGCCTACTCTTCTCTATACTTGCTTGCATTAGAGTAGTGTAGCATATTATCGCTTTCATTTAATCCTATCTTGCTGCATAGCTTTGTCCTTGCTACTCTGTTGTTACCTTTATCTGCTATCCTCTTGCTTAGTATAGGATGCTAGTGTTCCATCGGTGGCCCTACATTCTTGTCCGCTCGCCATGCTATACTCTTTGGGCTATGATCACTTGGGAGGTGATCACGGGCATATACTATATACTTTACATCATTACATTACCTCGTGATACTTTGTTAGGAGATGGGGCTTTGAAAGGACGGTGGCTCCATCCCGGTAGAGGTGGGCCTGGGTTCCCGACGGCCCCGATCGTTACTTTGTGGCGGGCGACATGGCAGGTTGAGACTACCGGGTGAGTGGTGGGCTGGCCTGGTCGGCGTTCACGGATACTTAACACACTTAACGAGATCTTGGTATTTGATCTGAGTCTGGCCATTTGGTCTATATGCACTAACCATCTACGTGGGAGTAGTTATCGGTATCCCGACGTCGTGGTATCAGCCGAAGCACTTCGTGACGCCGCGTCGGCGAGTGGCGCTGCGCTGGATTGGACCGAACGCTTTGTAGGCTAGGTCTGCTTCGGCCGTCGCAGCGTCTTGGTGTGCTAAGGGCGATGGGCCCGAACCCACAATGCGCTTAGGTTTAGACCGGCGTCTGGCCTCTCTGTTGTGCCTAGGTGGGGCTGCGGCGTGTTGATCTTCCGCGGCGGGCATGACCCAGGAAAGTATGTGCGGCCAAATGGGATCAAGTGTGTTGGGTTATGTGGTGCACCCTGCAGGAAGTTTAATCTATTCGAATAGCCGTGATCTTGATAACAGGGCGACTTGGAGTTGTACCTTGACCTTATGACAACTAGAACCGGATACTTAATAAAACACACCCTTCCATGTGCCAGATACAACCCGGTGGTCGCTCTCTCTCAGGGTTACGAGGAGGGGATCGCCGGGTAGGATTATGCTATGCGATGCTACTTGGAGGACTTGATCTACTATCTTCTACATGTTGCAAGGCGGAGGCTGCGAGCGTAGTCTTGACGTGATTAGCTATCCCCTCTTATTACGGCTTTCTGATTCAGTCCACCGATATGGCCCTTTACATATATCCATGCATATGTAGTGTAGCTCCTTGCTTGCAGTACTTTGGATGAGTACTCACGGTTGCCTTGTTCCCCTTTTCCCCTATCTCTACTCGATTGCTGCAACTGCACGATGGAGCCGGGAGCGACGCCACCGTCGATGACGACTACTACCCCGGAGGTGCCTACTACTACGTGCAGCCCGCTGAAGACGACCAGGAGTGGTTTAGGAGGATCCCAGGCAGGAGGCCTGCACCTCTTTCGATCTGTATCCTAGTTTGTGCTAGCCATCTTATGGCATCTTATTTAACTTATGTCTGTACTCAGGTATTGTTGCTTCCGCTGACTCGCCTATGATCGAGCACTTGTATTCGAGCCCTCGAGGCCCCTGGCTTGTATTATGATGCTTGTATGACTTATTTTATTTGTAGAGTTGTGTTGTGATATCTTCCGTGAGTCCACGATCTTGATCGTATACATTTGCGTGCATGATTAGTGTACGATTGAATCGGGGCGTCTGAGTTGGTATCGAGCCATTGCTGTAGGAATCCCCTTCCACACTCCTTGGCGAAGTCGAGTCTAGACATTGCAAAACTTTTACTAACTTGGCTGTGTGCCTTACGGGCCCACGTCGCCATCGGGTGGTACTAGGATCTTTTACTCCTCGAACTTTACTCTGGTACTCTGATCTCTCTTCTATTCGGGTTAAATGATTTTGCTAAAATCTAACTCTAGGTTCCCGTTACTACTCCCTCCCGGAGAGCCCCTTATTGCAACGATCGCCTCTCGCACTGTAAGGTTCCGAAGATACTATTCGTTGTTTTCCCGAGACGCTTGTGCCGACCGCTTTTGCAAATCCCTACCACTATTATCGGTATGGATAACTGGACACACTTGCCTACATTCAATCCCATTGATCTTGTTATTACAGGATGCCCTGGACTGCTCTCCGTTGTTCCGAGAATCCTTTGAGCTTACTGCCCTGTAGTTCTTGCCTAATGAATACCCCCTACGGATAATTCCTCGCCTTTATCGAGTATCCGCTCATCCCCAGTTGTTCAGGTGTTTCCCAAAAGTCTTCAAAGTGCCATTCGACCTTCCGAAAACCCTGAGTAGCCTGTTGCTTTTGGAATTTCTTGTTTGCTTTCATTATGGTTAATCCCATAAGTATAGTAATCATATTGGCATGCTTTGTCACCATCATTTTTGAGTCCATTGATTCAATACGTTGTGAATGTTCACAATCATCAGTCGAGTCCTAGGATTATCTTTCTAGCTTAGATGTCATTTTGAACTTGAGCTGGTTCTCGACCAAACTATCTGTCGTCAATTGTGCCTCTGGTATATTCAATTGAACCATCCTTGATCAGAGCGTCTGCTTCTGATCCTTTGTTTTGGAAATCATAATTCCTTTGCACTTAAGCTTTGAATTATTCAGATGATTCCATAACCTGTTGCATTTGCATTCCTTCCTCTTCTGGTGGAGTATCGATACTCACATCAGATCCTTTGTGGACCATCAAGTCCTTTGTTGGATTTTTATCCGACAGTGTCTTTCACATTTGATCACTTTGTGAGTTCTTCCCCTGATACATAATGCCTTTGTTAAGTTGTATCCTCTGCTTGGCCAACCATGCTCTGCTCTCGGGCTTGTGTTATTTACTCTTGAAACTTGTGGTATATGTTTCTAAGAAGCCCCTATGGGTTGAACATATGCCTTCTCTAAACCGTGTGAACCCGAAAGTTTTCACGAGCCATACTCTTCTGGTGTTTCGCCAGATAAAATTTCAACACTGCAACTTCATCGAACGCGAGAAGTGAATGAAAGGTTATGCATTAGAGAAGTGGGAGTCGACCTTGAACTTTATGTTCATGCCCATGGACACGATGTAGATCTTATCATTAAAGATTCTCTTAAATTAATTATTCCCTTGGTATAAGTTCTTGTATCTGGGATCTGGCCTTTTACAATCGTGGTTCCGACCATGTTCTCCTTTAAATACCATTTTCGATGCAAGTGTAAGCACTTGTCTTCTGTGGATCAATACCCCGGTCCAACCTCTCATGATCCATCTTGAGTATTACCCCGGTATCTCGAGATTATCTTGGAACCGCATAACTTCTTATGACTTCTTCATCAAGTACTACATTCTCACCGATTACAGTTTTCATGGGCTCGAGTTATTAAACACTCAAGGACACCGATAAGCTGAACCGAGTCTGCCCTACGGTTCAAAAACTCTTGATAATCTTCTTTAAGTCCGAGTTTGTACTCGATCATGTCATACCTAGCCCGATCGGCTATATCATTAACGTGCTAAATCTTAAGCGTGCTACTGGTCCTTCTTCCGGAACACAATTTTACGCCGCCGAGCAAGGCTTACGTTGATTTCCTTGACTTATCATTCCACCTCAGACAACAAGCTTGGTTTTGAGTTTGTGTCGTACCTATGGTTCCAATAACCTCTTGCTTCATCATTCTTTTGACTTGATGTGATCGCGGATCGATTACATCTTCATGTAATCTCTCGACACATGTGTCGTGATCATTATCAACATTCTGAGCTATTCCAGAATATCAATCAAATTCATGATGAGAATTACCATCCTTGCACCTCGATGATTTGTGATGTCATCGACTACTTCCTTGCCTTCTTTCCAACACAAACTTGTTCGTGTTGTGGCTATACCTTGAGTTCCTTGTTAACCGACTTATGTTATGTTCTACCTTGAAGTATTACCATCTCCTATGTCAAGAATGTCGTGAGAAATTCACCACCTCTTGAGAATTCTTGGTATGGTGATACTTCTCACCCTCACCATTCTTTCTTGGTACCCGTGTTGTTTCTAACCGGAATACCGACATTTGAACTATGATGTGTGAATTCAAAACTTCTAGCAACCCTATTGCTTTGGAGTGAATGGTCTAGTTTCATTCCAATTCTTTTGTTCGTCAAGTCACCATTTTAACATTGATCGTGCAACCCAGCCCATATTTCGGGTGCACCTTTCAACCAATGTTTAATGGTGTATGTCTTTCCTCGGGCATACAACATTATATCATTTGAATTGACAAGTGTCATATTCTTGTTCACCTTATTGTGGAAAGCCATCCGTTTGGAATTCTCGATGAGTTGTCGCTGAGCCCATCAGCCACCTTCTCATCCCCTCCTTGGTTTAAGGATGAACTATTGCTTCAAGAACCCGCTCCCGTAGTTCATTTCGTGAGAATCTTGAAATGTCATTTCGTCTATTTGTGTTGCACCTTTTGTTCTCGGACATCCTGAGTCTGAGGTATCATGGCACCAATCGGATCTGAATCTCGGTCAGATATGATGGCTGGGACAACTTTCCAAGAGTTATGATATTGGTCCTTTGATGAACCAGTAACATGATGTCATTCCTTGCACCCCCCCCCCCCTGGGTGGAGGACCGATCACTATAAATTCTTTTGCAAGGATAACCATTCTTCCTGGAGGAAATTGTAAGACCTATTTTATAAGCTGTTCCTGATGGATCCATTGAGTATCTAAAGTCCGACCTTTGTTTGGAGACCATGTCAATGCTATCTCAAAAGCTTGTCCGTGGAACTCTGATTTCAACAAGAACATTTGAAGCCCAATGCTAAATGTTTCTTGCTCAATTATCCGAACACCGTTGTATGGATAATGACATGGAATTTCTCTTCCCTTTCCTAAAGGGGTTTATTCGTTATATCCCGTCATGGATATCATGCTTTGCCTGCCCTTGGGAAGGATATACCCCTGAAATAGGTGTTTAAACACATTTTCCTTTCCATTGATATGTTAATCTGATAAACCCCTTTTCCTTTCCACTCTTTTGTTTAACCTTTCTGGTGATCATTATGGTCTAAACAGTATTAATTCCCTGCTTATGTAAACCCCTCGGTGTACAATTCTGTCAATAAGACCCTGTTACTTTTGTTGATGACATTCCGGTAACCACCGATGGGCGAGAACCTTGCCTATTGGTCCGCCTCGTTCAACGAAAGGAAAAATGGTTCTCTTCGTCCCCGCCCTTGGTTCCGACGTTGTTGCCGACATAACGAGACAGGTTATGGTCTGACCTGCATGGTTATCGTAACCGTGCAAGATGACACCACTCTTTCTGTCTTTAACCCTCATGGTGGGCCCACAACCCATAAGTTCCACAGGATCAAAACCTGACTCTCATGTACACCCCTGTTCCCAAAGTCAGTACTCACGCTTGGCTTCGTGTGTAATTCATGAGGTACCTTCCTAGTGATCTATTCTGGTATCAGATGAAGGAAATATGCCCTAGAGGCAATAATAAAGTTATTATTTATTTCCTTATTTCATGATAAATGTTTATTATTCATGCTAGAATTGTATTAACCGGAAACATAATACATGTGTGAATACATAGACAAACAGTATGTCACTAGTATGCCTCTACTTGACTAGCTTGTTAATCAAAGATGGTTATGTTTCCTAACCATGAACAAGGAGTTGTTATTTGATTAACAAGGTCACATCATTAGTTGAATGATCTGATTGACATGACCCATTCCGTTAGCTTAACACTTGATCGTTTAGTATGTTGTTAATGCTTTCTTCATGACCCATACATGTTCCTGTAACTATGAGATTATGCAACTCCCGTTTACCGGAGGAACACTTTGGGTACTACCAAACGTCACAACGTAACTGGGTGATTATAAAGGAGTACTACAGGTGTCTCCAAAGGTACTTGTTGGGTTGGCGTATTTCGAGATTAGGTTTTGTCACTCCGATTGTCGGAGAGGTATCTCTAGGCCTTCTCGGTAATACACATCACTTAAGCCTTGCAAGCATTACAACTAATGAGTTAGTTGTGAGATGATGTATTACGGAACGAGTAAAGAGACTTACCGGTAAGGAGATTGAACTAGGTATTGGATACCGACGATCGAATCTCGGGTAAGTAACATACCGATGACAAAGGGAACAAAGTATGTTGTTATGCGGTTTGACCGATAAAGATCTTCGTAGAATATGTAGGAACCAATATGGGCATCCAGGTTCCGCTATTGGTTATTGACCGAGAATAGTTCTAGGTCATGTCTACATAGTTCTCGAACCCGTAGGGTCCGCACGCAAGGTTTCGATGGCGGTTATATTATGAGTTTATGAGTTTTGATGTACCGAAGGAGTTCGAGTCCGGATGAGATCGGGGACATGACGAGGAGTCTCGAAATGGTCGAGACGTAAAGATCGATATATTGGACGACTATATTCGGAGTTCGGAAAGGTTCCGAGTGATTCGGTATTTTTCGAGTACCGGGAGTTACGGGAATACGGGGAAGAGTATTGGGCCTTAATGGGCCTTAGTGGGAAGGAGCCGGAGGTGGCGTGCGCCCTCCCAAGCCCAGTCCGAATGGACAAGGGGTTTGGGGCGCAGCCCACCTCTCCCTTCCTTCTCCACTTCCCCTTTCCCCCTTCTCCTAGTTGGACTAGGAAGAAGGAGTCCTACTCCGGTGGGAGTAGGACTCCCCTGGCCGCCCTCCTCCTAGGGCGGCCTCCTCCTCCCTCCCTCCTTTATATCACGGGGCAGGGGGCACCCCAATACACACAAGTTGATCTACGGATCTTTCCTTAGCCGTGTCGGTGCCCCTTCCACCATATTCCACTTCGGTCATATCGTCATGAGCTTAGGCGAAGCCTGCGCCGGAGAAGTCATATCGTCGCGGAGCTTAGGCGAAGCCCTGCGTCGGTGGAGCATCAACATCGTCCTGCGCCGTCGTCTTGTGGAACTCATCCCGACACTTTGCTGGATCGAGTCCGGGATCGTCATCGAGCTGAGCGTGTGCAGAACTCGGAGGTGCCGTCGTTCGGTGCTTGGATCGGTCGGATCGTGAAGACGTTACTACATCAACAGCGTTGTTATAACGCTTCGCTTTCGGTCTCAGGGTGCGTGGGCGGACCTCTCCCCTCTCGTTGCTATGCCATCACCATGGTCTTGCGTGATCGTAGGAATTTTTTTGAAATTACTACGTTCCCTAACATCAGACACAATACTTATTCCCGTTGCTTTGAACCCCTTTCACGCCTTGTAACAGGCATCAAACGATTGCCTGCCCACTCGAAACTTCCCATGATACCACCTTACTTTGCTCTCGATACTTTCTTAAGTTTCAATTCGAGAGTTACTTCCCACCACCTTCGCCGATGTTATTGACCAGATAGTTAACCTTGCAGAGGTTCGTTCCCCCGGAATACCCACCCTTTATTCTTTCGGAAGTACGATGGAATTCCCGAAGAAAGGACGCCGACTTCATCTTGATGACCTAAAGCAGCGAAATGAAGACATCAATGTATTGGACCGGCCTCTTCGAGAAGAGCAAGCCAGGATGAGAAGACCAACTAGATTCGTTACCAAACTTCCCCCCTTACACCCCTCTTAAATCTCGGGACGAGATTTCTTGTAGTAGAGGAGAATTGTGACGCCCGGATAATCAAGCTACAGTAATTCCCTGCTAATGGCCACGTCACCACGATTACTGTTGTTAAATTCACGTTGATTCGAAACCGATTCAAATTCGAATTCAAAATCAAGTCAGAAAAATAAGGGTTTTCAAATATTAAAACTAAAATGTTTGGGACGTGCCAAATAATTCATAAGTAATATAGGTGGGTAAACCAAGTCTTTACAAAAATATTTAAATGCACTAAACTAAATAAAACAGTAGCAAAAACAATTAGATAAATGCCTTTTATTAATTATAAAATATTAAACCATTTTATTTGAGGTTTAAACTTTTTGTAGCAGTGGTGTAATTAGTAGAACTAATTTAGGTGCTACTAAAATATTTTACAAAACTAAAATAGATTGATGAATGTAATCAAACAGAAAAGAAATAATACAAAAAAAAAATAATAGAGAGAACCCCCCTTGGCCACCGGGCTTCGACCCAACTAGCCTCTGGGCCGCCAGGCCGGCCCACCCCCACTTCCCCCTTAACCCCACTGGCTCCCCGTGACCTAGAACCCGCTACCCCACATCGCCCTCCGAAATATCTTCCCCCCTCTCTCCCGATTGGATCGGGAGGGGGAACAAACCACCGATGCCACCGCCCCGATCCCGTTTCCCCCCCTCCCGGAGCTGCCACGCCGTCGTCGACTGCCTCGTCACCGTTCCGTCCTCGACCTCCTCTTCGTCAGACCCCGCCGGAACTCGTCACGCCGCCGCCTGCCATCGACGCCCGCCTCCTCATATCCTCCCCGCCGCCCGGCGTGCTCGACGCCGGCGCCGCATCGCCACCGCTTGGAGGACCTCCCCGCCGTCGCCGTTCTTCGGGGCAACCTCACCGGAGCTCCTCTGCCTCGACCCCGCCGTCGCCGGATCGCCACCTCGACCCCTCCTCGTCGGACCTCCCCGACCTCCGTCGAGCTCGCTGCCATTCCCCCTACGGCCACCGTAAGCATCGCCCCTCTCCTCTCCCCCTCTGCTTCCGTCGTTGGATTTGACCGCGCCCGCATCTCGCGCTCCGGCCCTCGCACTCACCATGGCCGGACCGCGCCTTGGCCATGCCCCCGTGCGCTCCCGACACCCGTTCGTGCCCTACCGCTGCCCGCTCTGCTCTTCCCCCGCACTCCACCGCCCCTGACTCGCATGCCGTGCTTGGCCTCGCCCCGCCACGCCGGCCTGTGCGTGGCCTTGCCCGTCGACGCCCGCGGCCGGCCACCATCGCCGCTGCCTGCCGGCCGAGTACCACCGGCGCCGTCGCCTCAGGCGTGCGTGCACAGCCAGCGGCCCGAGCCGGTGTGTCACCGCCACATGGGGCCGGCCCTAATTAGCAAGGGCTAATCCCTTTAAAACAAAACCCCGAGGTATGACTCTGGGCCCCACCTGTAAAATAATTAAAAAAGAATAAAAAATAAAATAAATAATAAATAAAAATAAACTTAATTAATTAATTAACTAAATTAATTAAGTTAATTAATCCTAGTTAATTAATCTAATTAATCTGTTAGTTTAATTAAATAATAGTTTGTTTAGCCTAAACCCTAATTAAGTCTAAAAAGTGTATGACAGGTGGGTCCCACTTGACCCACTCGTCAGGTTGACCAGTCAACCCCTGCTGACTGCTGACGTCAGCATGACATCATGCTGATGTCATAATTCCATTTTCGAAATTAAATTAAATAATTAATTAAATTCTAGAAATTAATAAAATCTTTAGAAAATCATATCTTTTAATCCGTAACTCGGATTAAATTATTTTCAACATGAAAGTTGCTCAGAACGACGAGACGAACCCGGATACGCAGCCCGTTCGTCCACCACGCACCCCTAACATATCAAACTCGCAACTTTCCCCCTCCGGCTCCTCTGCCCGAAAACGCGAAACACCGGGAATACTTTCCCGGATGTTTTCCCCCTCCGCCGGTATCGCCTACTACCACGTTAGGGCACACCTAGCACCGCTCATTGTCACGTCACGCATCGTCATGTTTATGTTTGCATTGTATTCATTGTTTCTTCCCCCCTCTTCTCTCGCTAGACACCGAGACCGACGCCGCTGCTACCCGTACGACTACGGAGTTGACGACCCTTCCTTGCCAGAGCAACCAGGCAAGCCCCCCCTTTGATCACCAGATATCGCCTACTCTTCTCTATACTGCTTGCATTAGAGTAGGGTAGCATGTTACTGCTTTCAGTTAATCCTATACTGCTGCATAGCCTGTCCTTGCTACTCTTGTTGTTACCTTTATCGCTATCCTCTTGCTTAGTATAGGATGCTAGTGTTCCATCGGTGGCCCTACATTCTTGTCCGTCTGCCATGCTATACTACGGGCTGTGATCACTTGGGAGGTGATCACGGGCATATACTATATACTTTACACTGTTACATTACCTGTGATACTGTTCGGAGATGGGGGCTGAAAGGACATGTAGCGACCCGACCTCAGATGGTCAAGTCTCTGTGCTTCCGTGTCATCCCTGGATCGGTAATGCTGACACACACAATACTCGAAGGATTTATAATAGAGTAGCAATCACACTCTTATTACATCGAATGTCTCAAAAGAGAACTTATTACAATAATATGGCTTAAGGCCATCTAATGCGATAACAATGAAGGCTTGGAAGATAAAGTGAGTCCATCAACTCCAACGGCATAGCCGAGCTGCACGGCAACGACCTACAACCCTTACTCCTCGTTCGAAAAGTCTGCAACATAAAATGTTGCAGCCCGAACACGGGTCGACACATGGAATATGCTGGTAATGTAACACATAGAGAGTAATGAAAGAATAAGCTATACTACATGCATAAATGGCTGGTGGAAAGCTCTCTGATTCTGATTTTGCAAAAAGCCAATTTTCCCTACATCAAAGGAATAAATTTTACTTTAACTATCATGGTGGTTGAAACATCATTGAGAAGGTATAACCCGACTCAATCCCAATTAAAGTAATTAACAACCCAGCAATATTAATTTAGAGTGATGAGATACATGTGAATACTCAAGTACTAGATACTCATAATTGTCCATAACCGGGACACGGCTAACCATGATTAGATTGTACACTCTGCAAAGGTTTGCGACTTTTCTCGCACAAGACTCGATCGCCTCCGTTGGTTTCTCGCCTTTGCATGGTGTTTGAGAGACGGATGACCGAGACACGCCTTTCGAAACATTAACTCTCTACTCGGATAGATCATACCAAACCTATAAAACCCACTACCGCTGATCTACCTCTTGAAAGCTTCACGTAACTTACTCAACTATGCTAGAGCCCATAATAGCTTGTGGCTGCACACGGAAGTTTCTAGCATGAATAATCTCAGTTCCTTTGAGCACTGGGTGGCGGTCCATAGGAAGATCACACGGATACCCCAGATTTCCAAAATAAAGCAGACAACACTTTGGGTTCCCCGGTGCCTCAATCCACCCAGATGTGTATTTAAGTTGCGACCTTAAAATAAACCATTAATTAACAATCTGACATCTGTCGTGAATATCTCTCAAACCCAAACCACGTCTACGAGCATAGCATGGCAATATAAGCATAACGTAGCAGTAACTCCCAAGGGTTTGATAGTAACAGGGCAATAGGTTCCTACCTCATCATCTACTTCCCAACCCACAAATTAAGGACATCCTAACCATGCAATGTTTGAGGGTTGAGCTAATGCATAAAAACCGGGTATGAAAAGGTATGATCAAGTGTTACTTGCCTTGCTGACGATCCGTTAATCCTAGAGACTCGTAGTAACACGCTTCGCACTCCGGGAATTCTATCGCAAGCAAACAGTACATACATAAGTAACAAACAAAAATGCGCAAACGAAACTTCAACTGAAAGAGGTTGACCAGAGAGTTCAACTTAAGAACTCCGGTTTGCAAAAAGAATCAAACCAAACGAAACAACGAAACTCAAACGGCGAGAGAAACATGGTCCGTTTACTAATCTGAACTAGAGTTAAATTTTACAAAGATAAGAACTGGTTTAAGTTGACTATTCGGAAAGAGGGTTTCTAGATGAAACTCCAGGCTTGCCTGATTCTGATAAACGAGCGAAAAGTTATACTAGTTTGAACATTGGTTCAGAAATCAAATTCGGA
The DNA here is from genome assembly GCA_021605205.1 of Aegilops longissima. Lineage (NCBI taxonomy): Eukaryota > Viridiplantae > Streptophyta > Magnoliopsida > Poales > Poaceae > Aegilops > Aegilops longissima. The sequence continues at coordinate 150,920,713 of CM038678.1, read as the reverse complement.
ATAACCGCGGTATAATTTCGATAAAAGAAATCAACGAACGAACGTTCGTTAGCAGAGACTAAACGACGGAAATGTTCGTAAAAACGAACGAACGGGTGAACGTTCTCAAAATAAATAAACCAAAAAAAAAATAAACCGATCTAATAAAAAAACGGGCTAGGGTTTTTTTTTTAAAAACCGAAGGAATATTAAAAAAACCGGCGACGGGGCTACCTCCGGCGAGGTCGTCCGGCCAGGCGGCTAGGGGCGGCGGCTCAGCGGGGGGGACGGCGACGCGCTGGAGGCGGTGGCGGCGGCCAAGGCGGCGGGCGGCGGCTCGGCTCGGCTTCCCAGGTCGGTTGGCGGCATGGCGATGGTGGCGGTGGTGGCTAAGGGAGAGGGGGCTATTTAAAGAGGGAGGAGGTGGCTTGGAGGAGGGGCAAGGCGGCGGGAGGAGTCCGCTCGGACTCGAGTCCGTCTTGGCGGCCAGCCTTGTGCAGTGGCAGCGGCAGCGACTGGGCAACTGCTTTCAGTGGGCCGTTAGCCCGATCGGTATGATTTCATAAAAAACATTCCGCCGAAATTTATAAAAATCCTAGAAAAATAAATAAAATCTAAAAATTCCAAAACAAGTTTTCTTTGCCTAAATAAAATATTTAGAACAAGATGAACTTCTCTTGGCCCCTAAAATGCAAATTTTTAAACATATGCAAATTTTTCACTAGGCAAATAAAATTCCAAATAAGTAAAATAAAATCCCAAAAATGATTTTAACATTTTTCCTCCGGTATTTCAATTAGTTTTGGAGAAGTCATATAATCTCCTCTCGTTTATTTTAAACTTGAAATATTTTTCCGGAGAGAAAAATAATAAAATCCAATATCCTCGTCTTTCATTATTTGATAAAATTCAAATATGAAAATCGAAAAATCCCCAACTCTGTCCGAGGGTCCTTGAGTTGCTTAGGATTTCGAGGATAGCAAATGAATATGCAATGAAATATGATATGCATGGATGACCTATGTATAACATGCCAAATTGAAAATTTGGGATGTTACAAACCTACCCCCCTTAAGATGAATCTCGTCCTCGAGATTCAGGTTGGCTAGAAAATAGGTGCGGATGGTCCTTGCGAATATCATCTTCTCGCTCCCAGGTGGCTTCCTCCTCGGTGTGGTGGCTCCACTGAACTTTACAAAACTTGATAACTTTGTGCATGAGTGACTCGGTACTGTCGAAATCCAAAAGCTTTCTTGGTTTCTCCTCATAAGTCAAATTACTATCCAATTGTATCGCCTCCAGGGGCACTGTATCCTTTAACGGTATGTCGGCCATCTCAGCGTGGCACTTCTTCAGTTGTGATACGTGAAACACATCGTGAACTCCTGATAGTCCTTCGGGTAACTCCAGTTTGTAGGAAACTTCTCCCATTCGTTCCAAAACACGATACAGTCCTACAAATCTTGGGGCTAACTTTCCCTTTACTCCAAAACGTTTCACTCCCCTCAGGGGTGATACTCATGAATAGGCTCATCTCCGATCTCATAGGTTACTTCCTTGCGTTTTGAATCTGCGTAACTCTTCTGTCTAGATTGAGCAATCTTTAGTCTGTCTCTGATCAGTTTAACCTTCTCCTCTGAGTCTTTGATCAAATCTGGTCCAAACAACTGACGGTCTCCGACCTCGTCCCACATCAAGGGTGTTCTACACCTGCGTTCGTACAGAGCTTCGAACAGTGCCATCTTCAAACAGGCCTGGTAGCTGTTGTTATATGAGAATTATGCGTACGGCAAATTGTCATCCCAACTAGATCCATAATCTAGTGCACAGGCTCTTAACATATCCTCCAGAATCTGGTTAACTCTCTCTGTTTGTCCATCCGTCTGTGGGTAGAACGCTGTACTGAATTCCAATCTAGTACCCAAAGTCTGGTGTAGTTGATGCCAAAACTTTGAAGTAAACTGTGTTCCTCTATCTGATACGATGCTCCTCGGAACTCCATGCAAACATATGATCCTGGTCATATATATCTTGGCCAACTTGGCACTTGTATAAGTTGTTTTCACTGGGATGAAGTGAGCTACTTTGGTCAACCGATCCACTACTACCCATATTGAATCATATCATGCTTTGGTTCTGGGTAACCCGGTGATAAAATCCATGCCAAGTTTGTCCCACTTCCATTCGGGTATTGGCATAGGCTGCAACAATCCTGCTGGCTTTTGATGCTCTGCCTTCACTCTCTGACATACATCGCAAACGGCTACATACTCGGCAATATCCTTCTTCATACCAGTCCACTAGAAACGTTCCTTCAAATCCAAATACATCTTGGTGTTTCCGGGGTGAATCGAGTATGGTGAGTCATGGGCCTCTTGAAGTATTAACTTCCTGATCTCCGAATTGTTGGGCACATAAATCCGATCCTCAAACCACAAGGTATCTTGCTCGTCCTCGCGAAAACCTTTGGCTTTTCCTTTGCCCATCTTTTCCTTTATCTCAGCAATCTCCTTATCCTCCTTTTGAGCGTCTCGAATCTTGTCTAACAAGGTCGACTGAACGTCCATTGTTGCAAGAAAACCTCTTGGAACAATCTCCAACTGAAGTTCCATAATAGCCTCTGCTAACTCCTTTGGTAGTCCTCTACCTTCAAGGATATTGGCATAACTCTTCCGACTCAAAGCGTCTGCTACAACGTTGGCCTTTCCTGGATGATAGTGTAGCTTCATGTCGTAATCCTTTATAAGTTCCAGCCATCTCCTCTATCTGAGGTTTAACTCCTTCTGTGTGAAAATGTACTTTAAATCTTATGATCCGTGTACACATCACAACGGTTTCCCATGAGATAATGTCTCCAGGTCTTCAACGCATGTACTACAGCTGCTAGCTCCAAATCATGCGTGGCATAGTTCAACTCATGAGGCTTCAGTTGTCGTGAGGCATACGAAACAACTTTTCCGTCCTGCATAAGAACACATCCAAGTCCTAAGCGAGAGGCATCACAATACACTTGAAACTCCTTATGTATATCCGCAATGTCAAGACTTTGGGCTGTAGTCAACCGCTTCTTCAACTCTTGGAAACTTGTCTCACAATCCTCTGTCCATTTGAACTTGGTATCCTTCTTTAGCAATTCTGTCATTGGTTTAGCAATCTTGGAAAAAAATTCAATAAATCTCCGATAATATCCTGCCACCAAGGAAATCTGCGAATCTCATTGATCAAGTGGGTGCCAACCATTCGATGGATCGACTGAATTTTACTGGGATCTATTGCTATACCTTCTCCCGATATAACATGCCCAAGAAATCCAACTTCCTTCAACCAAAACTCGCACTTGCTGAATTTGGCATATAACGGTGTTCACCGAGTTTCTCAAGAACCAAACGTGGGTGTTCTGCGTGCTCCTCGTCGTTCTTGAGTAAACCATAATATCATCGATAAACACCACAACAAACTTGTCCAAATACTCCATGAACACTTTGTTCATCATACTCATGAAATAGGCGAGGCGTTAGTCAGTCCAAACGACATGACCGTATACTCATATAATCCATATCGTGTGGTGAATGCTGTCTTTGGTATATCCTTCTCTCGGATCTTCAATCGATGGTATCCTGATCGTAGATCAATCTTAGAAAACACCTTAGCTCCTTGCAACTGATCAAACAGATCATTAATCATCGGTAAGGGATACTTGTTCTTTATCGTTACTTCATTGAGCTCGGTAATCAACAACCATCCTTAGGGATTTATCCTTCTTCTCCACCAAAAGTCTTCGGAGCTCCCCAAGGTGATGAACTTCTCTGAATGTAACCTTTCTCCAATAGCTCCTTGATCTGCTTCTTAATTTCCTCCAGCTCATTTGCGGGCATCCGATAGGGTCTCTTTGAGATTGGCCCTGCACTGTATTAGTTCTATCGAAACTCGATGTCTCGATCCGTGGCATGCCCGTAACTCTTCCGAAAAACATCTGGATAATCCTTCACTCTGAGCACTTCCTCTTGTACAACTCCGTGAGGGTATTCACTTGGCTCCCCTAGGCACATGCCTAGATACATACTTAATCCTTTTTCCCTCTGGGTGGTAAGATAAATTGACTTGCTAGCACAGTCAATACTTCCTCCAAACCTTGAAATTCAATCCATACCTAATATCACATCCAATCCTTGCGACTCCAAGATTATTAGGTCAGACGGAAAAACATGCGTGCCAATGATTAGGGGTATCTGGGTGCAACACTTGCTAGCCATATACTCTGTCCAAAGCGAGCTCACTAAAGAGGGTCCTAAGGGTCAGGTTGGTAACTTGAACTTATCCACAAATCCCTTGATATGTATGAATGCGATGCACCAAGATCGAAAAGAACAATAGCGGTAAATGACTGAACCATAAACTTACCTATTACGCGTCCGGCTGCTCTTCAACTTCCTCCACGTTAACGTGGTTCACTTGTCCTTTGTTGAATGGATTGGGCCTCTTCCCAGCGCTCCCATTTCGTTTCCATTCTTTCCTTGAGGCAGTCATTGGCATAGTGCCTGTCTTCCCTTACTTAAAGCAAACAACTTGGTTCAAGTCTCTCTTGGCGGGTGTAGCTGGGTTTAGCGATTCTGATTATTGTTGGCTGCATTTCCATTCCCATTCTTCGCACCATTATGCGATCCTCCTCCAGTATGGTTATGTCCTCCATGGTTATGAACTAGTCCTCCCGAGTTCGGGGTTAACCGAGGTTTCTGGTGAGCTCCTGAGTTATACTTCCCTTGTCCATACTTCCTCTTACGATTCTCAATTTGCTGCTGCTTTCCTTCAATAATTAGGGCCTTATCTACCAACTCCTGGTAGTTGTTGAAAGTTGCCACCATCAGCTGCATACTCATCTCATCATTCAGTCCTTCCATAAACTTCTCTTGCTTCGCGGCATCCGTGGCCACATCATCAGGGGCATAGCGTGATAACTTGCTAAATTCATCCACGTACTGGGCCACAGTACGGTTCCCCTGGCGTAAGTTGCGGAACTCGCGCTTCTTTATCTGCATGGCTCCAGTTGAAACATGGACCGTGCGAAAATCTTGTTGGAACTGGTCCCAAGTGACATTGGCTATAGGAAAAGTAGCCGTGTAATTCTCCCACCATGCGGCTGCTGGTCCATCCAATTGATGTGCGGCAAAGCGCACTCTTTCAGCATCCGTGCATCCTGCGGTGGTTAACTCCCTTCCAATACGGCGTAACCAGTCATCTGCAACTATTGGCTCGGTGCTACTGGAAAACACCGGCGGTTGTAACCTCAGAAAACGGGCTAAATTGTCCACTGGCGGCGGGTTGTTGTTGTTGTTGTTGTTGGCATTGCCCTGGTTCTGAACTAGCAATTGCATCAAGGCATTCTGCTGTTGGATCAACTGAGTGAGCTCCGGTGGGAAAACAAAACCGGGGTCACGTCTCGGAGGCATCTGATGGTTTAGATGGGAGAGATTAGAAATAGAAAGAGGTCTAGTGAGAAAACACTACTCATATGCACATGAGGCAAACACACATTCATTCAATCAAGCAAGCAAGGGCATACAAAACGATCTAGGACTATCGCATAAGTGCTCAACTACTACTAGTTACATGGGGGAAAATACTACTATTATATGGTGGTCATATAGAAATTTTGATCGGTGGAAGACTCCATGATGTCTGCTCCAGCTTCGTCTTCATAGTCATCATCACTTGGATCTGAGTCGGTGTCGTCGATGATGATGTAGTTGTCTGGACAAGCGGGGTCTTCTTCCTCTTCTTGCTCCTCTTCCTTGGGTGCTGGTCCTCCCATGAAGACTCCAATCTTCTTGACTAGGTCGTCGTTCTTCTCCAGTAGTATCTTGATTTCTTCCTCATATCCATCACGTGTAGACTTGAGTTCTTCCTCCAATTCGATGATCTTAGTTTTCGCCTTCTTCAAATCCAGCATGTCTGCGCACATCTGGTTCTCTTGACGTCGAATGTGCTGGTTTAGCTCCTGGATGTAAGCTGCAATGGATCTATCCTTCTTGGTGCTAATTACTTCCCATTGCTCGTCTCGGCGCCCACATATTTGGTATATGGTGTCTTTAAGCTCCTTATTGTAGACTTCTCCAATGCGTCCCATGGTAATGTGAGCTGCCATACTCTTTCCCAAACTCCATGTTGGTGCATTGAAAACACATACTATGGGCTCCGTGCTTGGTGCAAACGTCCTTCCGGGAACTAGAGCTTGAATCTTCCAGCATTCTTCTTCTGGAAAGGTGGCGTTGTACGTCCCGGTGAAGCTTGGTATTCCAATATTCAGGTACCTAGTGACTTCCTTCAAGTGGCGCCCGAAAGGTGTGTCTTCATCCGGTTGGGCAAACTTGTACTTCATCTCCGTCATCCTAAAGAGTGAAAAAATGGAGAGGGGTCAAAAATGAGTAGAGAGGAGTGACCTATGGTTTTATCTTAGTGGTCGTGTCCTACACTCAGCGTGTGCTCTGATACCATCTTGTAGTGACCCGACCTCAGATGGTCAAGTCTCTGTGCTTCCGTGTCATCCCTGGATCGGTAATGCTGACACACACAAGACTCAAGGATTTATAACAGAGTAGCAATCACACTCTTATTACATCGAATGTCTCAAAAGAGAACTTATTACAATAATATGGCTTAAGGCCATCTAATGCGATAACAGCGAAGGCTTGGAAGATAAAGTGAGTCCATCAACTCCAACGGCATAAGCGAGCTGCACGGCAACGACCTACAACCCTTACTCCTCGTCTGAAAAGTCTGCAACATAAAATGTTGCAGCCCGAGAACGGGTCAGCACATGGAATATGCTGGCAATGTAACACATAGAGAGTAATGAAAGAATAAGCTATACTACATGCATAAATGGCTGGTGGAAAGCTCTACGGTTACAGTTTTGCAAAAAGCCAATTTTTCCCTACATCAAAGGAATAAATTTTACTTTAACTATCATGGTGGTTGAAACATCATTGAGAAGGTATAACCCCAACTCAATCCCAATTAAAGTAATTAACAACCCAGCAATATTAATTTAGAGTGATGAGATACATGTGAATACTCAAGTACTAGATACTCAGAATTGTCCATAACCGGGGACACGGCTAACCATGATTAGATTGTACACTCTGCAGAGGTTTGCGCACTTTTCCCCACAAGACTCGATCGCCTCCGTTGGTTTCTCGCACTACATGGTGTTTGAGAGACGGATGACCGAGACACAGTCTTTCAGAAACATTAACTCTCTACTCCGGATAGATCATACCAAACCTATAAAACCCACTACCTGCTGATCTACCTCTTCAAAAGCTTCACGTAACTTACTCAACTATGGTAGAGCCCATAATAGCTTGTGGCTGCACACGGAAGTTTCTAGCATGAATAATCTCAGTTCCCTTTGAGCCTGGGTGGCGGTCCATAGGAAGATCACACGGATACCCCGGGATTTCCAAAAATAAAACAGACAACACTGGGTTCCCCAGGTGCCTCAATCCACCCAGATGTGTATTTAACTTGCCACCTTAAAATAAACCATTAATTAACAATCTCACATCTGTCGTGAATATCTCTCAAACCCAAACCACGCTCTGAGCATAGCATGGCAATATAAGCATAACGTAGCAGTAACTCCCAAGGGTTTGATAGTAACAGGGCAATAGGTTCCTACATCATCATCTACTTCCCAACCCACAAATTAATGACATCCTAACCATGCAATGTTTGAGGGTTGAGCTAATGCATAAAAACTGGGTATGAAAAGGTATGATCAAGTGTTACTTGCCTTGCTGATGATCCGTGAATCCTAGAGACTCGTAGTAACACGCTTCGCACTCCGGGAATTCTATCGCAAGCAAACAATACATACATAAGTAACAAACAAAAATGCGCAAACGAAACTTCAACTGAAAGAGGTTGATCGGAGAGTTCAACTTAAGAACTCCGGTTTGCGAAAAGAATCAAACCAAACGAAACAACGAAACTCAAACGGCGAGAGAAACATGGTCCGTTTACTAATCTGAACTAGAGTCAAATTTTACAAAGATAAGAACTGGTTTAAGTTGACTATTAGGAAAGAGGGTTTCGAGATGAAACTCCAGGCGCTTCAATTGCCTGATTCCGATAAACGAGCGAAAAGTTATACTAGTTTGAACATTGGTTCAGAAATCAAATTCGGAATAACCGCGGAATAATTCCGATAAAAGAAATCAACGAAGTCTAAACGAACGAACGTTCGTTAGCAGAGACTAAACGACGAACATGTTCGTAAAAACGAACGAACGGGTGAACGTTCTCAAAATAAATAAACCGAAAAAAAATAAACCGATCTAATAAAAAAATGGGCTAGGGTTTTTTTTTAAACCGAAGGAATATTTAAAAAAAAACCGGCGACGGGGCTACCTCCGCGAGTCGTCGTCCCGGCGGGGCGGCGGCTCGGCGAGGGGGGGGCGGCGACGGCGGCGGCGACGGCGGCCAAGGTGGCGGGCGGCGGCTCGGCTCGGGCTTCCCGGTCCGGGTGGGCGGCGGTGGCGATGGTGGCGGTGGTGGCTAAGGGAGAGGGGGGGCTATTTAAAGAGGGAGGGAGGTGGCTTGGAGGAGGGGCAAGGCGGGAGGAGGAGTCCGTCTCGACTCGAGTCCAGCAGCAAGCGGCAGCAGCACAGGTGGGGGCGGCGGCGGGCTGGCCTGCTCGGCTGGGCCGTTAGCCCGATCGGTATGATTTCCTTTTAAAACAAAAACATTCATGAAATTTATAAAATCCTAGAAAAATAAATAAAATATAAAAATTCCAATACAAGTTTTCTTTGCCTAAATAAAATATTTAGAACAAGATGAACTTCTCTTGGCCCCTAAAATGCAAATTTTAAACATATGCAAATTTTTCACTAGGCAAATAAAATTCCAAATAAGTAAAATAAAATCCCAAAAGGATTTTAACATTTTCCTCCGTATTTCAATTAGTTTTGGAGAAGTCATATTATCTCCTCTCGTTTATTTTAAACTTGAAATATTTTTCCGGAGAGAAAAATAATAAAATCCAATATCCTCGTCTTTCATTATTTGATAAAATTCAAATATGAAAATCGAAAAATCCCCAACTCTCTCCGAGGGTCCTTGAGTTGCTTAGGATTTCGAGGATAGCAAATGTATATGCAATAAAATATGATATGCATGGATGACCTATGTATAACATGCCAAATTGAAAATTTGGGATGTTACAGGACAGGTGGCTCCATCCCGGTAGAGGTGGGCCTGGGTTCCCGACGGTCCCCGACTGTTACTTTGTGGCGGAGCGACAGGGCAGGTTGAGACTACCTGGGTGAGAGGTGGGCCTGGCCCTGGTCGGCGTTTGCGGATACTTAACATGCTTAACGAGATCTTGGTATTTGATCTGAGTCTGGCCATTTGGTCTATACGCACTAACCATCTACGTGGGAGTAGTTATGGGTATCCCGACGTCATGGTATCAGCCGAAGCACTTCGTGACGTCAGCGACTGAGTGGCGCGCGCCGGATTGGACTGGAACGCCTGTAGGCTAGGTCTGCTTCGGCAGACGCATAACGTCAGTGTGGTGTGCTAAGGCGATGGGCCCGCACCCTGTGGCGCTTAGGTTTAGACCGGTGTGCTGGCCTCTCTGTTGTGCCTAGGTGGGGCTGCGACGTGTTGATCTTCCGCGGCCGGGCATGACCCAGGAAAGTGTGTCCGGCCAAATGGGATCAAGTGTGTTGGGTTATGTGGTGCACCCTGCAGGGAAGTTTAATCTATTCAATAGCCGTGATCTTGATAACAGGACGACTTGGAGTTGTACCTTGACCTTATGACAACTAGAACCGGATACTTAATAAAACACACCCTTCCAAGTGCTAGATACAACCCGGTGGTCGCTCTCTCTCAGGGTTACGAGGAGGGGATCGCCGGGTAGGATTATGCTATGCGATGCTACTTGGAGGACTTCAGTCTACTATCTTCTACATGTTGCAAGGCGGGGGCTGCCAGAAGCGTAGTCTTCGACAGGATTAGCTATCCCCCTCTTATTCTGGCTTTCTGCAGTTCAGTCCACTGATATGGCCCTTTACACATATATCCATGCATATGTAGTGTAGCTCCTTGCTTGCGAGTACTTTGAATGAGTACTCACGGTTGCCTTGTTACCCCTTTTCCCCCTATCTCTACTCGATCGCTGCAACCAGATGATGGAGCCCAGGAGCCAGACGCCACCGTCGATGACGACTACTAGCCCGGAGGTGCCTACTACTACGTGCAGCCCGCTGACGACGACCAGGAGTGGTTTAGGAGGATCCCAGGCAGGAGGCCTGCGCCTCTTTCGATCTGTATCCTAGTTTGTGCTAGCCATCTTATGGCATCTTGTTTAACTTATGTCTGTACTCAGATATTGTTGCTTCCGCTGGCTCGTCTATGATCGAGCACTTGTATTCGAGCCCTCGAGGCCCCTGGCTTGTATTATGATGCTTGTATGACTTATTTTATTTGTAGAGTTGTGTTGTGATATCTTCCCGTGAGTCCCTGATCTTGATCGTACACATTTACGTGCATGATTAGTGTACGATTGAATCGGGGGCGTCACAACAGCGTCAGCCCTTGTTAGTTCCATTCAAATCATACAAGTTAGAGTCCAAAACAAGGGCAAAAGTGTTTGGAAAAGTAGATACGACGGAGACGTATCAACCCCCCAAAGCTTAAACCCTTGCTTGTCCTCAAGCAATTCAGTCGACAAACTGAAAGAGAAAAAAGAAAAACTTTTACAAACTCTGTTTGCTCTTGTTGTTGTATCTATGTCAAGCCAGCATTCAGGTCTTCAGCAAAGATCATAACTAACCACATTTGCAATAACTCCTAGGTCTCATGTTTACTCATATCAATAACATAATCAGCTAGCAAGCCATAATAATAAATCTCGGATGACAACACTTTCTTAAAATAATCATAATATGATATAACAAGATGGTATCTCGCTGGCCCTTTCTGAGACCGCAAAACATAAATGCAGAGCACCTTCGAAGATCAAGGACTGACTAGACATTGTAATTCATGGTAAAAGAGATCCAATCATAGTCATACCCGATGTAAATTAACAGTAATGGATGCAAATGACAGCTGTGCTCTCCAGCTAGTGCTTTTAATAAGAGGGTGATGACTCAACATAAAAGTAAATAGACAGGCCCTTCGCAGAGGGAAGCAGGGATTTGTAGAGGTGCCAGAGCTCGATTTTGAAATAGAGATAATTTATATTTTGAGCGGCATAATTTCATTGTCAACATAACAACTAAGAGATGACGATATCTTCCATGCTAAACAAATTATAGGCGGTTCCCAAAGAAAATGGTAAAGTTTATACTCCCCCTCCTCCACAAGCATCAATCCATGGCTTGCTTGAAACAACGAGTGCCTCCAACATTCAACGGGTCCCAGGGGGAGTTTTGTTTGCAATTATTTTGATTTAGTTTGCATAAAGCATGGGACTGGGCATCCCGGTGACCAGCCATTTTCTCGTGAGTGAGGAGCGGAGTCCACTCCTCTTGAGAATAACCCGCCTAACACGGAAGATAAGGGCAGCCCTAGTTGATATATGAGCTATTCAAGCATGCAAAACAGAATGTTTATTTGAAGGTTTAGAGTTTGGCACATACAAATTTACTTGGAACGGCAGGTAGATACCGCATATAGGAAGGTATGGTGGACTCATGTGGAATAACTTTGGGGTTTAATGGATTGGATGCACAAGCAGTATTCCCGCTTAGTACAAGTGAAGGCTAGCAAAAGACTGGGAAGCGACCAACTAGAGAGCGAAAACAGTCATGAACATGCATTAAAATTAATAAACATTGAATACAAGCATGAGTAGGATATAATCCACCATGAACATAAATATCGTGAAGGCTATATTGATTTGTTTCAACTACATGTGTGAACATGTGCCAAGTCAAGTCACTTAAATCATTCAAAGGAGGATACCACCCCATCATACCACATCACAATCATTTTAATAGCATGTTGGCACGCAAGGTAAACCATTATAACTCGTAGCTAATCAAGCATGGCACAAGCAACTATGATCTCTAATTGTCATTGCAAAGATGTTTATTCATAATAAGCTGAATCAAGAACGATGAACTCATCATATTTACAAAAACAAAAGAGGTCAAGTTCATACCAGCTTTTCCCATCTCAGTCAGTCCATCATATATCATCATAATTGCCTTTCACTTGCACGACCGAACGATGTGAATAATAATAGGAGTGCACGTGCATTGGACTAAGCTGGAATCTGCGAGCATTCAATAAACAGGAGAAGACAAGGCAATATGGGCTCTTGGTTAAATCAACAATAATGCATATAAGAGCCACTTCAACAATTTAATCATGGTCTTCTCCTATCGACCCCCAAAGAAAAGAAAAGAAATAAAAACTATTTACACGGGAAAGCTCCCAACAAGCAAAAGAAGAACAGGAAGTATTTTTGGGTTTTCTTTTTTATTACTACTACTACAGCAGGAAAAATAAACTACTACTAATTTTTTTGTTTTTCTAAGGTTTATTAAACACACAAGAAGAAAGCAGGAAAAAGAAAATAAATTAGCATGGATATTACAGTGAAAGAGTATGAGCACTGACATTTAGCAATGAGTGTGTGTGAACATAAATGTAAGCTCGGTGAGAAATACGTACTCCCCCAAGCTTGGGCTTTTGGCCTAAGTTGGTCTATTGCCAGGGATAGCCTGGCGGATACCCGTAGGTGTAGCTGGGGTCATACTGCGATGCAGCGGCTATCACTTCCTGAGTTGCAGCGTGGCGTTGAGCCGCCTCCGCTCTTCTCTTGTACTCATCTGCCTCCTCTCTGGTAATAATATATCTTCCTTTTGTCTAAGAATCAATGAAGGCAGGAGCAGGAATAGTAATATGGACAACATGCCGTTTGTTAAAGATTAGTCGATATTGGAGAGGTGGTTCAATCTCTCAACAAACTGGTGGGAAACCATAGAATCAAAATCTAAATAAGTAGGGGGTAGCTCCATATCACCCTCACGAATGTCTATCTCCAGAAAATTAGCTAAGCCGGTTGCATAAATTCCTCCAAAGAAATCTCCGTTATGTCTATTATGATGCAACCTACGAGCTACAATGGCTCCCATATGATAAGATTGGTATCCTAGCACTTCTGAGAATGCTGAGATCAGGGGCACACATGTGACATGCTTCATCCTTAGCATTTATGCATCTACCTATGAAGAGAGCAAAATAATGTATAGCAGGAAAGTGAATGCTCCCTATAGTGGCTTGTGTTATATCTCTAGATTCCCCCACAGTTATACTAGCAAGAAAGTCCCTAAATTCAGATTTAGGGGGATCCCTGACACTACCCCAACATGGAAGTTTGCATGCAAAAGTGAAATCCTCTAAGTCCATGGTATAAGATTTGTCATAAAGGTCAAACATCACTGAAGGAGAATTACGCGAAGATGAAAACTCAAACCTCCTCACAAATGAACTTGTGAGATCATGATACTGGGGGCATTTGTCAGCCTCAAAGTCCTCAAGACCGGCATTACGCAAATATGCGTTAAATTCTTCTTTGATTCCCGCTTGATCCATAAAATTTTCCGAAGGCCATTCACAGGGCCTCACAAGAGCGTCTCTTGGTGGTTCCTCGTTAGCATCACGCATTGCAAGCCTGGGACCTTGCTTCCTTGAAGAACCACCTTGGAAAATTTTCCTAAACATATTGTTTCCTCTGAAAAATTTCTGAAATTTTTAGCAACTTCAAACAAAAGTGAACCAACTTCAATAAAATTGATAGCAACTACTCCTACAAGTGCCTAGATCCTATATCAAGCATTAGAACTACTTGGAACCATATAAATTTGACATGCAAGCTCAAGAGCATGGTCACCTATGCAGCACAAATTTGCAATGAATAAAGCACTAGAACAAAAACTAATTGGACCAATGGAGGAGTCACATACCAAGGAACAATCTCCCCAAGCAGTTTCGCGAGAGGTGCTTTGAGCAAGGAGATCGTAAATCACAACAAAAGTGACTGGAACTCGTGCTTGAGTTGGTTTTTCGGGTTTGTGTGAGGCAGAGGAAGAAGATGGGTGCAGGATAAGTGGAGGAGGGCCACCATGGGCCCACGAGGCGGGCGCGCCCGGGCGCGCCCTCCACCTCGTGGCAGTGGCAGCTCCCAGCAGTGATTTTTGCACTATAAATCCTCAAATATTCCCGAAACAATCATATTAAATTGGCATGGCATTCTGAGGACTTTTATTTTCGGGGTATTTTTATATTGCACAGATAAATCAGGAAACATACAGAAAAATACTGTTTTTACTTTATTTCTACTAAATAACAGAAAATATAAAGAGGGTACAGAGGGTTGTGCTTCTAGTTTCATCCATCTCATGCTCATCAAAAGGAATCCACTAACAAGGTTGATCAGGTCTTGTTAACAAACTCATTCCGACTAACATGGAACCGGAGAAATTTCGAATAACACTATGTTACCTCAACGGGATATGCACATCCCCTATAATAAGTATATCATATTTCTTCCTGACAGTAGGGAGAGGAAATTCAAAACCTCCAAATATAATCGATGGAACTTTTCCAATAGAATTGATACTATAAACTTGAGGTGTTTCCTCGGAAAGTGTACCGTATGCTCATTACCATTAACATGAAAAGTGACATTGCCCTTGTTGCAATCAATAACAGCCCCTGCAGTATTAAGGAAAGGTCTTCCAAGAATAATAGACATACTATCATCCTCGGGAATATCAAGAATAACAAAGTCCGTTAAAATAGTAACGTTTGCAACCACAACAGGCACATCCTCACAAACCGACAGGTATAGAAGTTGATTTATCAGCCATTTGCAAAGATATTTCAGTAGGTGTCAACATATTCAAGTCAAGTCTACGATATAAAGAGAGAGGCATAACACTAACACCGGCTCCAAGATCACATAAAGCAGCTTTAACATAATTTCTCTTAATGGAGCATGGTATAGTAGGTACTCCTGGATCTCCAAGTTTCTTTGGTATTCCACCCTTAAAAGTATAATTAGCAAGCATGGTGGAAATTTCAGCTTCCGGTATCTTTCTTTTATTTGTAACAATATCTTTCATATATTTAGCATAAGGATTCATTTTGAGCATATCACCAATCGTGATACGCAAAAAGATGGGTCTAATCATTTCAAAAAGCGCCAAAATCCTCATCATCCTTTTTCTTGGATGGTTTCGGAGGAAAAGGCATGGGTTTCTGAACCCATGGTTCCCTTTCTTTACCATGTTTCCTAGCAACGAAGCCTCTTTTATCATAAAGTTGATTCTTTGATTGTGGGTTATCAAGATCAACAGCAGGTTCAATCTCTACATCATTATCATTACTAGGTTGAGCATCATCATGAACATCCTCATTAAAATTTTCACTAGGTTCATGTTCATTACCAGATTGTGTTTCAGCATCAGACATAGAGATATCATTTGGATTCTCAGGTGGTTCAGCAATAGGTTCACTAGAAGTTTGCAAAGTCCTATCATTTTTCTTGTTCTTCCTTTTAGAAGAACTAGGTACATCAATATTATTTCTCTGAGAATCTTGCTCGATCCTCTTAGGGTGGCCTTCAGGATACAAAGGTTCCCGAGTCATTCTACCAGTTCTAGTAGCCATTCTAACAGCATAATCATTTTTCTTACTATTCATTTCATCAAGCACTTCTTTTTGAGCTTTAAGTACATGTTCTACTTGAGTGGTAACCATAGAAGCATGTTTGCTAACAAGTTTAAGTTCACCTCTAATATTAGCCATATAATCACCCAAGCGTTTAATCATATAAGCATCCTATTTTAATTGTCTACCAAAATAAGCATTAAAGTTATCTTGCTTAAACGTAAAGTTATCAAACTCATCCAAGCACTGACTAGCAATTTTAGTAGGAGGGACTTCAGCTTTATCATATCTATAGAAAGAATTTACCTTTACTACCTGTGTCGGATTATCAGGATCAGGAGGTTCTTCAATAAGTAATGGATTAATATCATAAGTTTCTTCAACATGCGGTAGATTAAGACCATGTATTTCTTCAATAGGAGGTAAATTCTTAACATCTTCAGCTATAATACCTTTTTCTTTCATAGATTTCTTTGCCTCTTGCATATCTTGGGATCGATAAATAGAACACCTCTCTTCTTGAGTTGGTTTAGGAATAGGCTCAAGAATTGGCTCAGAGCTAGCTCGGGAGTTGGCTCAGAGGTGCCCAATTATTTTCATTTGTCAACATATTATTCAATAGAATTTCAGCTTCATCCGTGTTCTTTCCCTGAAAAGAGAACCAGCACAACTATCCGTAATCTCTGGAAGCATCGGTTAGTCCATTATAAAAGATATCAAGTATTTCGGTTTCTTAAGAGGATGATCAGCAAAGCATTAAGTAACTTGAGAAGCCTCCCCAAGCTTGTGGGAGACTCTCTTCTTTAATTTGCACGAAGTTGTATATTTCCCTCAAAGCAGCTTGTTTCTTATGAGCATGGAAATATTTAGCAGAGAAGTAATAAATCATAACCTGGGGACTACGCACACAACCAAGATCAAGAGAATTAAACCATATATTAGCATCACCCTTTAATGAGAACGGAAATATTTTGAGTATATAAAAGTAGCGCGATCTCTCATCATTAGTAAACAGGGCGGCTATATCCTTTAACTTAGTAAGATGTGCCACAACAGTTTCAGATTCATAGCCATAAAAAGGATCAGATTCGACCAAAGTAATTATATCTAGATCAACAGAAAATTCATAATCCTTATCGGGAACACAAATAGGTGAAGTAGCAAAAGCAGGGTCAGGTTTCATTCTGTCTCTAAGAGATTCTTTGTTCCATTTAACTAGCAGCCTCTTAAGTTCATATCTATCTTTACAAGCAAAAATAGCTGCAGAAGATTCCCTATCAAAAACATAACCCTCAGGAATAACAGGCATACTTTCATCATCACTTTCATCATCGTATTCAGATTCAATAATTTCTTTCTCTCCAGACCTAGCAATTTGTTCATCTAGAAATTCACCAAGGGGCACAATAGCATCAAGCATAGAAGTAGTTTCATCATAAGTATCATGCATAGCAGAAGTGGCATCATCAATAACATGAGACATATCGGATCGAATAGCAGAAGCAGGTTTAGGTGTCGCTAGCTTACTCAAAACAGAAGGTGAATCAAGTGCAGAGCTAGATAGCAGTTCCTTACCTCCCCTCGTAGTTGAGGGATAAAATTTTGTCTTAGCGTCTTTCAAGTTCTTCATAGTGTCCAGCAGATATAAATCCCAAGTGAATCAAAGAATAGAGCTATGTTCCCCGGCAACGCGCCCGAAAAAGGTCTTGATAACCCACAAGTATAGGGGATCGCAACAGTTTTCGAGGGTAGAGTATTCAACCCAAATTTGTTGATTCGACACAAGGGGAGCCAAAGAATATTCTCAAGTATTAGCAGCTGAGTTGTCAATTCAACCACACCTAGAAACTTAATATCTGCAGCAAAGTGTTTAGTAGCAAAGTAATATGATAGTGGTGGTAACGGTAGCAACGGAAAAGTAAATAAGCGAGAACCAGTATGTGGAAAGCTCGTAGGCACCGGATTAGTGATGAATAATTATGCTGGATGCGGTTCGTCATGTAACAGTCATAACATAGGGTGACACAGAACTAGCTCCAATTCGTCAATGTAATGTAGTCATGTATTCCATAAAGTCATACGTGCTGATGGAAAAGAACTTGCATGACATCTTTTGTCCTACCCTCCCGTGGCAGCGGGGTCCTATTGGAAACTAAGGGATATTAAGGCCTCCTTTTAATAGAGAACCGGAACAAAGCATTAGCACATAGTGAATACATGAACTCCTCAAACTATGGTCATCACCGAGAAGTATCCCGATTATTGTCACTTCGGGGTTGTCGGATCATAACACATATTAGGTGACTATAGACTTGCAAGATAGGATCAAGAACTCACATATATTCATGAAAACATAATAGGTTCATATCTGAATTCATGGCACTCGGGCCCTAGTGACAAGCATTAAGCATAGCAAAGTCATCGCAACATCAATCTCAAAACATAGTGGATACTAGGGATCAAACCCTAACAAAACTAACTCGATTACATGATAAATCTCATCCAACCCATCACCGTCCAGCAAGCCTACGATGGAATTAATCATGCACGACGGTGAGCATCATGAAATTGGTGATGGAGGATGGTTCATAATGACGACGGCGACGAATCCCCCTCTCCGGAGCCCTGAACGGACTCCAGATCAGCCCTCTCGAGAGAGATTTGGGCTTTGCGGCGGCTCCGTATCGTAAAACGCGATGATTTCTTCTCTCTGAATTTTTTCTCCCCGAAAGCCAATATATAGAGTTGGAGTTGGCGTCGGAAGGTGTCCAGGGGGCCCACGAGGTAGGGGGCGCGCCCAGGAGGGGGGGGGGGCGCCCCCACCCTCGTGGACAGGGTGTGGGCCCCCTGGTCTTCATCTTTGGCGAGGATTTTTTTAATTTTTTGTAAGACATCCCATGGAGTTTCAGGTCATTCCGAGAACTTTTGTTTTCTGCACATAAAACAACATCATGGCAATTCTGCTAAAAACAGCGTCAGTCCGGTTTAGTTCCATTCAAATCATACAAGTTAGATTCCAAAACAAGGGCAAAAGTGTTTGGAAAAGTAGATACGATGGAGACGTATCGTTGCGCAAAACGAAAACGTGCACGATGGCACGACAGATCAAAGTTTCACTAGCCTATTACATGACTCAGTGAGCCAATAAAGATCGAGTGTTTTCGAAGGATCAAATATATGACCCGCCCGGCGGATCACCCTTCTTGGCGTTGCTGACTTGAGGCTTCGGGATCATCCTTCTCCGGTTCTTCGTCCTCCTCCACCGTCTGGAAATTTGGTGATTCCCAATCGATGCCATATAAGGCTTGAAATTCAGCTTCATCATCTATAAGATCGGACGGATCAACTTCAGGGGCGAAAGTGTGCTTACGGATTGGGGGGATTAGATCCATCACTTTATAAGCCGGCGTGGGCATCTTCTGATTCTCCGTGTTGTAAGCCGGGTAGTATTTTGACAGATTCGGTTCATTTGCAATAAGACTAGCCAGAGGACTTATTTCTTTCACACAGGCAGTGAAGTCCTTTTGATCAAATGAAGTGCCGTCTTCTTTCAAGCTTGGATATCCAGTAGCTACCTCAGACGGGTCTAGCTCTGGTAACCATGCCTTGGCCCGGCTTAGAGCCGTCACGACACCAACTCTTGAAGATGATCATTTCATCTCGTCCATCCTGGCAGGCAGCACAGAGAGTTTTTTCAAGACATCAATCAGGAGAGTAGGTGCTTGATTATTCAAAGAAATAGTGGCCAGTGCACGCTGAGGTCCAGTATATAGCTATTCAACAAGTGTGTAAACAGCCTTGAGCTTCACAAGCATATCTTGGTTAAGATTGTTGCTCCTGGGACCTGAGTAATAGCCATAGATAAGTTAGAGGCGGTTTATACCTTCAAGGAAGAGATTCAATTTTGATGATTAGCAAGGTGACTCACCAAAGATAGCAGAAACCATCTGGGATACACGGTGTTTTAAACTAGTGATCTCAGTGGTCACCTCTTGAAGAGCCACCTCTGCTTTTTCAGCTCGCTGCGTCAAAGCAGTTTTCTTTTTAGCCCAGGCGTTTCTTTTAGCCTCAAAGCTGGTCTTCGGCTTTTCCGTTTCAGCCACGCTAAATTGGAATTTTGAATCGGCTTTCCGGGTCTCAGATTCTTCATTCTCTAGCCGGTTCTTTGCATCAGCCAATTGTGATTGAAGTTCAGTAGTGGCGTCCTGTACAAGCACAGAGTTGCAAACACATTCATATCCAGGTTACAGGAATATAAGTCCCAAGCACTTTGCAAGCAAGAGTACTTGGCACTTGGGGGCTAATGCCTGCCTAAAAATTCTTCATACAACGACTCATGTAAATAAGTCCCAAGCACTTTGCAAGCAAGAGTACTTGGCACTTGGGGGCTAATGCATATCGTTTGCATCTCCTTACTACTTTATGATAACCCGGTTGTGCCGTAAACAATCACATCCGGTTTATGGGGGCTATACAGGTAAGCTCTCCTTTATTAACAATGGTGAACATGACCGGCTCATTCATGCTGATTAAACCGGCCCTTGGGGATTACGGATGCAATGATTGTTTAAAATCCGGGTTAACTCTAATGGTGAAAGCCGGCCTTGGAGGGATTCTACTAAAGATGCTCATGGTTATTCCAAGTCTACAACATATTCAATTTTATCATACCCAGTAGACTTGGGGGCTGGCAGGATGTAAATAACTTATTTAATCAGGAATTCATACCTCATATTTTTGATGCATCTGCTTCACCATATCAATTTCAAGATTGCGTCTGGTGTGTACTTGGTTGAGGTAGCCAGAGAGTACTTCGCTACCATTCAATTGAGAATAGTGGGCGACATCAAATCTCACTTTCCGCCTTTCAATGACCTCTTGTTTGGCGGAGTGCTTAGCCAAGACAGTTGGATTTCCCGGTTCTTTAAAGTCGGTGCCTGTGATCATCACATTTTCACTATGCTCTTGTGACGGTTTAAGTGGGCTCGATGATTCGGTGTTCAAAGCATTGACATCTATGTGGTCATGGGAGAGATCAGGAATTTCCGGCGGAACATCATGGGCAGGTTCTTCTGGTTGTTTTTCAGAAACGGCTAATGCTGGAACTTGCTGCTCCTGTTCAACAACTTTAGGATCTTCAGCCGGCTTGGTCACCTTTGCCTTCTTACTAGGCTTTGCTTGTCCACTGCATGGGTTATGACAAGTCAGTACAATTATAAGAGCATAAGGAGGTAGAGAGTAAAAAGTAATAGTTGTTACCTAGGGACAGTTTTGAAAGCCGGCAGCTGGGTCTGTGATGAGTCGCCGGAGGAAGAGCGAGAAGCCTCCTGGTAGTTTGAATCGGAAGAATTAAGTGGTTGGCGAATGAAACCCGCTAGTGGGTAAAAAGAGTTTAAGTTCGGAAGGACCTCGTTTCGGCGTTTCCGCAGAACTGGAGAATTCGGTAAGCTAGAGGATAATTCTTCACCTCCGCTGGTCCGAGTCTGTCACCGATTCTCGTGCTGCCGTTGCTTCAAAAGAATGTGAGGATTCAAATGAGCTAAGGAGTGTGAAAAGCTTACTTTCCGGGTTACTCGTCGAATTTTCTGTCTTGGCAAAGGTGCTGAGCCGGAGGAAATAATAGTTACCTCTTCTTCAACTGCTTGGCTCTCCCTGTGTCATCCTGATAATAATCAGTGTCAATAAGATAGTTGAAAAAGGAGCCAAGGGAGTCAAGGGCTACCTCCGATCTGTCATTCAGTTCAAACATCCCGGAAGCACTTGATTTCTTCTTAGTTTCCTTGGCGGTTTTCTTGGCGGCTTTCTTGGTAGCCCTGGCCTTTTTGGCAGCTTCATGGTCATATTTCTTTTTCGATAAATCAGAGTCAGCCTGTGAAAGTCATTAAAGTTGAGTTAATAAAGTATTTAAATGATGAGGTAAAGGTAAGTAAGTTGGAGACTCATGTCCGGTGGCGGGTTAAGTTTGCAGAAAGGGTTCAGACCCACTTTGCCGCAGTCTTCCGGGCCTTCATTTAGAAGGGTCTTTCTCATTTCATTGATGGCCTCGTCTGTTAAATACATGGAGTTGTGGCGCAGTGGATCCTTTATAACGCCCGTGTAAGTACACAGTAAGCCGGGTCGGCGGCTCAAGGGTATGGTCCGCCAAGAAACCCAACACCGAACCAAGTCAATGCCAGTTAACCCATTTTGCAGCAGAGCTTTAACCTTTGCAATGGTGGGAGCAAGCTTTGCACGTTCAGCAGTGGTAAGCTTTTCAGGAAGACGATGCTTTGGGTCAAGACGCTGGACATGATAACCCGGCAGTGCATTCTCGTCAGCCGGAGAAGTATCTTTGTAGTAAAACCAGGTCTGGTTCCAATCTTTGGTGTGACTCGGCAAGCAAGCATAGGGGAAGATAACATCTCTTCTTTGTTGAATTGAGATTCCGCCAACTTCCAAGCTGGTTCTGTTTGTAAACTCGTTTTGGCGGTTCAAATAAAAATATTCCCTAAAGAGTTCAACACTAGGCTCCTCTTGAAGGTATACTTCACAGAAAACTTGAAAATTGCAAATGTTTGACATGAAATTGGGTCCGATGTCTTGAGGATGGAGTTGAAAGAAGAGCAGAACGTCTCAATTTTTTTTGATCCGGGCGGTGAGAAGCCCCGATTCATGTGATCAGTAAAAACAATGGCCTCATCATCCTTTGGCTGAGGTTTTTCTTCGTCTGGATTGGGGGCGCACCAATGCATAATATTTTTTGCTGGCAGATAGCCAATTTTGACAAAGTCTTTGAGCGTATTCTCAGTGACAATGGAGGGAACCCAGTTACATGACATGACTGTCTTTGGCGGCATTGTGAAGAAAGAAGCCTAAAAAAAGTTCTGTCGGTTTAATTGGTACATTAAGCCGGAAGTAAAACGCTACATCATACATTCACAGTGGCGGCTTAAATGGGGCCTAGTGACATATGGCTAGTAATAACCGGTGATGTAAGCCGCCATCGCCAGATTGATATCTATCAAAAGTGAAATCTACTAAGTGTAGAATAAACACGTTTTACAGACTGGAGCAGGTGATTTCGATCTAGCGTTGTGTGAAAAAAGAAAATAAATTAAGACCTAAATATTGCAGTAGTGGAGGAACTAGCGCATTGGCAAGTTTTCTGCATCTAAAGGATATGTTCAGTGATTAAGGCAAAGGATAGAAACATGTTCTGCATATTGTAAAGGCCAGTTTTGGATCAAAGTAAGGATTAAACAGAAGCGTGATGAAGAACGATGATGAACTCATAAGAACTGAAGAGACCCTAATGGAGATCTACGGTGGAGAAGATAAGGTGCTTACTGGAACCAATGAGCAATGGAGAGGCGCCGCAGTTTTCTCTGGTCCCGTTCAGGTCGATGCAGCGGCCGAGGTCGAGGACGACGATGAGCTTCGTGGCGGCGGCAGTGCTCAGACGTGCAAATGCGTCGCGGAGAGAGGTGGAAGACGAGAAGGAAAGAGGGGAAAATGAAAAGAGGGCCGCCTGACCCTATTTGTAAGGAGAAGGGTAATAGGTGGGCGCGAAAAACGAGGAAGCGAAAAAATGATTATCCAACTAATCGGACGCCTTGATTTTTGGGATGGTTATTAAAGATAAGGATCAATTAGATATGCTGGGTATTGTGCGAAATTAATGGCAGATGACGTCATGGCGGTTTTCCATAATTTCCGGAGATGACGTCATGGCGGGTTACAATATCTTGTGAGAAAAGGTGAAGAAGGATTTTTTCTAAGTGTTGAAGATTGACATGAACAAGTTCAAATCAACCGGGGGCCTATTGTTGGGGATATAACTATTAGGTATGACCCGCCCAGGAGGTGCCGGGTTATACCAACGGCGGTTCATGAGGAATCGAAGATGGCGGTTCATGAGGATGACTTATGAAGAGCCCAAGGCCCAAAGGCGGCTTAAGGCCCATAAGTGTAAACCGCCATATATGCATGACTTTCTTTGTAAGGCAAGTGTAATTAGTCACCGAGCCGGACACGTTTATAAGCCATCCGGGACTCTGTAAGCCGTAGGGCGTCAACTTATGTATATAAAGGGATGACCCGGCGGCAGTTGGGGGCAAGAGAGAACATATCTAAAGCTAGGTCAAGCCTATTCGCTACCTGGTAATCGACGCATAAGCAATACCACCTCAAACTGGATTAGGTCTTTACCTTCACCGCAAGGGGCCGAACCAGTATAAACTCCTATGTCCTTTGTCCCCTTTAACCCCTTTAAGCTAACCTAGTGCGATGGCTCCACGACCAAGTCCTCACACTAGGACATCTGTCGTGACAATTCCACGACAATAACCATGTCAGGCTCAAATACATAAGCCTTGCATAGTGCTTGCCAAGTTTTGCATTCAAAATAGGTGTACGTGTCTGCATTGTATAATTTGACGTCGAAAGTATAACCATGCTCGGTCTTCAAGTAAACTCTCTTTACCTCCATACTTTTGTTAGGACCGAAACCTATCTTATCCAAGACAAAAATTCTTGCATGGCAGGGGATACGCTAGTAGAATAGTAAAAATTAAAATTATAAGTTGAAGCAAATGAAGCATAAGTCATGCTTAATTACGAAAAAGACTTGTCGTTGTGACTTACTGTATCCACTTCAAAGGGCTCATCCAGCTTGATGCTGAAGCGCCTATCATCATCTAGGAAGTTTCCGTCGCACAGGCCGCGCTTGTCTTCGCAGTATTCGCACATAACGAAATCATTTTCGTCGTCAGACATTTCCTATGTTCATAGTTTAAACATTAATTGATAAAAACTTACTAGTTCTATTAACTCAAGTAATTCAACTAGTTCTATTAATTCAACTAGTTATATTAATTCAACTAATTCAACTAAGCACTTACTAAAAATAAACTAGTTCTATTAATTATCTTACTAAAAATAAAGTAGCTAGTTCTATATAGTAATATTTTAATTAGATGATCAAATCTCATATACCTAAATTTAATATATCTAATTCGCTAATATTAATATATCTATATCATCTATAACTAAAATTATTATAAAAATTAACTCATCTAACATTAGTATCTAGCTAATTCATCTAACATTTGACATTAATATCTAACATTTCTATCTAATTCATCTAACAGTTGACATTAATATCTAACATTTATATAGATATATATATATAATCATCTAACAATTGACATTAATCTAACATTTATATAAACTAAAAGTATAAAAAACTAAAAAATAGAAAACACAAAATAATTAAGAAAAATCTGTCTCTGTGTGTGTACTGTGTGTACATGTGTGTGTTCACTTTGTGTGTGTGTGAGGGCCGCCGGCCATGGCGCGGCGGGGGGCAGGGGCGGTCTTACAGCGAGGGGGCAACGGCCGGCGATGCGAGGCGACGGGCTGGGAGGCGACGGGATGGGCTGGGCGGCGACGTGAGGGGGCGGCGACGGGACGGGCGGGCGGGGGCGGCGCGACGTTAACGGGCTCGGCCGCGGCGACGACGGGGACGCGGTCTCGACGACGAAGAAGCAGATGAAGAAGAAACTAACGGAATTTTTCGTAAGTGCTATATTTATAGGAGGGGCCTTTAGTACCGGTTGGAGCGGCGGGAAGTGCATCCCCTTTAGTACCGGTTCACGACAGCAACCGGTACTAAAGACCACCCCTTTAGTACCGGTTGGAGCCACCAACCGGTACTAAAGGTGTGCGTTGGCGTAGGTGCGGTGCGGGCAAGTTTAGTCCCACCTCGCTAGCCGAGCGGTGCCCGCACCTGCTTAGAAGCCCTGCCGCGACAGCTGTCTCGAGCTCCTCTCTATTGTAGGGCTTCTGGGCCTACCTCTGCTTGCATACCCAATTGGGCCTAGTGGGCTAGCGGGCCTGTATCCTGGTCCTACTACAGGTTGGGTTTCTAGTCGTATGCAGGCCGTTGCGGCCCAGTAGGCTGGATTTTTTTCTTTTTTTCTTTTCTGCTTTTTTTATTTTCTTTTATTTTTTTATGAGTTGTTTTTTGCTGTATTTAGAGTTTCTTTGTGAATCTTTTTGCTTTTAGGTCAGAAAAATTAAAAACTTTGTGTTAGTGCCATTAGTTTTCAAATTTGAATAGTTTAAATTTGAATTATTTGAAATTTGTGTGAATCACTAGTTTGTGAATAACTTTACTTTAAAAATAGATTTTTCAGTGATTCTTTTGTTATGTTTAATATTAGTGTGTTCTATCATTATATTCAATTTGGTAATACTTAGGTTATTTAAAACATGAAATGCCTTTGTAGCAGATGAGTTTTCGTCCGAAACCCTGATACTTCAAAAGAGATTGTCCATTTTGTACACGAAATGCACCCATGTGACGCCCCCGATTCAATCGTACACTAATCATGCACGCAAATGTGTACGATCAAGATCAGGGACTCACGGGAAGAAATCACAACACAACTCTAAAACATAAATAAGTCATACAAGCATCATAATACAAGCCAGGGGCCTCGAGGGCTCGAATACAAGTGCTCGATCATAGACGAAGTCAGCCAAGCAACAATATCTGAGTACGTACATAAGTTAAACAAGTTTGCCTTAAGAAGGCTAGCACAAACCGGGATACAAATCGAAGAGGCGCAGGCCTCCTGCCTGGGATCCTCCTAACTACTCCTGGTCGCCGCCGGGCTGCACGTAGTAGGGAACCTCCGTGTAGAAGTCGCCATCGACGGTGGCGTCGCTCTGGGCTCCATCGTCCAGTCGCCGCAATCGAGTACGATAGGGGAAAAGGGGAACAAGGCAACCGTGAGTACTCATCCAATGTACTGCAAAGCAAGGAGCTACACTACATATGCATGGATATACGTGTAAAGGGCCATATCGAGGACTGAACTCGCAGAATGCCGTAATAAGAGGGGATAGCTAATCCCGTCAAGACTACGCTCGCAGCCTCCGCCTTGCAACATGTAGAAGAGAGTAGTCCAAGTCCTCCAAGTAGCATCACATAGCATAATCCTACCCGCGATCCCTCCTCGTAACCACGAGAGAGAGCGACCACCGGGTTGTATCCGCACTTGGAAGGGTGTGTTTTATTAAGTATCCGGTTCTAGTTGTCATAAGGTCAAGGTACAACTCCAACTCGTCCCTGTTATCAAGATCACGGCTATTCAATAGATTAACTTCACTGCAGGGTGCACCACATAACCCAACACGCTTGATCCCATTTGGCCGACACACTTTTCGGGTCATGCCCGCCGCGGAAGATCAACACGTCAGAGCCGACCTAGGCCAACAGAGCGGTCAAGACGCCGGTCTAAACCTAAGCGCCAGGGTGCAGGGCCCATCGCCTTAGCACACCAAGCACGCTATAACGCGGCCGGAAGCGCACCTAGCAACCTCCATTACAAAGGAAGTCACGCTACGCGGTCCAATCTAGCGCCGCCGCCGCTTGATTCTTGACGCCACGAAGGCTTCGCCGATACCACGACGCCGGATACCCATAACTACTCCCGCGTAGATGGTTAGTGCGATAGACCAAATGGCCGACTCGGATCAAATACCCAGATCTCATTAAACGTGTTAAGTATCCGCGAACGCCGACCAGGGCCAGGCCCACCTCTCACCTGTAGTCTCAACCTGCCCTGCCGCTCCGCCACAAAGTAACGATCGGGGGCCGTCAGAACCCAGCCCACCTCTCTTGGGATGGAGCCACCGTCCTTTCAGCCCCCATCTCCTAACAAGATCACGGTAATGTAACGATGTAAAGTATATAGTATATGCCCGTGATCACCTCCCAAGTGATCACAGCCCAAGAGTATAGCATGGCGACGGGACAAGAGTGTAGGGTCACTGATGGAACACTAGCATCCTATACTAAGCAGTGGGATAGCAGGTAAAGGTAACAACAGTAGTAGCAAGGACAGGCTATGCAGCAATATAGGACTAACTGAAAGCAGTAACATGCTACACTACTCTAATGCAAGCAGTATAGAGAAGAGTAGGCGATATCTGGTGATCAAAGGAGGGGGCTTGCCTGGTTGCTCTGGCAAGAGAGAGGGGTCGTCAACTCCGTAGTCGAACTGGGCAGCAGCAGCGTCGGTCTCGGTGTCTAGTGGAAGAAGAGGGGGAAGAAACAATGAATATTTAAGCAAACAGATGCATGATGATGCATGACAAAGCAAAGCGTGATGCTAGGCGTGCCCTAACGCAGTATGAGGTGATACCGGTGAAGGGGGGAAACATCCGGGAAAGTATCCCCGGTGTTTCGCGTTTTCGGGCAGAGGAGCCGGAGGGGGAAAGTTGCGAGTTTGATATGTTAGGGGTGTGTGGCGGACGAACGGGCTGCGTATCCGGATTCGTCTCGTTGTTCTGAGCAACTTTCATGTATAAATAAGTCATACAAGCTCTGATACCAACTTGTGATGCCCCCGATTCAATCGTACACTAATCATGCACGCAAATGTGTACGATCAAGATCAGGGACTCACGGGAAGATATCACAACACAACTCTAAAACATAAATAAGTCATACAAGCATCATAATACAAGCCAGGGGCCTCGAGGGCTCGAATACAAGTGCTCGATCATAGACGAGTCAGCGGAAGCAACAATATCTGAGTACGATATAAGTTAAACAAGTTTGCCTTAAGAAGGCTAGCACAAACTGGGATACAGATCGAAAGAGGCGCATGCCTCCTGCCTGGGATCCTCCTAACTACTCCTGGTCGTCGTCAGCGGGCTGCACGTAGTAGGGCACCGTTTTGCCGTAACCCTCTCTACTTTTTTGCACATGCTATGTGGGTGAAATGATGATACCATGCCAAGTTTCAACCTTTTCAGAGTTCATTTGTAGTGCTTTTCAATTTTAGGGCCATTTAGCTCAAAACAAATCAGTAAATGCATGAAAAATAGCAAATGAAGGCAGAAACGGTTGAAAGTTTATGGCGTGGATTTGAATGGTGCATACCGAACGCGCAAAAAGTCTGGAGATGTAATAAGTTTAGAAAAATGAAATGCCTTTGTAATACATGAGTTTTCGTCTGAAACACTGATACTTCGAAAGATAGATTGTCCATTTTGTACACGAAGTGCATCCAGTTTTTGACGTAACCCTCTCTACTTTTTTGCACATGCTATGTGGGTGAAATGATGATACCATGCCAACTTTCATCCTTTTCAGAGTTCATTTGTAGTGCTTTTCAATTTCAGGGTAATTTAGCTCAAAAAAATCAATAAATGCATGAAAATGAAGGCAGAAAGGATTGAAAGCTGATGACGTGGCTTTGAATGATGCATACTGAATGCACAAAAAGTCTGGAGTTGTACTAAGTATAAAAAATGAAATGCCTTGGTAACAGATGAGTTTTCGTCCGAAACCCTGATACTTCGAAAGAGATTGTCCATTTTGTACACGAAGTGCATCCAGTTTTTGCCGTAACCCTCTCTACTTTTTTGCACATGCTATGTTGGTGAAATGATGATACCATTCCGAGTTTCAACCTTTTCAGAGTTCATTTGTAGTGATTTTCAATTTCAGGATCATTTAGCTCAAAACAAATCGGTAAATGCATGAAAAATGGCAAATGAAGGCAGAGACAGTTGAAATTCGATGACATGGCTTTGAATGGTGCATACTAACTGGACAAAAAGTCTGGAGTTGTAATAAGTTAGAAAAATGAAATGCCTTTGTAATAGATGAGTTTTCGTCCGAAACCCTGATACTTCGAAAGAGATTGTCCATTTTGTACACGAAGTGCATCCATTTTTTGTCGTAACCCTCTCTAATTTTTTGCACATGCTATGTGGGTGAAATGATGATACCATGCCAACTTTCAGCCTTTCCAGAGTTCATTTGTAGTGCTTTTCAATTTCATGATCATTTAGTTCAAAACAAATCAGTAAATGCATGAAAAATAGCAAATGAAGGCAGAAACGGTTGAAAATTGATGACATGGCTTTGAATGGTGCATACTGAATGCACAAAAAGTGTGGAGTTGTAATAAGTTTAGAAAAATGAAAGGCCTTTGTGATAGATGAGTTTTAGTTCGAAACCGTGATACTTCGAAAGAGATTGTCCCTTTTGTACACAAAGTGCAGCCAGTTTTTGCCGTAACCCTGTCTACTTTTTTGCACATCCTATGTGGGTGAAATGATGACACCCCACAAAGTTTTAACCTTTTCAGAGTTCATTTGTAGTGCTTTTCAATTTCAGGGTCATTTAGCTCAAAACAAATTGGTAAATGCATGAAAAATAGCAAATGAAGGCAGAAACGGTTGAACGTTGATGACGCAGCTTTGAATGGTGCATACTAAATGCACAAAAAGTCTTGAGTTGTACTAAGTATAGAAAATGAAATGCCTTTGTAACAGATGAGTTTTCGTTCGAAACTCTGATACTTGGAAAGAGATTGTCCATTTGGTACACAAACTGCATCCAGTTTTTGTCGTAACCCTCTTTACTTTTTTGCACATGCTATGTGGGTGAAATGATGATACCATGCGAAGTTTCAACCATTTCAGAGTTCATTTGTAGTGTTTTTCAATTTCAGGGTCATTTAGCTCAAAACAAATCAGTAAATGCATGAAAAATAGCAAATGAAGGCAGAAACGGTTGAAAGTTGATGTCGTGACTTTGAATGGTGCATACTGAATGGACAATAACTCTGCAGTTGTAATACGTTTGAAAAATGAAATGCCTTTGTAATAGATGAGATTTCGTCCGAAACCCTGATACTTCGAAAT
Source organism: Aegilops longissima (assembly GCA_021605205.1). Taxonomy (NCBI): domain Eukaryota; kingdom Viridiplantae; phylum Streptophyta; class Magnoliopsida; order Poales; family Poaceae; genus Aegilops; species Aegilops longissima. The sequence goes on along the minus strand of CM038678.1, from coordinate 150,890,329 downwards.
AGATTGTCCATTTTGTACACGAAGTGCATCCAGTTTTTGCTGTAACCCTCTCTACTTTTTGCACATGCTATGTGGGTGAAATGATGATACCATGCCAACTTTCAGCCTTTTTACAGTTCATTTGTAGTGCTTTTCAATTTCAGGGTCATTTAGCTAAAAACAAATCAGTAAATGCATGAAAAATAGCAAATGAAGGCAGAAACGGTTGATAGTTGATACGTGGCTTTGAATGGTGCATACTAAATGCACAGAATGTCTGGAGTTGTAATAAGTTTAGAAAAATAAAATGCCTTTGTAATAGATGAGTTTTCGTCTGAAACCCTGATACTTCGAAAGAGATTGTCCATTTTGTACGCGAAGTGCATCCAGTATTTGTCGTAACCCTCTATACTTTTTGCACATGCTATGTGGTGAAATGATGATACTATGCCAAGTTTCAACCTTTTCAGAGTTTATTTGTAGTGCTTTTCAATTTCAGGGTCATTTAGCTCAAAACAAATCAGTAAATGCATGAAAATAGCAAATGAAGGCAAAAATGGTCGAAATTTGATGACGTGGCTTTGAATGGTGCACACTGAATGCACAAAAATTCTGGAGTAGTAATAAGTTTAGAAAAATGAAATCCCTTTGTAATAGATGAGTTTTTGTCCGAAACCCTTATACTTCGAAAGAGATTGTCCATTTTGTACATGAAGTGCATCCAGTTTTTGCCGTAACCCTCTCTACTTTTTCGCACATGCTAGGTGGGTGATATGATGATACGATGCCAACTTTCATCCTTTTCAGAGTTCATTTGTAGTGCTTTTCAATTTCAGGGTCATTTAGCTCAAAACAAATTAGTAAATGCATGAAAAATAGCAAATGAAGGCAGAAACGGTTGAAAGTTGATGACGTGGCCTTGAATGGTGCATACTGAATGCACAAAAAGTCTGGAGTTATAATAAGTTTAGAAAAATGAAATGCCTTTGTAATAGATGAGTTTTCGTCCGAAACCCTGATACTTCGAAAGAGATTGTCCATTTTGTACACGAAGTGCATCCAGTATTTGCCGCAACCCTCTCTACTTTTTTGCACATGCTATGTGGGTGAAATGATGATACCATGCCAACTTTCAGCCTTTTAGAGTTCATTTGTAGTGCTTTTCTATTTCAGGGTCATTTAGCTCAAAACAAATCAGTAAATACATGAGAAATAACAAATGATGCCAGAAAGGGTTGAATGGTGATGACGTGGCTTTGAATGGTGCATACTGAATGCACAAAAAGTCTGGAGTTGTGATTAGTTTAGAAAAATGAAGGAGATGCTCTATGCTCATCTGCACGTTGCTTAGCTTCAGGCTTAGTTTTTGCCTTAACCCTCTCTACTTTTTTGCACATGCTCAGTGTCAGTGTCAAAACCGGCAGATCTTGAGTAGGGGGTCCCGAACTGTGCGTCTGAGGATCGAAGGTAACAGGAGACAGGGACACAATGTTTACCCAGGTTCGGGCCCACTTAATGGATGTAATACCCTACTTCCTGCTTGATTATCTTGGATGAATATGAGGTTTACAAGAGTTGATCTACCTCGAGATCATAATGGCTAAACCCTAGCTGTCGAGCCTGTATGATTATGATTGCCTCTACAGACTAAACCCTCCGGTTTATATAGACACCGGAGGGACCTAGGGTTGTACAGAGTCAGTTTATAGAGAAAGGAATCTTCATATCCGAACGCCAAGCTTGCCTTCCATGCAAAAGAGAATCCCATCCGGACATGGGAACAAGTCTTCTGTCTTGTATCTTCATGGCCCATTAATCTGGCCCACGTCACATAGCTTGGACGACCGAGGACCCCTTAATCCAGGACTCCCTCAGTAGCCCCTGAACCAGGCTTCAATGACGATGTGTCCGGCGCGCAGATTGTCTTCGGCATTGCAAGGCAGGTTCCTCCTCTGAATACTTCAAAGTAGTCCTCAAATATAGAAAACGTGTCCGGCTCTACAAAACAGGCACCACACACAGCTGCAAAGAGTATAATATTTCACAAGTCCCATCTACTGACAACTTTTGTAGCGAGACGTTATGTCCCTTCCCGGTCATTATTTCGAACCGTTTTTTAGCCTCCCGCTCCATGTTTCGAGACGCAGTTTTCATTGGCATGTCCTGTCGAAGCAGAGATCATGTCCCCTTATCGCGGGATTCTTATCAATACGGGTGCGGGTAATCCAACCACGCCGTCTGCACGACCCTTGGTGAATAGGCGAGTTTTAAGGCGAGTGAGGAGGCAATTGATATTCGGTGCCTTTATAAGGGGATAAGGATCCACTCTTTCACCCACACCTTCTTCCTCTCTGCCCATCCGTTCTCGAGCTCCGGCGCCCGAGCTTCCATCCTTTCCGCCCCTAAAAAGCACTCCGACCATGTCCGGATCTGGAGCGTAGGGCAAGTGGATGGCCTCCTCCGTTACGGAGGAGAACATCACGGAGCTCCGGGAAGCGGGGTACGTGGCCCAGGAGATCGCCCACCGGCTTTCGACCAAGGGGCAAATAGTCCCCACCCCGGAGCCCAATGAGAGGGTGGTATTCATCCCCACTTCATCCGCGGGTTAGGATTTCCCCTCCACCCCTTCGTCCGCGGACTCATGTTCTACTACGGACTAGATTTCCATGATCTAGCCCCAAATTATTTCCTCAACATCCCGGCATTCATTGTCGTGTGTGAGGCCTCCCTCTGCATCCCACCCCACTTCGTATTATGGCTAAAGATCTTCAATGTGAAGCCGAAAGTGGTGGATGGTCAACATGTAGAGTGCGGAGGCACCATGGTGAGCAAACTGTCCAACGTCACATGGCCCACAGGCACCTTTGTGGAGACCGTCAACGGGTGGCAACAGCAGTGGTTCTACGTCACAAATACCCGCGACACCACCTGGGCCGCGGCTCCTGAATTCAAGTCTGGGCCCCCAATGCGGCTTACGTCCTGGCTAAAAAAGGGCCTGGACTGGGCGTCGTCGGACGAAGTGTCAGCACTGTAGACGCGCATCAAGAGCATGGTGGACAAGAACATCAAACTTGTCAATGTGATCCAGGTGATACTTTTCGTCGGATCCTTCCTTGCCAAAGCCAGACTTGCCATTTGTGGGAGTTCGATTCGGCCAAGCACCAAACCTTGCAACAGTTATTCGGCTCCATGCACGAAGGTATCTGGAAGGTGCTTTTCAAGGCCAATTAGTCGTGGTCGAAGACAACCGAGAACCGCGGATATAACCTGACTCAACCAGCCAGTCCGGTAAGTTCTTCATACTTCAACGTGTATCTCTACTTGTGCGTTCAAGGAGAATGTCTAAGCTTCTCCATTTGTCCTTTCAGGGCTGGATAAAGAAGGCGGAGCAGATTCAGTGTCCGGCACCGCTGCCTGAAAAGCCAGCTATTCCACTTCTGAAGAAGATGCTGGTTCTGGCGCCTTACCAGGCGCCGGAGAAGAAGGGCCAGGAGGCGAGAAGCGGCCTCCGCCGTAAAGGCACTTTGGACACAACGTCCGAAGACACCGAAACCCACTCCTCCCCCGCCGAGAACGACGAGGAGGAGGAGGAGGAGGAAAGAAATTCTCCCCCCGAGGGGGGAAGGAAGAAAAGGGCGGCCTCCACAGATCTGGAGGCGGAGGCAGAGGCGTCCAAGAAAGGGAGGGTCTCCCTTGTGGACAATTCCAAATCGGACACCGATAGCAGCCCTGAGTGGCGTCCCAGGGAGAAGCCCCTGGCCGGGTCATAAGTACTCAAAGGAACTTATGCACATATATCTCCAGCTCCTTTTTACTTCGTGGTTTTAACATGTTGAATCATGCGCTGCAGTCCGGCTCACGTCCACCTCCAGCGATCATCTTCGGGGAATTCGCTGGATCCAAATGTGATGGACAGCGGGTCGCCTCCGCCGGCCTCCTCCCCCAAGACGACGTACGACGCCGAAGTGTTTTCCGGAAGGACCCTCCCAGGCCAGGGAGAGGTACGGGAGGCCGTCAAGGTGGCGCCAGAGGGTGATACCTCGGCCACCGGACACGTGGGGGAGCAGAACCCCCTGGAAACTGGCGATGGGGGCCATACCCAATTTGGCCCTCAGCCAAATACTATTCCGGAGGCCCATACGGGAATCAGGTAAGCAGTCTCCTTCGAAAGAAGGAGGTGCACCTATTCCGCCGGTGACCTCTGTCCATCCAGAGGCACCAGATACTCTACTGGAAGCGCTTCAAGGTGCTTCCATTGTAGAAGAACACCGTATCCTTATGGGTATGGTGGTTGAGAGGGTTCAGTCTGCTAAGAGCGGACTGACCGAAGCCTGCACCAGCCTTCTAACAGGATTTGAGGTATGTGACATAATTATGTAAAAAGAATGTCATAGTACAGACAGTAGCCCCTAAGACTCTGTCCGGTGTTTGAAAAGAAAGGTCGGACAGGGGATCAAATAATTTTCGTAGGAGACTAATCATATATGTCTATGTGAATAAGCAGGCGTCGATGCTGGCTGTGACCTCCCATTCTGCCGAAGTCTCCAAACTGAAGTAGAGTCTGGAGCAGGCCGATGAAGAGCTCGGCTGTGTCAAAAAGCAACTAGAGGACAAGCAAGGTATGCAATGGCCTATTTGGATCTAAAATGATATGAATTGTTTGTGTTGAGCATGTTATTATGATGTTTCATAGGAGCTGCGACCGAGGTGGAGTAACTCAAGAACGCGTTGGCCGAGGCCCAGAAGAACGCAGAGAAGGAACAAGCCGCCCGCAAGAAACACAAGTCAAGGGTCGCGGAGGTTCAGCAAGGGCTCAAGGATGCCATAAAGAAATGCGAGTCCTTGGAGCGCAAGATTGCGGACCAAGAGTCCGAACTTGCTAAGGCTCGCCAAAGCGCACAAGAGGCCCGGATTGAAGCCCAGGGCGCCCACCTGGTAATCCAGGAGGCTAAGCAGATTGCGGAGGGTAAGGCCTTTACTATGCAGAGCAAATTTGTGAAGAAAAGGTACCTATTACTGACCCAGATTTGGAGTTCTCCAGGAGCATTTGCGGATCTGCCTCGCAGTGTTGGTGATGCTGCAGAGTTCTTTCGAACCGAAGAGGGGAGCTCAACGGAGAAGCTGTTCTGGTTGCAATACCTTGCACCACAGCATCCGGTACCCCTCAGCGATCAGTTGAAACAACTGACCAAACTGCTTAGGGTGGCCGGATTGGCCATGAAGGATTTGATAATCCATCTATCACCTGCCGAAGCCATACCCAGCAGCCACTTCGGGCTCGTGAAGCGGCTGGTCGATGCCTGCCCTCGGCTTGATGCCATAAAGCGGTTGGTCTGCATTGAAGGTGCGCGGATGGCCTTCGCCCGTGTCAAGGTACAGTGGGCGGAGATGAACGCCATCAAGCTTGCGACCGAAGGACCGCCTGTGGGCAAAGATGACCGCACGCCCGAGTTGTATTTTGATGATGTCCTGGAAGGATCCCGCATTGTAGAGGGCCAGTGTGCGAAGGACATTATCTTTGAATGAATGTATTCGTGTTATCCGGTCCTGTATTATGGAACAAAGCCTATATATAATATATTTCTTATTGTTTTTTGAAAATATTTCCTCCTGTGCGGCCGTTTACTAAATCTGAGAGTTGGCCAGTCATCGACTCCAGCCCCCACGTAGGTAGTACCGGGGTGTTCGGGTTGGAACCTAAACACACTTGACCCAAGAGTTTGGTCCTTGAAGGAGGTGTTTAGTTCAACGAACCAGGCAATCGGACTATGTGGCTTTATCACCCTCACTTAGCCATAGGAGTTTGACAATAGGAGTGTAGGCGCAGCCCCTAGTTAGTATTTGTTTATCTGGACTAGGGCGTTGTGGACACCTGATCGGGTGGAGGCCGATCCGTCACATAATGCGGAAAAAATCGCAAGAGATTTATGTTTAGCCACCGAATAGCTGACCAGCTCTCGTCGCATCATGGCAGTTAGTTTTCGGCTTTCTCTACTGAGGTGAACCAGAAACACAATCGCATTAGTTCTCCCTTTACTACCCTAGTCGATAAGACGGAACGTAAGGTAGCAAGCACAGGAGCCGGGCAACCCAACTATTGACCAAAGACATGATTCAGAGCCGATGCATATAATGCTATATTTGGGGTGCCAAATTATACTGTAAAAAGTGTTCGGACTTGTTGCAAACGTATGGAGCGCAATGGAGCCCCTGGCGAGTCAAGTCGTACCAAAGTGTAGGGGTGCAATCGATAAAAATAGTGAAATATAATGAAGGAGTAAGCCAGTGCCACATATGTTGGGCCGCAAACTATTTCCATTATAATCTGATTGATACGTCAAAGCGTATTCGTACAAATAATGCGATAAGCAACATGGCTATTTAACATGCCGAGACCAAGGGGAAGCCGCGTGCGGGTCCTGACAACAGGCAAAGTGATCATCAAGAAGATCATCTAGATATTCTGCCACACGTCTATGCTGCTTGTTTCCTTGGTATATTTATCCTTCGAAAGGATCGACGATCTGGCTGTCGTGAGGGGCCTGTGGAAAAGAAACCTGAAAAGGATAGAAAGAAAAAGGAGAGTATGAGTGGCTAGATAGGGTCGAGCTGTATTGTGCACCATGATCGAGTTATACCTTCGTCTTTCCCCACGGTATTTTTAGTGCGTAGTTATGTACGCATGGTACGTATGCCGCAATTTGATCGGGACTGAGACGGAGGCCAAATTGCTAGTCGAACTCCTGACGAGCTGGACTGTCATGTTGCAAAATTGTCCGGACTCGTTTAATAGTGTCTGGGGGCTTGGCCGCCAGATTGATGTTCTGCTTGATAAGGCCGCCCTGTACGTCCGCTGCCAGGGCCACGGTGTGCTCCTCGGTACGCAGGGAGCGTTCCATGTTTCCGATGACTGTTATGACACCGCGTGGTCCGAGCATCTTGAGTTTCAGATAGGCATAGTGTGGCACCGCATTGAAGCGAACAAATGCGGTTCGTCCGAGCAGTGCGTGATAGCCACTGCAGAAGGGGACGATGTCGAAGATCAGGTCTTCGCTTCGAAAGTTGTCCGGCGATCCAAAGACGACTTCCAATGTGATTGAGCCCATGCAATGGGCCTCTACACCTGGTATTACTCCTTTAAAGGTAGTTTTTGTGGGCTTTATCCTTAACGGATCGATGCCCATCTTGTGGACTGTGTCCTGATAGAGCAGGTTAAGGCCGCTGCCCCCATCCATGAGGACTCACGTGAGGTGGAATCCATCAATGATTGCGTAGAGGACCAGTGCGGCTGAGCCGCCGTGACGGATACTGGTCGGATGGTCCCTGCGATCGAAAGTGATCGGGCAGGATGACCATGGGTTAAACTTTGGGGCGACTGGCTCTATCGCGTAGACGTCCTTGAGCGCGCGTTTGCGCTCCCTCTTGGGGATATGAGGTAACGTATATCATGTTCACCGTTTTGACTTGGGGGGGGGGGATTTCTTCTGTCCCCCTGTGTTCGGTGGTCGGGGCTCCTCGTCATCGTCCTGACTTGGCGACCCCTTCTCCTTATTCTCGGTATTTAACTTACAGGCCTGTTTAAACACCCAACAACTTCTGTTGTTTTGATTGGCGGGTTTGTCAGGGGTGCCGTGGATCTGGCATGGTCGATCGAGGATTCGGTCCAAGCTGGATGAGCCCGGATTACTTTTTTAAATGGCTTCTTCCGCTGACCATTCTTGGAGCCACTGAATCCGGCGTTGACTGTCGTGTCGTTGGTATTGTCACTGTTGTTCCGACGCTATACTGCTAAGGCCGGGCTTGCTGCTATATTTCGCTTCAGAGGTGCCAGGTTTGCTTGCTTTGTTGCTGCTACAGGCTAGCCAACTATCTTTGCCCGTGCAAAAGTGGGTCATAAGTGCCATGAGGGCTGCCATGGATTTTGGCTTTTCTTGGCCAAGGTGTCTGGCGAGCCATTCGTCGCGAATGCTATGCTTAAAGGCTGCTAGGGCTTCGGCATCTGGCCAGTCGAGGATCTGGTTCTTTTTAGTTAGGAAACTAGTCCAGAATTTCCTGGCCGATTCTCTGGGCAGTTGAACTATGTGACTTAGGTCATCGGCATCCGGAGGTCGGACGTATGTACCCTGGAAGTTGTCGCGGAAGGCGTCTTCCAAGTCCTTCCATCTGCCAATGGTTCTGGTAGGCTGTTTAACCAGTGCCGAGCTGGTCTTTTGAGTTTTAGCGGGAGGTATTTGAGGGCATGAAGATCATCACCGCGAGCCATATGAATATGGAGAAGAAAGTCCTCAATCCATACCGCGGGATCTGTTGTTGTATCATATGATTTGGTATTCCCGGGTTTAAACCCTTCTGGGAATTCGTGCTCCATCACCTCGTCAGTGAAGCAGAGAGGGTGTGCGGCGCCTCTATATCGGGCCAAGTCGCAACGCAGTTCATATGAAGTCCGTCTGCGGTTTTCGGCATGGATGTGGTTACGCTTGTTGCGCCCGGCTAGATAGCCGTCATTGCACGTCGGGGCACGCCCCCGTGATCCGTAGATCAATCAGGTCTGACCTGCTCTATTTTCCAAGTACTGCCGTTGGTCGTACGTATATCCCCGAGCTATTGCATCTCTACTTTGACGGCGAGGTAGTATGGGCTGGTGTTCGCCTTGAGTTGCCGTTTTGTCACGGCCACGTGGTGGTCGGTCTGCCGCGTTACGAGCTGATGGTACGGCCTCCAGCACCTCGTCGTCGAATTGAGGTTGCAGCTTATGCTTCGGGTAACTCTTGGTTGGTGCCCGAGGCCGTATTCCTCGGCTGCCAGGACATTGGTCCACCTGTCGTTGAGCAGATCTTGGTCAACATGTAGCTGCTGTTGTTTCTTTTTCAGGCTCCCTGCAGTGGCTATTAGCCTTCGCTTATGGCGCTCCTGCTCAAGGGGTTCCTTAGGCACGATAAAGTCTTCATCGCCAAGGCTCGCCTCATCCTCGGATAGTGGAAGATAATTACTATCCTCCGAGTCTTAGTTTGCATCCTGTTCATCGGGGCCAATTTGCTCATCTTCCCTATCGTCCTGTTCGGAGGTTGGCTCGACGGGGTCTTTTTGGTCTTCGGCGTCGTCCGGAGTATTGTTGTCTCCGGTGCTGGTATTGCTGTCTTTTCCACTGCGTGATTTAGAGCGGCGCCGCTAACGTCGGCGCTTTGGTTGTATCTCAGGAGGTTTACTCAACTGGATATTTCTCGTCGTCGCCGTTACCCTCTTTGGGTGTATCTAGCATGTACACGTCATATGAAGAGGTGGTCGTCCAGCGTCTGGTAAACGGCGGGTTTTTGGCCTGCTCTTCTCCGTCATCGTCGTACATACCGTCGATGTCTTCGGAGTCGTAATCGAGCATGTCGGTTAAGTCCTCGACAGTGGCTATGAAGTGGGTGGTGGGTGGGACGTAAAATTCCCCGCCCTCAGCCCCTAGTCCGGGCTGGGCATATTTCAGACGTCGCCCCTCTGTAATAACAAAGGATCGCATGAAGTCCAGAGCCTCGCTTAAAGGCGAGGTTTGGCCAGGGAGAAAAGAGTCTGTGGAGTACGGCGGGAAGAAAACTCCTTGGCCGAGCTCACACGATGGGGACTCCGAGGGTTCGAAGCCAGTGTTCGGAGAAGAGTCCGGCTTCATGATGATTGCCGGTGGCGCTGCTTCCTCCAGCTCTCCTGTACTAGGCTCGATAGCGGCAGAGAGTCCGGCGGGGTCGGGACTCCCGTCTTCGGACCTGGTGATGCGCTCGGATCTAAGGCCAGAGTGGAGGTTGGGGTCGCGAACCCTTGGAAGATCAAATCTCCTCGGATATCAACGACATAATCCAGATTTCCAAAACTAATCTGGTGAACTGGGGCGTAGCTGTCGATCTGCTCTAGATGGCCAAGCGAGTTGGCCCGCAATGCGAAGCCGCCAAACATAAAGATCTGGCCAGGGAGAAAGACCTTCCTCAGGGCAGCATTGTTGTAGATGACTAATGGATCCATCGAACCTTCTGGCGACGACACAGTGGAACTCTCAATGAAAGCACCAATGTCGGTGTCAATACCGGTAGATCTCGGGTAGGGGGTCCCGAACTATGAGTCTGAGGATCGAAGGTAACAGGAGACAGGACCACGATGTTTAACCAGGTTCGGGCCCTCTTAATGGAGGTAATACCCTACTTCCTGCTTGATTATCTTGGATGAATATGAGGTTTACAAGAGATGAACTACCTCGAGATCGTAATGGCTAAACCCTAGCTGTCGAGCCTGTATGATTATCATTGCGTCTACAGACTAAACCCTCCGGTTTATATAGACAACGGAGGGACCTAGGGTTGTACAGAGTCGGTTTACAGAGAAAGGAATCTTCATATCCGATCGCCAAGCTTGCCTTCCACGCAAAGGAGAATCCCATCCGGACACGGGAAGAAGTCTTTTGTCTTGTATCTTCGTGGCCCATTAGTCCGGCCCACGTCACATAGCCCGGACGCCCGAGGACCCCTTAATCCAGGACTCCCTCACTTAGCTTCAGGCTTAGTTTTTGCCGTAAATGAAGGAGACGCGCAATGCTCACCTGCACGTTGCTTAGCTTCAGGCATTGAGAAAGGACATATAGCTCCGTGCAGTCTACACCATTTCCTCAAGGCCTGAAGTTGTAATAAGTTTGGCGAGAGGAGAGAGTGAGGAGCGGCCGGCGGGGGAGGACCGGCGCGAGGGGATTGAGGGGGGAGACCGAGTGAGTGTGAATGTGAGTGGAGAGAGGAGAGAGTGAGGGGTGGCCGGTTAGGGGAAGATAGAATGGCTTAGGAGTAGCACGCTACTGCTATGTGTAAACATGTAAAAATATATATCAAAAATACATTGATCATCAATGATCTTTTTGTGTAGAATCTGAATTGTCAATATGAGTCCTCAACGGTTTAGAAACCGGTGAAGACTCATATTGTGGCCACAAATTCTACACATAGAGTTCAATGAAGACCAAGTGCTTGTGATAGTTTGAGAAGTAACATATTTAAGGTGGTAAAAACAGCCTGCCACAACCTCTTTAGTACCATTCCATGGCACGAACCAGTACTAAAGGGGCTGGTCGGGCCCCATCCTGGCAACAGCCTGCCACAACCTCTTTAGTACCAGTTCGTGGCATGAACCAGTACTAAAGGTTCGCCACGAACCGGTACTAATGAGCGCCACCCGCCTAGCCGTTGGAAGCGGCACTAATGGCCACATTAGTGCCGATTCAGTTACAGACCGGTTCTAATGTGCTTCACATTAGGCCCTTTTTCTACTAGTGCAAAAGGCTCCTGCCAGTTGCCGATAACACTAACAAAACATGATCATCTCATACAACAAATTATATCACATCATGTCTTGACCATATCACATCACAACATGCCCTACAAAAACAAGTTAGACGTCCTCTACTTTGTTGTTGCAAGTCTTATGTGGCTGCTATGGGATTTTAGCAAGAACCGTTCTTACCTACGCATCAAAACCACAACGATTTTTCATCAAGTGTGCTGTTTTAACCTTCAACAAGGACCGACCGTAGTCAAACTCGATTCAACTAAAGTTGGAGAAACTGACACCCGCTAGCCACCTGTGTGCGAAGCACGTCGGTAGAACTAGTCTCATGAACGTGGTCATGTAATGTCGGTCCGGGCCGCTTCATCCAACAATACCGCCGAATCAAAGTAAGACGTTTGTGGTAAGCAGTATGACTATTATCGCCCACGACTCTTTGTGTTCTACTCGTGCATATAACATCTACGCATAGACCTGGCTCGGATGCCACTGTTGAGTGTTGGGGAACGTTGCAGAAAATTAAAATTTTTCCTACGGTTTCACCAAGATCCATCTATGAGTTCATCTAAGCAACGAGTCATGGGAGAGAGATTGCATCTACATACCACTTGTAGATCGCGTGCGGAAGCGTTCACTAGAACGTGGATGATGGAGTCGTACTCGCCGTGATCCAAATCACCGATGACCGAAAGTGCCGAACGGACGGAACCTCCGCTCAACACACGTCGGGAGTGGATGACGCCTCCTCCTTCTTGATCCAGCAAGGGGAAGGAGAGGTTGAGGAAGATGGCTCCAGCAGCAGCACGACGGCGTGGTGTTGGTGGAGAAGCAAGACGCCTGCAGGCTTCGCCAAGCACGTGACGGAGGAGGAGAGGTGTAGCAGGGAGAGGGATGCGCCAAGATGCAAGGTGCGGCAGCCCTCCCTCCCCCCTTTATATAGGCCCCCGGGGCGCCGGCCCTTGGAGATCTGATCTCCCAAGGGGGCGGCGACCAAGGGGGGAGGCTTGCCCCCCAAGGCAAGTGGGGCGCCCCCCACCCTAGGGTTTCCAACCCTAGGCGCAGGGGGCCAAGTGGGCGCACCAGCCCACCAGGCTGGTTCCTCCCACTTCAGCCCACGGGCCCTCCGGGATAGGTGGCCCCACCCGTGGACCCCGACCCTTCCGTGGTCCCAGACAATATCGTAACCCCAAATTCTCCCGATGGCGAAATAGCACTTCCTATATATAATTCTTTACCTCCGACCATTTCAGAACTCCTCGTGACGCTCGGGATCTCATCCGGACTCAACAACATTCGGTTTGCTGCATACTCATATTCATACAACCCTAGCGCCACCGAACCTTATGTGTAGACCCTACGGTTCGGAGACATGCGATACATGACCGAGATGGCTCTTCGTCAATAACCAACAAAGGGATCCGGATACCCATGTTGACTCCTACATACTCCTCGATGATCTCATCGGATGAACCACGATGTCGAGGATTCAATTAATCCCAGATTCAATTCCCTTTGTCAACCGGGTACGTTATTTGCCCGAGACTCGATCGTCGGTATCCCAATACTCGCTCAGTCTCATTACCAAGAAGTCACTTTACTCGCATCAGAATGCATGATCCTGTAACCAATCACTTGGTCACTTTGAGTTCATTATGATGATGCATTATCGAGTGGGCCCAGATATACCTCTCCGTCATACGGAGTGACAAATCCCAATCTCGATCCGTGTCAACCCAATGACACTTTCGAGATACCGTAGTACACCTTTGTAGTCACCCGCCACGCCAGACATTTGGTACACCCAAAGCACTCTTACGGTATCCGGAGTTGCACGATCTCATGGTCTAAGGAAGAGATATCGACATTGGAAAAGCTCTAGCAAAACGAACTACACGATCTTGTGCTATGCTTAGGATTGTCTTGTCCATCACATCATTCTCCTAATGATGTGATCCTGCTACTAATGACATCCAATGTCCATAGTCGTGAAACCATGACTATCTATTGATCAACGAGCTAGTCAACTAGAGGCTCACTAGGGACATATTGTGGTCTATGTATTCACACGTGTATTACGATTTCCGGATAATACAATTATACCATGAATAAAAGACAATTATCACGAACAAGGAAATATAATAATAATCCTTTTATTATTGCCTCTAGGGCATATTTCCAACAGTCTCCCACTTGCACTAGAGTCAATAATCTAGTTACATTGTGATGAACCGAACACCCATAGAGTCTTGGTGTTGATCATGTTTTGCTCGCGGAAGAGGTTTAGTCAACGGATCTGCGACATTCAGATCCGTATGCACTTTGCAAATTTCTATGTCTCCATCTTGAACATTTTCACGGATGGAGTTGAAGCGACGCTTGATGTGCTCGGTCTTTTGTGAAACCTGGCCCTTGGCAAGTGCAGTAGCTCCAGTGTTGTCACGTAAGAGTTTGATTGGCCCCGACGCATTGGGTATAACTCCTAGGTCGGTGATGAACTGCTTCACCCAAATTGCTTCATGCGCTGCCTCCGAGGCTTCCATGTACTCCGCTTCACACGTAGATCCCGCCACGACGCTTCGCTTGCAGCTGCACCAGCCATCGCTCCACCATTCAACATATACACGATCCGGTTTGTGACTTAGAGTCATCCAGATCTGTGTCAAAGCTAGCGTCGACGTGACCCTTTACGACGAGCTCTTCATCACCTCCATAAACGAGAAACATGTCCTTTGTCCTTTTCAGGTACTTCAGGATATTCTTGACCGCTGTCCAGTGTTCCTTGTCGGGATTACTTTGTTACCTTCCTACCAAACTTACGGCAAGGTTTAAATCAGGTCTGGTACACAACATTGCGTACATAATAGATCCTATGGCCGAGGCATAGGGGATGACGCTCATCTCTTATTTATCTTTTGCCGTGGTCGGGCATTGAGCCGAGTTCAATCTCATACCTTGCAAGATGCAGCAAGAACCCTTTCTTGACTGATCCATTTTGAATTTCTTCAAAATCTTATCAAGGTATGTGCTTTGTGAAAGACCTATGAGGCGCCTCGATCTATCCCTATAGATCTTGATGCCTAATATGTAAGCAGCTTCTCCAAGGTCCTTCATTGAAAAACTTTTATTCAAGTAGGCCTTAATGCTGTCCAAGAGTTCTATATCATTTCCCATCAAAAGTATATCATCTACATATAATATGAGAAATGCTACAGAGCTCCCACTCACTTTCTTGTAAACGCAGGCTTCTCCATAAGTCTCATAAACCCAAACGCTTTGATCATCTCATCAAAGAGAATGTTCCAACTCCGAGATGCTTGCACCAGCCCATAAATGGATCGCTGGAGCTTGCATACCTTGTTAGCATTCTTAGGGTCGACAAAACCTTCCGCTGCATCATATACAGCTCTTCCTTAAGATAACCGTTAAGGAAAGACGCTTTGACGTCCATCTGCCATATCTCATAATCATAGTATGCGCAATTGCTAACATGATTCGGACGGACTTAAGCTTCGCTACGGAGAGAAAGTCTCATCGTAGTCAATCCCTTGAACTTGCCGATAACCCTTAGCGACAAGTCGAGCTTTATAGATGGTGACATTACCATCCGCTCCGCCTTCTTCTTAAAGATCCATTTGTTTTCTATCGCACGATCATCGGGCAAGTCTGTCAAAGTCCATACTTTTTTTCATACATGGATCCTATCTCGGATTGCATGGCTTCAAGCCATTTGTTGGAATCCGGCCCGCCATCGCTTCTTCATAGTTCAAGGTTCACCGTTGTCTAACAACATGATTTCCGTGACAGGGTTGCCATACCACTGTGTGGAACGTGTCCTTGTGGACCTACGAAGTTCAAGAGCAACTTGATCCAAGTACTTTGATCATCATCGCAATTTCCTCTCCAAGAGGTGTAGGCACCACAGAACATTTTCCCGAGCTGCACTATTTTTCGGTTCAAGAGGTAGTACTTCATCGAAGTTCGCTTTCCTCCCACTTACTCCTTTCGAGAGAAACTCTTTTCAAGAAAGGACCCGCTCTTGGCAACAAAGATCTTGCCTTCGATCTAAGGTAGAAGGTATACCCAATGGTTTCCTTAGGGTATCCTATGAAGACGATTTTTCCGACTTGGGTTTGAGCTTTTCAGGTTGAAGTTTCTTGACATAAGCATCGATCCCCAAAGTTTTAGAAACGACAGCTTAGGTTTCTTCCCAAACCATAATTCATACGGTGTCGCCTCAACGGATTTAGACGGTGCCCTATTTAAAGTGAATGTAGCTGTCTCTAGAGCGTATCCCCAAAATGATAGCGGTAAATCTGTAAGAGACATCATAGATCGCACCATATCCAATAGAGTGCGACACGACGCTCGACACACCATTACGCTGAGGTGTTCCAGCGGCGTGAGTTGTGAAACAATTCCACATTTCCTTAAGTGTACCAAATTCGTGACTTAAATATTCTCCTCCACGATCTGATCGAAGAACTTTATTTTTCGTCACGTTGATTCTCTACCTCATTCTGAAATTCCTTGAACTTTTCAAAGGTCTCGACTTGTGTTTCATCAAGTAGACATACCCATATCTACTCAAGTCATCAGTGAGAGTGGGAACATAACGATATCCTCCATGAGCCTCGACGCCATTGGACCGCATACATCGGTATGTATGATTTCCAATAAGTTGGTTGCTCGCCCATTGTTCCGAGAACGGAGTCTTGGTCATTTTGCCCATAAGGCATGGTTCGCATGTGTCAAATGTTTCATAATCGAGACTCTAAAAGTCCATCGAATGGAGCTTCTTCATGCGCTTGACACCAATGTGACCAAGGCGGCAATTACACAAGTATGTGGGACTATCGTTATCAACTTTACATCTTTTGGTATTCACACTATGAATATGTGTAATATTACGTTCGAGATTCATTAAGAATAAATCATTGACCATCGGAGCATGACCATAAAACATATCTCTCATATAAATAGAACAACCATTATTCTCGGATTTAAATGAGTAGCCATCTCACATTAAACGAGATCCTGATACAATGTTCATGCTCAAACTTGGCACTAAATAACAATTTATTGAGGTTTAAAACTAATCCCGTAGGTAAATGTAGAGGTAGCGTGCCGACGGCGATCACATCGACCTTGGAACCATTCCCGACGCGCATCGTCACCTCGCCTTCGCCAGCCTCCGCTTATTCCGCAGCTCTGCCGTGAGTTACTAATATGAGCAACGACACCGTATCAAATACCCAGGAGTTACTATGAGTAATCGGTAAGGTACACATCAATTACATGTATATCAAATATACCTTTAGTGTTGCCAGCCTTCTTGTCCGCTAATTATTTGGGGCAGTTCCGCTTCAAAGGCCCTTCCTTTGCAATAAAAGCACTCTGTCTCAGGTTTGGGTCCATTCTTTGACTTCTTCCCAGCAACTTGCTTACGGGCGCGGCAACATCCTTGCCGCCCTTCTTGAAGTTCTTCTTACCCTTGCTCTTTTGAACTTAGTGGTTTTATTGACCATCAACACTTGATGTTCTTTCTTGATTTCAACCTCTCACGACTTCAGATTGAGAATACTTCGGAATGGTCTTCACCATCCCCTGCATATTGTAGTTCATCACAAAGCTCTTGTAGCTTGGTGGGAGCGATCAAGGATTCTGTCAATGACCGCCTCGTCTGGGAGGTTAATGTCCACTGGGACAGAGGTTGTGCAACCCACATTTTGAGTATGTGCTCACCGATGTAACTGTTTTCCTCCATCTTACAACTATAGAACTTGTCGGAGACTTCATATCTCTCGACCCGGCATGAGCTTGGAAAACCATTTTCAGCTCCTCGAACATCTCATATGCTCCGTGTTGCTCAAAACGCTTTTGGAGCCCCGGTTCTAAGCTGTAAAGCATGCCGCATCGAACGAGGGAGTAATCATCAAGACGAGACTGCCAAGCATTCATAATGTCTTGGTTCTTCGATGGGTGCATCACCTAGCGGTGCTTCTAGGACATATTGTTTCTTGGCTGCTATGAGGATGATCTCGTGTTCCGGACCCAGTCCAATAGTTGTTGCCATCGCCTTTTAGCTTGGTTTTCTAGGAACGCTTGAAGTTCATGGTGACATGAGCGCTGGCCATTTGATCTACAAGACATCTTGCAAAGATTTTAGACTAATGTTCATGATAATTAAGTTCATCTAATCAAATTATTTAATGAACTCCCACCAGATTTGACATCCCTCTAGTCATCTAAGTGTTACATGATCCGAGTCGACTAGGCCGTGTCCGATCATCACGTGAGACGGACTAGTCATCGTCGGTGAACATCTCCATGTTGATCGATCTTCCATATGACTCATGTTCGACCTTTCGGTCTCTTGTGTTCCGAGGCCATGTCTGTACATGCTAGGCTCGTCAAGTTAACCCTAAGTGTTTATGCATGTGCAAGACTGTCTTACACCCGCTGTATGTGAACGTAAGGATCTATCACACCCGATCGTCATGTGGTGCTTCAAACGATTTAACTTTAGCAACGGTGCACGCTTAGGGGAACACTTTCTTGAAATTATTATAAGGATCATCTTATTTACTACCGTCGCTCTAAGTAAACAAGATTCATAAAACATAATAAACATCACATGCAATTATATAAAGTAGTGACATGATATGGCCAATATCATATAGCTCCTTTGATCTTCATCTTCGGGCTCCATGATCATCTTGTCACCGCATGACACCATGATCTCCATCATCATGATCTCCATCATCGTATCCATGAAGTTGCTCGCCAACTATTACTTCTACTACTATGGCTAACACGCTTAGCAATAAAGTAAAGTAATTTACATGGCGTTGAATCAATGACTCATGGGTCATACAATAATTAAGACAACTCCTATGGTTCCTGCCGTTGTCATACTCATCGAGATGCAAGTCGCGATTCCTATTACAAGAACATGATCTCATACATCACAATATATCATTCATCATTCATCACAACTTCTGGCCATATCACATCACATGACAATTGCTGCAAAAACAAGTTAGACGTCCTCTAATTGTTGTTGCATCTTTTACGTGGCTGCAATTGGGTTCTAGCAAGAATGTTTTCTTACCTACGAATAACCACAACATGATTTTGTCAACTTCTATTTACCCTTCATAAGGACCCTTTTCATCTAATCCGCTCCAACTAAAGTAGGAGAGACAGACACCCGCTAGCCACCTTATGCAACTAGTGCATGTAAATCGGTGGAACCTGTCTCATGTAAGCGTACGTGTAAGGTCGGTCCGGGCTGCTTCATTCCACAATACCGCTGAAGCAAGAAAAGACTAGTAGCGGCAAGCAAGTTGACAAGATCTACGCCCACAACAAAATTGTGTTCTACTCATGCAATAGAGAACTACGATAAACCTGGCTCGATACCACCGTTAGAACGCTGCAAAAATTAAAATTTTCCTACGGTTTCACCAAGATCCATCTATGAGTTCATCTAAGCAACGAGTCATGGAGAGAGATTGCATCTACATACCACTTGTAGATCGCGTGCGGAAGCGCTCACTAGAACGTGGATGATGGAGTCGCACTCGCCGTGATCCAAATCACCGATGACCGAGTGCCGAACGGACGGCACCTCCGCTGCTCAACACACGACGGAGCGGATGACGCCTGCTCCTTCTTCATCCATCAAGGGGAAGGAGAGGTTGAGGAAGATGGCTCCAGCAGCAGCACGACGGCGTGGTGTTGGTGGAGAAGCAAGACTCTCAGCAGGCTTCGCCAAGCACGTGACGGAGGAGGAGAGGTGTAGCAGGGAGAGGGAGGCGCCAAGATGCAAGGGTGCGGCTGCCCCTCACTCCCCCTTTATATAGGCCCCCTGGGGCGCCGCCCTTGAGATCTGATCTCCCAAGGGGCGGCGGCCAAGGGGGAGGCTTGCCCCAAGGCAAGTGGGCGCTTCACCCTAGGGTTTCCAACCCTAGGCGCATGGGGCCCAAGTGGGGCGCACCAGCCCACCAGGCTGGTTCCTCCCACTTCAGCCCATGGGGCCCTCCGGGATAGGTGGCCCCACCGGTGGACCTCGACCCTTCCGTGGTCCCAGATAATACCGTAACCCCAAATTCTCCCGATGGCGAAATAGCACTTCCTATATATAATTCATTACCTCCGACCATCCCGAACTCCTCGTGACGTCCGGGATCTCATCCGGACTCAACAACATTCGGTTTGCTGCATACTCATATTCATACAACCCTAGCGCCACCGAACCTTATGTGTAGACCCTACGGTTCGGGAGACATGCGAGACATGACCGAGACGGCTCTTCGGTCAATAACCAACAGCGGGATCTGGATACCCATGTTGACTCCCATATACTCCTCGATGATATCATCGGATGAACCACGATGTCGAGGATTCAATTAATCCCGTATTCAATTCCCTTTGTCAATCGGTACATTACTTGCCCGAGACTCGATCGCCGGTATCCCAATACCTCGCTCAGTCTCGTTATCGCAAGTCACTTTACTCGCATCAGAATGCATGATCCTGTAACCAATCACTTGGTCACTTTGAGCTCATTATGATGATGCATTACCGAGTGGGCCCAGAGATACCTTTCCGCCATACACGGAGTGACAAATCCAGCCTCGATCCGTGTCAACCCAACAGACACTTTCGGAGATACCTGTAGTGCACCTTTATAGTCACCCAATTACGCTAGACGCTTGGTACACCCAAAGCACTCTTACAAGATCCGGAGTTACACGATCTCATGGTCTAAGGAAGAGATACTTGACATTGGAAAAGCTCTAGCAAAACGAACTACACGATCTTGTGCTATGCTTAGGATTGTCTTGTCCATCACATCATTCTCCTAATGATGTGATCCCGTTATCAATGACATCCAATGTCCATAGTCAGGAAACCATGACTATCTATTGATCAACGAGCTAGTCAACTAGAGGCCCACTAGGGACATATTGTGGTCTATGTATTCACACGTGTATTACGATTTCCGGATAATACAATTATAGCATGAATAAAAGACAATTATCACGAACAAGGAAATATAATAATAATCCTTTTATTATTGCCTCTAGGGCATATTTCCAACAGTTGGGGAACATAGTATTTCAAAAAAATTCCTACGATCACGCAAGATCTATCTAGGAGAAGCATAGCAACGAGCGGGGAGAGTGTTTCCACGTACCCTCGTAGACCGAAAGCGGAAGCGTTTAATAACGTGGTTGATGTAGTCGAACATCTTCATGATCCAACCGATCCAAGCACCAAACGTACGGCACCTCCATGTTCAGCACACATTCAGCTCGATGACGTCCCTCGAGCTCTTGATCCAGTTGAGGCCGAGGGAGAGTTCCGTCAGCACGACGGCGTGGCGACGGTGATGATGAAGTTACCGGCGCAGGGCTTCGCCTAAGCACTACGACGATATGACTGAGGTGTGTAATTGTGGACGGGGGCACCGCACATGGCTAGGAACAATTGATGTGTCTTCTAGGGGTGCCCTCCCCACGTATATAAAGGAGGCAGAGGGAGGGAGGCAGCCTAGGGCGCGCCCAAGTAGGAGGAATCCTACTTGGGCCCCTAGTCCAATTCGGCCCCCCTTACCATATTTGGACAAGGGGGATAGGAAGGAGGGGGAGGGGAAGGAAGTAGGAGTCCTGCTTCATACTTTCCTATTCCTCCTCTCCTTTCCCTTTCTCCCCACGTGGCTGGCCCTATAGGGGGCGCACCAGCCCCTTGTGGGCTGGTGTGTTCCCTTACTTGGCCCATTAAGCCCATATCTTTGCCGGGGTTGCTCGGAACCACTTCCGGTGACCCGGTATCACCCGGAACACTTCCGGTGTCCAAATACCATTGTCCTATATATGAATCTTTACCTCTTCACCATTTCGAAACTCCTCTCATGTCCGTGATCTCATCTGGGACTCCGAACAAACTTCGCTCATCAGATCGCAAAACTCATAATACAAATCGTCATTGAAGGTTAAGCGTGCGGACCCTACTGGTTCGAGAACTATGTAGACATGACCAAGACTCATCTTCGGTCAATAACCAATAGTGGAACCTGGATTCTCATATTGGCTCCTACATATTGTACGAAGATATTTATCGGTCAAACGGCATAACAACATACATTGTTCCCTTTGTCATAGGTATGTTACTTGCCCGAGATTCGATCGTCGGTGTCCTCATA
This sequence comes from Aegilops longissima, assembly GCA_021605205.1. NCBI lineage: Eukaryota > Viridiplantae > Streptophyta > Magnoliopsida > Poales > Poaceae > Aegilops > Aegilops longissima. Next base: position 150,868,839 of record CM038678.1, on the reverse strand, counting down.
CCTAGTTCAATCTCGTTACCGGCAAGTCTCTTTACTCGTTCCATAATGCATCATCCTGTAACTAACTCAGTAGTCACATCGCTTGCAAGGCTTATAGTGATGTGCATTACCGAGAGGGCCTAGAGATACCTATCCGATTCTCGGAGTGACAAATCCTAATCTCGATCTATGTCAACTCAACAAACACCATTGGAGACACCTATAGAGCATCTATATAATCACCCAGTTACGTTGTGACATTTGATAGCACACAAGGTGTTCCTGCTGTATTAGGGAGTTGCATAATCTCATAGTCAGAGGAACATGTATACGTCATGAAGAAAGCAATAGCAATAAAACTAAACGATCATTATGCTAAGCTGACGGATGGGGCTTGTCCATCACATCATTCTTTAATGATGTGATCCCGTTCATCAAATGACAACACATGTCTATGTCTAGGAAACTTAACCATCTTTGTTTAACGAACTAGTCAAATAGAGGCATACTAGGGACACTCTGTTTTGTCTCTGTATTCACACATGTATCAAGTTTCCGGTTAATACAATTCTAGCATGAATAATAAACATTTATCATGATATGAGGTAATATAAATAACAACTTTATTATTGCCTCTAGGGCATATTTCCTTCAGGAGGCGCACGGACTGCTCCGCCGCGTCCCTTTCCCGTGCACGCCGCCTCTCGTGGCACAGCCTCCGAATTTGGAGTGCGTGTGCGGGCCGACGATGCAGACACTAGCCCCCACCGTTGTTCGCGTGGAGGAGCGACCGGCTAGGGAAGGAGACGGCGCAGGGGCGGTGCGGACTGTGTTTTCCTGGCGCTGTTGTGCGTGGGCCAGGAGGGACTAGCTCCGGCGTTCACGCTGCGCCTGTGCGGGAGCTGCGGCAATGCTGCAGATCCGGAGCTACTGCCGGTCTCCACCTTGGACTGCTCCAACGCAATTCGGAGGGCAGTCTCCTCCTCATAATTGAGGTCGGAGCCGGAGTCTCTGCCGAAGCTGGACATCATAGTGGATGGGATCGGAATCGGAGTGGGAGAGAAGAGGACGGAGCGAGAGAGAGTGAGCTAGGGTTTGGAGCGAAGCGCCCGGATTGGGGTTTTTGAGGGACAGCTATGGGGTCAGTGGTGGGCCGGGCTTGTCAGGCGGACGCGCCCGGGAGTGCCCGGGCTGCCCCATATCCGCCCTTATTTGGGCTGGATATGACGGGTGCCGGTCAGCCCGGACGTTTCTCCGCGGTTTGAGAGGCCCGGTTGGGTCAAACTTTTGACCGGTTCGTGACTGGACGGTCTGCCCGAGCGTTTGAGACGGGTATGAGAGGCCCGGTTGTAGATGCTGTTAAGGAGTACATACTGTTTCGGTCATTCTTATTGCTACCTCCGTATCGGTTTACTAGTCGCCCTCGAATTTTGGATCATTTTTACCATGATTTAATTAATAAAATATAAGTTATACTTGGCAAAAATGGTATCAATGCAAACTACATTCAAATATGAATTCAACACTATAATTTTTTGTGACATGCATTAACATTTTACTAGTCAAATATGTGGTCAAAGTTTGACCCAAAACACGATGAGAACTAATAAATCAAGATGGAGGTAATACATAGTAGTGTATTCTTTTCATTTCACACTTGAAAGGGAAAAATGGCTTCGGCCTGAGAGCTCTCGCTTTGTGGTTCGAAATGATGTGAGGGAGGTTGGGAGGAATACAAGGACAACACCATTTCCGTGTAGATCGTGTGAGTGAATTTTCTGAGTTCCTTGTATAGTTGGTATCAGAGTTGTTCATCCTAAGATCTTTCGCTCCCTCCAGAGGTGCCGCTAGCAGGTGTCCCGGGGCGCCAGCTTAGGTGCAGGCTGGCCCCCCTGCCCAGGACGGGCTTCGCCAACATGTGGCCCAGTGTGTGTTCGCTAAGCACTGTAGCAACGGTGCTGCCCGGCTATGGCCCTTCTTCGGACATGTCGTGTGTGTGTGTGTGTGGGGGGGGTCTTGAGACTAGGTGGGGAGGTGGTCGCTTGGCTTTTGTTGGGTGGCGTTCGCGTGTGGAGATAGATGTCGCGCTGGCGACCCCGGGTGGCGGGCCACTCAGATGGTTCTTCAGCGAGCCTTGAAGTGGCGGTTTGGCTGTACCTCTTGGTCGGACGGGCGACGGGGGGAGGGGGTTGTGCCGGGTGGCCCTGGCTGTTCTTTGCCAGCGGAGGCGGTGGTGCCTAGATCTAGTTCTGGAGGTCCCATCTTCTTTGCAGCGGGCCTTCCCTTGGGGTTTGGTTGTCCTGGTCTACTTGTCGTGGCTCGCAGTAGATACCGGGCAAAAGTTCTGCATTTTGGCGCCAACAGTTGCGGCAACGGTGGTGCTATTTCCACCCGAGCATGTCGTTGTGGGTCTCTTTTCTTCCTACGCGGGCTTCAGATGAAAACCATTATGCTTTCCAAACTCAACCGTGGTGACGCTTTGCGACGTTACCCTCTTGGGGCGTTGTCTTGGAGCTCAGGTCACCTAGGTCGTGGCGAGGCGTTTCCTGCCAGACCTCATTTGCTCTTGCTCGGCGACGTATTTGTGTCGTTTTCGTGCACTTGTGCTTTTTCCGATGTGATTTATGTTGTCCATTTATCCATTGATCTACTTGTATTTTGTATGGTTTGGCCATGTATTATAGTTGACTTTCTGTATATCTTCGACAAAGAAAATATATTAATATCGAAAAGATATCAATTACACTCGGCCTTTGTAGCAACAGGATGTCGAAAGATTAAAAATACACACATCCATATAAAAAAGTAAAAAGAATAGAAGAAAGAAAAAAAGACCCCGTCAGGGTGAACAATCACTAGCAGCTGCAGCATTCTAACCGGTGCTCAGTATATAAATCTGGAGAGCGTGAAAGATGGAATTCACACATTAATTTTCGAAAGTTTGACCCATGCATGCGTGTGTCTTGTGTCGCCCGGTGTACGATTACATGTCAAGGCTGTGGTTTCGCGTACTACGGTCCATAAATCCACCGAAAAGCATGCATGTAAATGCGATCATACGGACTAGTCCTACATGACTCGTATATGCGCGCGTAGAGACGGCAAGGGCAGCCATGCACCGTACCGCGATGATTCGGCGCAGCGATGGCATTGAGCTACGGCTGTCCAGTGGGCGGGCGCACGTATGGCACGTTACGGTACGAGAGCAGAATTGTCGCCGGTGACCCGAAATGGCGAAGGAGACCAAACAGCAGCTAGCACAGCGCTGGCTGGCAGATGGATGTGAAGGGATTTCCAGTCACGTCGCATCGCGTCAAATCGCCCCGGGTACGTACGTACGTCGTCCGACACGGGAACGGAAAGGAGAAAAGAAGGGCGTCGTGATCCGACCGCGTCCTCCTTGCACGTAAGTACAGATGATATCCGGTGCTTCGATGCAATGATGCATGCGCGTGCATGGGAACCTCGCCGGCATGCGCTAGTGGCCCGTACGTCGCTAAAGCGGGAGATTCCATCGCCGATCGAATCATCGAAATGGAGTCATCAGTTTTTTTAACACGGTACAGATGTAAACATTTATACATACACGCATACACTTATCTCTGTAAACACACATATGCACATTCTATCCCTATAGCAAGACTGAGACGACATATTATCTTCAGATTGACGAAGTCATCGTAGGCGCCTTGTCATCGACGGGAACGTCTCCTCCCGCTGAAAGCGCATCGCCGGAAACATGAAATAAATTCAGGAATAATGCGAACACCAGTTAGAAAGCTACGTACTACGTATAGCACGAGAACGACATTTTGAAGCTCAGCCTCCACGAAGGCCAATTTTTTTGAAAAAGAAATGAAAAATCGTACTTTTTGGTGTCGAAAAATCTGAAAAGAATTATACAAGTACACAAGGATGTGATGTGTTTGTATGTAAAATTTTAGAATGAAATACCTTAATATGCGATATGTGCAAAAGGAACAAATTTATGGACTTTTAGGATGAATGGTACTATGTGTTGAAAAGCCATAGAGTTGTCATTTTTACACAGCCCTCATTTCATTTTATTTCGTCCTCAAAATTTGCACACACATGTGTGTTCCGCCTCCATGTATGTCTATGTTTTCTTCAGATATTTTTTTTGAAATGTAAAAGATATGAATTTTTGTTGATTTTTGAATCCAAAAGCAATTTTCGGTATATCACGTCTTATAAGTTACGGTACGTGAATGGCAAATTCGCAGGGTGCTGGTTATTTTCGTTTTGATCATGTGTGTACGTGCCAATCGTGTGTGCGAGTCTGCGAGATCGTACTCTCTGGAATGCGCCTGGAGCGATTACATATAGGCAAAAATCCTAAAGAAAATCCTAAGCTACGTTGGACCATTTCCGTGCAATATAATGCGTACATAATCAGTGGTCATATAGTATACTCGGCCAATCTTTTTTTTAGATATATATATACTACTCGGCCAATTTCTGAAAGCAATCGGGTTGAGGTTAGATACGAAACGTGTCCGGCACAGTCAAGTGTTTTCTTTTTCTCCTGTCAAACAAAGTTTCTTTTCTTGCGGACAACAGTAGTCAAGTCAAGCAGCTCAATCCTTTCTCAGATTCACCATGTCGGATCGATCGATCAGTGTCTACCAATGCCATTTCTCCGTCGAGCTTATCCGGTCACATGCATCCATCGGTATATCCCGCCCGGATCTTGCTGCATTGACAAATTCGGCACACTAGTCACCTTCGTTTCCAATCGATCGAGCAGACGCTACTAGCACTGATCGAGAAATCAACGTACGTACCTAGTACGTACGTGTCAAGAACCAACTGGCATGCATGCATCCCCGGTCTTTCAGTATTGTGTGCATGTCCATGTGCATGCGTTGCCTTGTCTCGCTCAGAGATCCGTCCTCAGTTTCTTCATCGTGAAGATCTTGGTGCGGATCCTGGATCTTTGATATATGATCGACACTGTGCCTTTTCTGCTGGGAGCACGGACTTTGCATGTAACCGGTCAAACAGCCCCGAAGTCTCTGAAAAGTCTCGATCCAATGGAGTACCACACTTGTTGGATCATGCACTTGCAGAACAGATATGATCTTGGAGGATCTTGATAATGTAGACTGAGGGGCAGTACTACAAAGATTTCCACTGGATTTAACAGGACAAGAGTAAGTAGACTTGTTGTAAAGCTCAAGCAGTAGGCCGAATCAGATACTCCTACTAGCTCAGATGATCCAGTAATAAGTCATTGTCGTGATATCTGATGAAGATCATATATATATATATACCTCTCGATGAGACGAAACATCCGTCAGAGAGGTCCCAAGAAATGAATCGCGTGGTTTGAGAATTTCGTGCCTTCTAGTCTTCTAGACGAGGATCAACGGGGCCACGCACATCAAGAGAAAACGGGGATGAGGAGGAGACATTGGTGGAAAAAAGGCCTTTGGTCGCGGTTCGCAATTGCCATTAGTCGCGGTTGCGCAATCACGACTCAAATAAGCGCGATTAAAGTTTCCCACCTTTAGTCGCTGCTGCTTAAGAATCGCGACTAACGGCCCGTCTACGTGGCGCCAAAGCGTTGTCGGAGGACCTTTAGTCGCGTTCTTATGGCCAACCGCGACTAAAGGCCGCCACAGGTTTAGGGTTTTAGCCCCCCTAAACCTGTTTTCTGTTTAATTTATATTGTTTTATTTCTTTTGTGCTTTATTTTAATTTTGAAGGAGTTTCATATATTCTACGGTACTACATACATACATATGAATGTACAATTTCAAATAAATTTGAAATTAGAACCAAAAGAATTCAAGAGGAATATACAATATATATTCAATATCATCGGATGACCATATACAATTTTGAACAAGTTTCCATACATGATTTAATCCATATAAAGTTCTACGCCCTCGTAATAGTGTTCTCCTTTAGGATGGAGGACTTCCTGCTGAACCATCCAGCTAGTTCCTCTTGCTTCGGACTAAGCGCCCACCGAGGTTATTCCTCCGAGCATTGGTATCACTCGAACCCGCCAGAGGTGTATCTCCGATCATCTCACGACATAGTATCCACATAGATTGGTCTCCGTGGCTGAATATCCCCAGCATTCTTAGCCTTTGACCTTTTGAATTGTAGCTCTTTTTGAATTCACCGACCTTTGTATCTACGAACCGCCTCCAAACCCTACGAGGCAAAGAAAATTAAATGAACAAGAGAGTTATTAGTTACTTGATATTAGGAAATGAACGAAATAGGCCGATCGATATAGAGCGCAAATGAATGAAAATAATTACTTCTGCAGCATTCTTCTCATGTCGCCCCAAAGCTTTGGATCCATATTCAGAGAGTCGTGGACGAGACATTCGAGGTGTTAACTTTAATTACTAGCAGAATCCAGTGGTACCATGGACACGATACATGCACAGACGTCATGCATAACTCATCGATTAGCCGGCCACATACCATGCATGGAGTAAACAAAAGAGAATGTGCTCAAGACAGAAACACTCACTCAAAATGGTAAGGAAATAGAATATCACTTTTGAGTTCCTGCTTTGTAAGAAACTGCCACAGGTCTGCCTCCACGTCAAGGGGTGACGCCCAACACATGTCCATTAACGATGTGTGGGTCAATGAACCCAACATCATGGATGTTCCTTACTCTGCATTCCTTAATCTTCGCTCTGCATGTATAATAGCGGACACAACAATATAGTTAGGACATATATATAGTGCAGGCAATATGAACGAGATGGGGTAGAAATTAATAAATCACTTACGTAACGTAGCAACCGATGATAGATTTGTCGAGCTCAAGAGATTGAAAAGCTGGAACAATTCACTCAGTTCAATTTGTACATAGTAATGTTTGAAGTGATGCTCATGTCTAACTTCCGCATAAATATATTCTTTGGCGCTTTTATTTTTATGTAACCCTTGTACCATTTCAGCAGACCTTTCATTTGTGGAGGTAGATCATTTTCTCAAGCAGGCTCGACGAGAGGCCCATTCTTGACATATGTAATTACTACCTCCTTCATCGGGCGCCTCATCAAGGCCTAACTGCTCACGAAGAGTAATACCTAAGTTGGCCGCTTGTTCTCGGCACTCGCTATACCAATCCTGTGTTGCCGCAGCTTGTATGATCTCGGGTCATCCGGACAGAAGGCTTCCACTATAAGCGGGCAATCGATTGTTTACTTTGTTCCCGAGCTGGGCAACTTGTTTCCGCTTTTTTACTTTCGCCTTCTCCGCTCTTTGTTCTCCTTGAACATGAGTGCCTGCCTCAAGTTCACGTGCATAGTCGCCAGCAGATTCTTCATGCTTGGGACGGTGTGCTCAAAATGACTTAGCCCACTTCTTTTGCTCATCGAAAAATACTGGCTTGGGCTCGGGCTCTTTTTCTTCTTGCAGTCCGCCTTCCATTTCTCCAAATCAGCAGCCGCGTCGCCGACTTCCTCGGCACTACGCTCCCAAGGCCTTGTGGGAGAGGCTTCATGATGGCTCCGCACCTTTGTGGTCTTAGGTACATAAGGGTCCGGGTTAATAATCCAGACTGCTTCGCCTTTTGCCGGAGGTGGATTGGGGCGGCGCTCGATCACCCGCGGACGAGGATCGGGTGCGGCGGCTGATCACCCGCGGACGCTAGGATCGGGGCGGCGTCGGCCGACGTGACGGAGGTGTAGGTGAACCGCCACCACCACCACCACCACCACCACCGCCACCGCCACCACCACCACCGTAGGGGGTGGACTTGTTGTCCTTGGCGCCGCCTCGAAACTTGATAAACTTCTTTTGCCATAGAATGAAATGGCGCTGACATCTCCAAGTCTTTTCTCCCTTCGTGTAGCAATGTCAATCTCCGTGTCCTCAAACCCTTGGACTATGTCCTCCACCGTGACACGAGCATAGCCATCTTGAATGGGGTTGTTGTGGTGGAGTGCTCTGTAAACATGGTAAAGCACTGCCGATGGCTACCTTCATGGACATGTTCCCGATAGGATAATACAGATGACATTCTTTCATCTCCTTTATATCGCCCACGGGTAGCGAGGAGGCTCCGTGAAGTAATTTCACCACCGAGGCTCCGTGCAGTAATTTCGACCACCGAGGCTCCGGCAGTAATTTCGATCGTCGGTGCATCCGCACCAGCCGGTGGGGCCTCCGTGGAAGCCACGCTGCTTCTCACCGCTGGCTTCCGAGATCCGCCGGATGATCTTCATGCTGCACCCGAGCTGCATCTCTTTCGCTACTAGTACACTCATGGTTTTCTTCATCACATCCATTTCGATGCCAACCGCGCCACAACATCTGCTTCCCGATCCATCTTTCTCTTACGGCTTCAGAATCAGACGGGTCATCGCTCGGGGAACCCTATTTTCCACGGAATGTGCCCCATGCCTCGTACACGCCCTCCGTGTTCAGGATTCCCGAGGGCTTTTGTCGCTGCGTCGTTCTCTCCGTTGAACTTGATCTTCCCTGTTGAGCATCCTTCATTGCGCCAATAAGGGCTTGGGTGGGTTTAATTAATTTGCCCCGTAAACACACTCCCTCGCCTCCGGGTTCAGCGTTCCCCATGCCCGCATTTCACCAGCTTTTGGCCCTTGGGTCCCATCCTCCGCACTGGACGGATTCCTCGCGCCTCATCTCGCTCTCCATCTTCTCCAACCTAGGCACCAAAATGCGATACCCTCCTGGCCCCATAACATGATTGTACTCCTTCTTAGCCGATTTTCCTTATTTTCTTCGATATTTGAATGAACTGCTCCGATTTCTTTTGCTTCACAAATTCTGGCCAATCATGTTTCAGTTTCATATTGTCCTTTGAAACCGGAGTCTTGTTCTGCTTGACAAAGTCACGGGCTAGATTTTGCTTGAATTTCCGGAATGCGCCGCCATCTTATGAAGAGCGAACTGTTTGACTAGCCTCCTCCTCTCCTTGTTTTCCTCAATCTTGTTACCCTCCTCATCGAATTTGTTGTATTCCGGAGGTAGAACGAAATGTTCCATAAGCTTCTTGAAGCAATCTTTTTTGTTCTCTTATCGACAAAAGTGAAACCATCAATTCGCGCCTTCTTTGGCTCATTCCACTCTCGACGGTGATCGAGACGTTGTCTCTAACAATGGCTCCGCATTGGTCGACAAACTTGGTGGCGTTCTTGCGGGCTCCAGCGGCTCGCCGTTGCAATCGCCGACAACCTCGATGGTGCATGTTTCTCCTTGTTTCATCGCCTTGGTTGCGCCACGCTTTGACGACGCACTCGATTGTTTCGACGATCCGCCGAGGGCTAAAATAAGAAAGAGAGTCGCGCGTTAGTACACACATATTTATTCAAATCAGTTAGTTTGTATCACCAGAGGCTCAATGTATATATATACCTCGCCGCGGAGGTGGTTGCTACTTCCATTTGAAGATCGCTGCTTATCGACGCTTGTTCGGCATCATCTTGTCGACGGCGCCTTCATCTTCACCGTCAATGTTCAGATAAGAAGAGATATCATCTTCTTCTTCTCCGGTCGGCACATATAGAATATCGCCGCTTATGATGCCGAACATATGTGCTTCACCGTCCGGATCATAGTTGTCCATAATCGGGTCAGCTCTATCGTCCGCCATTATGTCACCCTGAAAACATGTAGTAAAAACAAATTAATTAAGTGAAGAAGGGGCGGTGGCGGTGGCGGTGGCGAAAGGGCGGTGGCAAAAGGAGGGGGCGAGGAAGGGGTGGGAGAGGGTGTCGCGGTAGAGCGCGAGACGGGGCGGCAGACGACGGCGTCACGGAGAGGGAGGCGAGGACAACACACACGGAGAGGGAGGCGTGGAACTAAATGAGGCGCTTCCTAATTTAGGATGAAAGCCCGGAGTTGTTTTTATTTCTTCGTTTTTTTGTTTCTTTTTTGTGATTTGTTTGGTTTTTTCTTTCTTCTTCGGTTTTTGGTATTCTTTTTTGTTGCTATATCTTGTTTTTTTCGTTTTTCTTTTGGTTTCTCTTTGTTTCTTTCATGGTTTTTATCCATTTTCCTTTTTTCAAATTTTCCTTCTTTTTTCCTTTGTTTTTTGTCTACTTTTAGTTTTCAGCGAGTTTTTGTTTTTCTTTGTTTCTTTGTCGGTATTCATAGTTTTCTATTTTTTTATGCTTGTTTCTTTGCTTTTATTTTTCATTTTCATTTTTCCTTTAGTTTCCTTTTTGGATTTCATTGTTTTTCATTTTCCTCTTTCTTTATTTTGGTTTTCATTCTACATTTTTTTGCATCAAGAATATTTTTAAATACACGCTTAACCATTTTCATATATGAGTTTAACATTTTTAATACATGATCAAAAAATTATACATATTTTTCAGCATTTTTAAAATACAAAATTAACATTTCTAATACATGGTCAACATTTTAGCTATACAGACTTTTAAACATTTTTCAAATGCTTGAATAATTTTTTTCAAATACAAGATTAACATTTTTTAACACATGGTCAACATTTGTTCTATACATATTTAACATTTTTGAAATGCATTATTATTATTATTTGAATACATGGTTAACATTTCTTCAATATACATTTAGCATTTTTTTAATACATGCACACCTTTTTTTTCTTTGCACATTTTCAACGTTCTTCAAATGCTGGATTAACATTTTTTTAAATATAAGATTAACCATTTTCTAACACATGGTCAACATTTTTCTATAAAACATTTAACATTTTCAGATGCTTGATTAACAAATTTCAAATACAAGATTAGCAATTTGAAAAATGTTAAATGAAAGGGACGACAGAGGCGATTTCTCCGCGTGGAGGGTCAGGGAACGAGGCGGAGGTCGACGGCATGCCAAGGGGGATCGGAGAGGGGTGGTCACATGACGAGGGCCGACGGCGGGGGTGGAGAGGGAGGGGAGGAGGAGGTCGGGAGGCGGGCTAGGGCTGGGGCGAGGCGAAACCCTAGGGCGCCGGGCGAGGGGTTACAGGGCGAGCGAGGCGGCAGACCGAGGCCGGCCGGCGGCGCTGCACAAGGGCGAGGGCGACGGCGGGGCGGCCGAGGGCGAGGGCGACGGCGGGCGGCGCCGAGGGCGCGGCAGAGACGAACAAAGCGAGAAACGGCGGGCGGCGCCGAGGGCTTGTATTTATAGCTCACCCCTTTAGTCGCGGTTGGCGATTTAGACCATGATTAAAGGTGCCTTTAGTCGCTGGTCGCCTGCCCAACCGCGACTAAAGGGGTTTTATGGTTTTTTATGCTCAGCCCCACCTTTAGTCGCGGTTGGTCTCGCCAATCATGATTAGGTTCATTTTAGTCGCGGTTGGTTCGCCAACCGCGACTAAAGGCCGCCGCAGTTTAGGGTTTTAGCCCCCCAAACCTGTTTTCTGTTTAATTTGTATTGTTTTCTTTTTAATTTGTATTGTTTTCTGTTTAATTTGTATTGTTTTATTTCTTTTGTGCTTTATTTTAATTTTGAAGGAGTTTCACATATTCTACGGTACTACATACATGCATATGAATGTACAATTTCAAACACAAATAATATGTCAAAAATAAAACTAATTCAATTCAATATGTTAAAATACAAATAATATATTAAAAATTCAGAAAAATAGAACTAATTCATTTCAAAATTCTAAAATACAAATAATATATCAAAAATTCAGAGAAGTTCTTCCCGCCGCCTGTCTTCCCACAAGTTCTTCCCGCCAGCCTTCCCGCCATTCTTTCCCGCCTATGTCTTTCCGCCATTTCTTCACGCCTATCTTCGCCAGACGATGCTCCTTTTATAGGCACGGTGCCGCTTCGCTTTGTCTTGTTCCTCCGACAGTATGTCAGGCGCTACCCACGCGTCCTTTCTAACCTTTAGTCCCGTTGCACCAACCAGCCGGGACTAAAGGTTAGATGACCAGCTCGATTCCTCTTCTTCCCGCCATTTCTTCCCTGTCTTCCCGCCTCTTTCTTCCCGCCACTTTCTTCCCGCCTCCTGTCTTCCCGCCCCATTTTTCCCGCCATTTCTCACTACATATATGTAGCCCGGCTTGGCCAGCATTATCACATCTCTACAATCTCTCATCACTCTCTCATGGCTTCCACCGCACCCACTCTAACCTACCAGCAGGTGGAGGAGCTTTGCCTCGAACTACCCTTGTCCACCGGGCTATCAAGGCCCCCACCGGCTGGAGCCTAAGCGCCAAGCGGCGTGCAGTCCCTCCCGTCCCTCGTGGTATCATACGCCGGGCGGCCATCACGAACCACTACTACCTCGACCACGCCGAGCAGCGGATGAATCCCGCCGGCATCCCGATAACCAGCATACTTGGGACGCTTCTTCATCAATCGGCGTGAGAGGGCGCCGCCAGTATGAGGAGGACGGTCGCCTCCTCGAACTTCCACGAGGCCGGCCGTCGGCTATGGTGGTATGGCGGACTCGCAGAGCGCCATGGACTACATCACGGCCGGCAATATCCCCGCCTGCGCTACCCTCGCTTCGAACCACGAGCGCCGCCGACGACAGCGACGACAAGAAGCGACGACAAAGAAATGACGATTTACGGCGGCGGCAACTTAGAAGGCGATTTACTACCAAGACAACGACGACGGCGGCTATGAAGACTACGAGTATGCATATTATACGCCTAGGCAGGAGTATGACTAAATCACTCCAAATTTCATGTATCATCGGTGGTATCTCGAATCATTCAAAATGGACACCAAACACATCACGGGTAATATAATTCACATGATCCATTCAACAAAGTTTGGTACAATAAATTATTACACATCATTTATTCCCTTGTGTCCCTGCTTGCTTACGATTGTGTCGTATCCATGGAGCATCCTCATCATTTAACTTAATGCTTGGGTCGGTGTTCACTTTGAAGGGCGGAATTTCAGCAAACATATTATAATCTTCTGACATGTCTGTCTTGTCCTCCACTCCCACGATGTTTCTTTTCCCCGAAAGAACAATGTGGTGCTTTGATCATCGCATGATGTACTTGATCGCTTTCTTATCTTTCCGCTTCCTCGGTTTGCTACTCATGTCCTTCACATAGAAAACCTGAGCGACATCTTTCGCTAGGACGAATGGTTCGTCAAGGTAACCAAGATTGTTGAAATCCACCATTGTCATTCCGTATTGCTGGTCCACCTTTACCCCACCTCCCGTTAGCTTGAACCATTTGCACCGAACAAAGGGACCTTAAAGGAGGGTCCATAGTCAAGTTCCCATATCTCCTCTATGTAACCATAATATGTGACCGATGCCCATTCTCGGTTGTTGCATCAAAGCGACACCACTGTTTTGGTTGGTGCTCTTTTATCTTGGGCGATCGTAAAATGTATTCCCATTTATCTCGCACTTTGGAAAGTCGTTATAGTCGAAGATGGTGTCTTGGCCAACATGTACAGCTGATCTACAACATCATTGTCATTCATTAAATGTTTTCTCAACCAACTGCCGAAAGTCTCCATGTGGGCCTTCCTAATCCAGGATTCAGGCTTCCCGGGTTGTCGAACGTAAAATATTCTTGTGTTTCTCAAAGTACGGAGCCACCAAGCTGGAATTGGTCAAGACAAAGGTGGTGTGCTTCATCGAGAATGGTCATCCATACATATCGTTGATTTCCTTCCGATCGTGTTTTTCCACTTAGTCTCCCTCGTGTCGCGATCGAGGAAGACCAATCGCTTAAGGTCGAAACAAAGTCAACACAAAACTCAATTACCTCCTCATTTCCATAGCCCTTGGCGATGCTTCCTTCTGCCTAGCACGGTTACTTAACATATTTCTTTAATACTCCCATGAACCTCTCAAGGGGAACATATTGTGTAGAAATACAGACCGAGAACGAAAATCTCTTCGACTAGGTGAACCAGGAGGTGCGCCATAATATTGAAGAAGGATGGCGGAACACCAACTCAAACCGACAAGACATTGGATCACATCGCTCAGAACTGTGGTAGAACTTCCGGATTGATTACCTTCGAGAGATTGCATTGAGGAATGCACATAGCTTCACAATGGCTACTCGAACATTTTCCGCAGGAGCCCCTCAAAGCAATCGGAAGCAATTGCGCCATAATCACGTGGCGTCGTGAGACTTCAGGTTTTGGAACTTTTTCTCCGCCATGTTTATTATTCCCTTTATATTGGACGAGAATCCAGACGGGACCTTCATACTGCTCGGCATTCAAAAAGATGACCTTCTCTTCTTTGGTCGAGCTTAGCTGGCACGACCTTGAAACCATTCCGATGCCGGTCATCGTGGTCTTTCAAACGTTGCTGGTCCTGCCGTGCTTCCTTTGTATCATTTGTCTTCCCATACACGCCCAAGAAGCTTAGGAGGTTCACGCAAATATTCTTCGAACGTGCATCACGCCGATTGCAGAGCGGACATCTAGGACTTTCCAATATTCTAGCTCCCGAATATAGATTTCTTCTTCCACATGGCTGCGTGTCGCCGGCTCCCTTCGAACTGATTGTCCGCTAGGACCCTTTCCAAAGATGACTTTCAAATCCTTGACCATATCAAATACCTCAGCACCAAGCAGTTCCGCAGCTTCGCCGGTGATCTGCCTTGCCGCTGTAATGCTTGCCTTTCTTTCATCGGATGAATTTTCGAAGAAATCGACGATGCCCAAGGTACGCTTCTTCTTACAATTTGGCAAATGTACACTTTCAGTCTCATGTAAGCAAAGCGTGCATGCATTGTATCCCTTATTTGACAGTCCCGAAAGGTTACTAAGAGCAGGCCAATCGTTGATGGTTACGAAAAGCAACGTCAGAGGTCAAATTCCTCTTGTTTGTGCTCATCCCACACGGACACCACCCCACAGCTGTAAAAGTTCATCAACTAATGGCCTTAGGTACACATCGATGTCGCTGCCGGGTTGCTTCGACCTTGGATGAGCACTGCATCATAATGAACTTCCGCTTCATGCACAACCAAGGAGGAAGGTTGTAGATGCATAGAGTCACGGGCAGTGCTATGGCTGGAGCTCGCTCGCCAAAAGGATTCATGCCATCCGTATTTAGAGCAAATCTTATGTTCCTTGCGTCACCTGCAAAATCTTTGAACCATCTATCGATCTTTCTCCATTGCGCTCCATCTGCGGTGTGTCTCAACTCCCCGTCCGACTTACGGTCCTCTTTGTGCCATCGCAACAACTTGGCATGCTCTTTGTTCCTGAACAGACGCTTTCAACCGTGGTATTATAGGAGCATACCACATCACCTTGGCGGAACCTCTTCCCGGTTTCGCCTCAACATCGCTACCGTGGTCATCGCCTCGATCTTATAACGCAATGCAAGGCATACCGGCATTCATTCAAATTCTCGATTCACATGGTAGAGGATGCAACGTTGATGCATGCATGTATCTTCGTAACCTCTAAACCTAGAGGGCGATAACCTTCTTTGCTTCAGACATACCGGCGGGCAACTCGTTATCCTTTGGAAACATATTCTTCAACATTTTCAGCAAGTTTTCAAATGCCGAGTCAGCTACACCTGCCTCTGCCTTCCATTTCAGCAAATCCAGCAGCAGCCCAGGTTTTTAGACCATCATCGCATCCGGGTACAGCGCCTTTCTGTGATCCTCTAACATGCGATCCAAATTCTCCTCTCCTTTTCAGTTTCGCAGCGTCTCCGCGCATCAGCAATGGTCCCACCAAGATCATCAACGGGATCATCACGCGCCTCTTCTTCACCTTCCCTTCACCTTCAAAGATCCTCCATGAAAGTATCACCAAATGAGCAAGATAGCTTTCATCGATGAAATCATCCCTTCTTCATCTTCTTCCATTATAACCCTCTTTCTCCATGCTTGGTCCAACAATTATAGCTTGGCATGAAACCCTTCAAGCAGATGCATGTGAACAACTCTTGAGGAAGAGTAACCTTCTCATTCTTACAGATAACACATGGACAGATAACAAAACCCCCGCTTGTTCGCATTAGCCACTACGAGGAAATCTTTCAAACCCGTAGTGAACTCGCCGGAGAGTCGGTTACCGTACATCCATTGCCGATTCATCTGCATTATTATAATATAAAATATATAATTAACCATCATGCATTTGTTAAACTAACTAGCTACAAACAATATAAATTAAACAATGAACTACACACATGCATATTGACACATCAAAGGTTCATCAAGTTGCTAACCGCGATCAAGAGTGTGGCTCCAACATTTCATGTCATGTTTGTTTCATGCTCTTGGGGCATTTCATCAAACACCTTATGTGCATAAGAGGAACCAAAAGCAAACCTACACCCACTTGTGAAGAGAATGGCTCCAAATGGCTAAGTGTTGGCTGGTGGATGGGTATATATAGGGAGGGCTTTAGTTGCGGTTGGCCTGGCAAACCGGACTAAAGGTGCCGAAGGTTTTAGTCGCGGTTGTCCCGGCCAACCGCGACTAAAGCCCCTCACGCACCAGCTGGCCACCGAGCGCCCTAGGCCCAGCCTTTGGTCGCGTTCACCTCCGTAATCATGACTAAAGGTCCCATTAGTCGCGGTTCCTACAGCTTCGCGACTTATGGGGCTGGACGGAAGCCTGTTTTTCCACCAGTGAGACATGCCGCGTGGGCACGAAGGCAACATGCATCCACTCGCAATTGCCGTCCCTTTCGTCAGCCCGGCGGCCGTATCCACTATGAATCTAGCTTCATTGCGCGAACTGTTCTCGCTCGCCAGACGCAAGCAGCTCAAAGTAGTCTCCTAAAAGATGTCCATGAC
Organism: Aegilops longissima; assembly: GCA_021605205.1. NCBI lineage: Eukaryota > Viridiplantae > Streptophyta > Magnoliopsida > Poales > Poaceae > Aegilops > Aegilops longissima. The sequence continues at coordinate 150,852,138 of CM038678.1, read as the reverse complement.
GGCACCAGGCTTTCCTTGTCTAGCCATAACCAACCAAGCTGAGTTGACGCAATGCACAGTATGAGTGTTAGATAATAACGAGGAATAAACGAGACACGAGAGACACGGATTTTTACGTGAAAACCCTTGCGGGAGAAAACCACGGACGCAGAAAGGCGCAAGCAATATGATGGAGGAGTATTACAAGCACGAGACGACAAGACGTCTGAGGTGTGACTACATAGGGTATATAAGAGGGCAATACATGAGAGTCCTTGGAGGACAAGTAAACGAGTTGTACTCATATGCCTCGGTACCAACACAAAGGCCCACATCTTTTGTACTACGTCTAGTTCAATACGGTGTAATTTGGATCACAATTTAACAATCTCCACCTTGATCCAAATTCCCTCGAGTAGTCGAAGAAAGTGAATAACTCCATCCAAATTAGCATAAACACCTTGTGCGTCAAAATCCACAGGACTAGTGAGAAATACCAACTAAGCCTGAGCAAAGCTCAAACTTATTGGTCGGAACTGACTTTGTCATCATATCAGCTGGATTATCATGAGTACTTATCTTGCATTCCTTCAATTTCCAACAGCAACAACACCTCGAATATAATGAAATCTGACATCAATGTGCTTTGTCCTCTCATGATATATTGGATTCTTTGTAAGATATATGGCACTTTGATTATCAGAAAATACGGTAGGGCAAGATGAATCTCCATAAAGCTCAGTGTATAAACCTCTCAACAAGATAGCTTCTTTGCAAGCCTCAGAAATAGCCATATACTCGCATCAAGAGTGGAACAAGCCACAATGGACTGCAAGTTGCTTCCAACTCACAAAGACAACCACCAATGGTGAAAACATAACCTGTGAGTGATCTTCTTTATCCAAATCACCAAAGAAAATCAGAATCAACAAAACCAACAAGTCCATCTCTAGATTTCCCAAACTGTAAATAAGTATTAGAAGTATCTCAGAGGTATCTGAAAATCCACCGAATCGCTTTCCAATGCTCTTTTCCAGATTAGCCATGTATCTACCGACAACACTCAATGCATATGATAAATCCGGACGAGAACAAACCATGGCATACATAAGTGAACCAACTGCACTCGAATAGGGAACTCTAGACATGTACTCAATATCTGCATCTGACTTAGGACATAAAGCCGATGATAATTTGAAGTGTGCAGCTAACGGAGTACTCACCGGCTTGGCATTATGCATATTAAAACGAAGAAGAACTTTATCAATATGTCCCTTCTGACTTAGATATACTTTTCCAGATGGTCTATCTCTGGATATTTCCATGCCAAGTATTTTCTTTGCTGCACCCTAATCCTTCATCTCAAATACATTACTCAATTGCTTCTTTAGTTCATTAATCTCTGACATACTCTTTGCAGCAATTAGCATATTATCAGCATTAAGGAGCAAATAAATAATTGAACTATTGACAGTTTTCAAATAAACACAACTATCATAATTAGACCTTTTGAAACCTTGAGAGAGCATAAAGGTGTCAAATCTCTTGTACCACTGTCTAGGGGATTGCTTCAATCCATACAGAGATTTCTTTAACTTACGCATGCTTTTCTTTTCTAGGAATAACAAAACCTTCAGTTGTTCCATATAAATATCCTCTTCTAATTCTCCATGTAAAATGCAGTTTTAACATCCAATTGTTCAAGCTCAAGATCATGCATGGCAACAATACTTGAGTAAAGTGCTAATAGAGCTATGCTTCACAACAGAGAAAAGACTTCGTTATAGTCAATACCGAATCTGATCAGAACCTTTAGCAACTAACCTTATGCTATATCTTGTCTCATCATTAGGAGAAACACATTCTTTCCTCTTGAAAACCCACTTGCAACAAATAGGTTTCTTCTCTCTAGGTAATCTTACTAAATCCTAAGTGCCATTCTTTTCAAGTGATTCCATCTCATCATGCATAGCGGTCATCCACTTATTACTATCACCAGAAATAATAGCCTCGGAATATGAACAAGGCTCAAAATTACCTTCAATTTCTTCTACAACAGATAAAGCAAAAGAAACAATATTGCACTCTTCAATTAACCTGCCAGGTTTATTAATACCCCGTCTAACTCTGTCACGTGCGAGATTCCAACTGGGTAGAACAATAGGCTGATTTGGAGTGGGAGTGACATGTTCATCATCAACGACGGGTTCATCATGTGCATCAACATTTTCATTACCAGATGTATCACCTGAATCAATAACATGCTCCACCTGAACAGTAGGCTACTAAACAATAGGCTGCTGTTCACTCTCAACGGGAACATTAGTAGATGAAACATCATGTAACATAGCAGATTCATTAAACATAACATTTCTGCTAATAACCACCTTCTGGGTTTCAGGATTCCACAATTTAAAACCTTTAACACCAGACTTATAACCAAGAAAGATGCACTTAACAGCCATAGGCTCCAATTTTCCATATTATCAACATGAGCATAAGCAGTGCAACCAAAAACTCTCAACTGTGAATAATCAGCAGGTGAACCAGACCATACCTCAATTGGAGTTTTCTTATTAAGAGCAATAGATGGTGAACGGTTAATGAGATAACAAGCAGTGGAAGCGGCCTCAACCCAAAAACGCCTACACTACAGGAAATAGTTAATTTGCCGTCTGTGGATACAGACGACAAAGACGTAAATCCAGACGGCAAAGAGTTTGCCGTCAGGAAGTAGACGGCAAAGTCAGACGGCAAAGAATACTTTGCCGTCTGCTATTTTCTCTGCATGACGGCAAAGATTTTGCCGTCAGTCTGTACTGTTTGCCGTCAACTAGACCGTCCAGACGGCAAAGAAAAGTAACCTAACAGACTAACGACCCTAACGGACGGTGTCAGTGTTTTGCCGTGAGCCAGATTACTTCTTTGCCGTTAGGCAGAAACATCACAGACGGCAAACCCTTCTTTTTTATTAAAAAAATTAGATCAACAGTCTCGTCACCGCACGTCCACATCATCTCGTACAAAGCTCGCCGGAGCAGAGATTCTTGCCGCCCGCACGCGCCCAACAGCCACGCTGCTCACCATGCCGACCTCACCAGAGAAGAGATGTTGGACGCGCCCGGCCTCACCGGAGAAAAGCCCCGCTGCCGGAGGGAGGCCACGCCGGAGCGTGGAGGCACCGGAAGGAGGAGGTCGCGCTCGCGCTGCTTGCCGGAGTGAGGAGTCACCGGAGGGAGGAGCCCGCACCGCGCGGCCCCGCTGCTCGCCGGAGTGAGGAGGCCGCGCCGCCACCGCCCGCCCAAGCGCCGCCACAGGCTGCGCCGCCAAGCGCTGCTCGTCGGTGTGAGGGGGTGATGGAGGAGTAACCCATGCTGCTCGCCGGAGTGAGGAAGCCGCCGTGCGCCCAAGACTGCTCACGCAGTCTGCGCCAGGTTGCTTGCCGTGCTGCTCGCCGTCGCCTTTTCATCGGGAGGAGACGCCAGAGGGAGGAGGTCGCGAGGCCTCCGGCGTGGGGCGCTGGGAACGGGCGGCGCGAGGCCTCCGCGTGGGCGCCAGGAACGGGCGGCGGCGCGAGGCCTCGGCGTGGGCGCTGGGAACGGGCGGCGGCGCGAGGCCTCCTTCTTGGGGCGCCAGGAACGGGCGGCGGCGCGAGGCCTCCGTGGGCGCTGGGAACGGGGCGGCGCGAGGCCTCGCCTTGGGGCACTGGGAACGGGCGGCGCCATGAGGCGGAGGTCGCGCGGCTTCCATGGCGGGATGGGGGACGGGCCGCTCGACGGAGGAGAGAGCACGGGCCGGCTCGACGGGATGGGGGACGGGCCGCTCGAGGTGAGTTACGTGAGAGAGAGAGAGATGCATGAGACAGAGAACGTGGGGATAAGGGAGAGAGAACATGGTGGGGTCGGCTGAGGGTGAGAGAACGTGGGGGAGAGAGAGAGAACGTGTTGGGGGCGTGTGAGAGAGATGCAGCGTGGGGTGTGGATCATGCCACCTCATCGATCCGGGGGATCGATCCACGAGGTGTGTTTCTTCTTTGCCGTCTGCCGTTTTTTTACAGACGGCAAAGTACTTTGCCGTATGCGCTTTTTATTACAAACGACAAAGAGTGCTCTTTGCCGTCTGTAATAAAAACCGCATACGGCAAAGTTTTCTTTGCCATCTGTAATAGAAACCGCATACGGCAAAGTTTTCTTTGCCGTTTATAATAGAAATCGCAGACGGCAAAGTTATTTTTGCCGTCAGTCATTCTTTGCTGACAGCAGCTGACGGCAAATGTGCTCTTTGCCGTCTACCCCGATGAAAAGCTGACGGCAAAGATGCTCACTGACGGCAAACTAGCTGTTTCCTGTAGTGCTATGCAAACCTGCATTGGACAACATGCAACATGCTCTGGAAATAATGGTCCCGTTCATACGCTCGGCAACACCATTTTGTTGAGGAGTATAAGGAATGGTATAAAGTCTGACAATGCCTTCAGACTTGCAATAATTCTTAAATTGCTTAGAACATAATTCCATCCATTATCTGTGTGAAGTATTTTTACCTTCTTTTCAGTCTGCCTTTCAATCATAATCTTCCACTCCTTAAATGCTTAGAATGCTTCATATTTATGCTTCAAGAAATAAGGCCAAACTTTTCTCGAATAATCATCAATAATAGTCAGCATGTAACTAGCACCACCTAGTGACTTTCTGCGAGATGGTCCCCATAAATCAGAATGAACATAATCAAGAATACCTTCGGTTGTATGAGTCGAAGTGTTGAACTTCACCCTCTTGTGTTTGTAGAAGATACAATGCTCACGAAATTTCAATTTACCAGGTTCATATCCATCAAGAAGACCTCTCTTATTTAACTCTGCTAAACTAAGTTCAGTCATATGTCTAAGACGCATATGCCAAAGGTTAGCGGCATCACAATCAGAATTCTTTGAAATAGCTGGAGTAGCGTTACCTGAAACGGTAGAACCTTGAAGGTAATAAAGACCATTGGTCGAACTTAAATCACCTTTCATCACAATAAGGTAACCATTGGATACTTTCAAAACACTATCTCCACCTGAATACTTGCACCCCTTTGCATCAGGGGCACTCATAGAGATAAGATTTCTCTTCATCTTTGAAATATATCAAACATCTGTCAAAGTTCTGATTATGCCATCAAACATCTTGATTCGAATAGAACCTATGCCTTCAATCTTGCATGGTGAACTATCGAAACCCAAAACGGAACCAGCAGAAGTAGTGGAATAAAAAATATTAAACCAATCTCTATGTGGACACATATGAAAAGTGCATGCAGTATCAAGTACACTCATCATTGGTCTTAGCACATCCAGCAATAATGAAAAGAGCATCATCAGAACTATCATCACGAGCAACGTTAGCAGAATTTTCACCTTGTTTGCTACCTTTCCTCTTTTCCTTGTTCTGCAACTTGAAACAATCTAAGATGCCATGTCCGTCTCTCTTGCAATATCTGCAATATTTCTTGTCTCTGGATTGCGACCGGCCCCTGTGGCTGTGCTTACTTTTGCCTCTGTTTCCATTATTGGAGTTCTTCTCCTTTGTCCTGCCACGAACAGATAATCCCTCAGCTTGGGATGAACTCGAACCATCATGAGGCACCATTAATTTCATCTTCTCCTTAGAGTTCAAAGCTTCATAAACTTCATTAAGTGTGAGAGTATAGCGACTGTATAATATGGTGTCTCTAAAATTGGTATAAGAACTTGGCAGTGAACAAAGTAACATTAAAGGAGTATCTTCCTCTTCATACTTAACCTCCATTGTAGCTAGATCAGATATGATCTCCTTAAATTCTGAAATATGATTCAAAACATTATCTCCCCCGGGTAACCTGTTAGGAATAATTTTTGCTTCAGGTGCATCTTGTTGGTAAGATCTTTTGTCATGCAAATCCCTTCCAGCTTTAACCATAGAGCGGCAGCAGTTTTCTCGCTCAAAACTTCCTGCAAAATATTATTATGCAAATGGAGTTGAATTTTTGACAAAGCCTTACGATCGATTCTTTTCTCCTCATCAGTCCAGTCCTCAATTCGGTTCTTCCCAAAACTATCCGGTGCTTCATCATAGACGGTTCAGGTTAACAACGCTCAGATCTTGACTTGCCTGCAGTGGTAAACCTTGTGTCACGGTCCAGCGGCGGAAGATCGTACTTCATGGAAGCCATGAGTAGATAATCTGTGTACACAAAGTAGTACAAGTCGAAAGAAAATATTCTTGATAGAATAAATTAATGCGGAGCAACCAAAAATAGGGTAAATAGCACCTGGAAAACACTGAGTGTGGACGTAGCAATCAATCCACAACAAGTACTAGATCAGCCAACTTGCGATTTGACAACTAGTACTCCTGTAGCCTTCACGTGAGCAAGTAGCTAGTACTTCACCGTGTGATCCTTCGCCTGAGTAATAGCAGCAATAATTGATATAATATCTCCTCGGGACTTGAAGGCGTTTGATTTGATTAGCACCAGCGGCAACTCGGCGGAGTGAACAATGGCGGCTGCACCCTTGGATGATACAAAGGCGTACGGACGAAACTCCTGTCCGACTCGGTGATGTCCAACAGTAGCAGCGGAAATCGATTACGCTCCGGACTGGCGGATCGACAGGCCGCGTGCGGCGGCGAACACGCAACCCTAATTCTCCGTTCTCAAAAAACTCGTATCTAAAACTTGGCTCTGTATACCACTTGTTAGATAATAACGAGGAATAAATGAGACACGAGAGACACGGATTTTTACGTCAAAACCCTTGCGGGAGAAAACCACAGACGCATGAAGGAGCAATCACTATGATGGAGGAGTATTACAAGCACGAGACGACAAGACGTCTGAGGTGCGACTACATGGAGTATATAAGAGGGCAATACATGAGAGTCCTTGGAGGACAAGTAAACGAGTTGTACTCGTACCCGTCGGTACCAACGCAAAGGCCCACACCGTTTGTACTACGTCTAGTCCAATACGGTATAATTTGGATCACAATTTAACAACGAGTGTGCATGAAACACATGCATGTGTCTGAAGATGACCAGGGCCGGCGATTGGTTCCATCGTCCGGTCCGTGCGTGTCGATTATTTCTCTCTGAGATCCCGTGAGGATCGCGGGAGATCTGTGGCAGATCATGCAAGATCTCTCGTGTCCTTCTCCTTCTCCGATGGATCTATCGGTCGCCATCTCCCGTGAGTGATGCCTTTCTTCTTGAAGCTAGCTTTGCTAGAGCTGCCGTATGGTCGATGAGAAGTGTCATGCAGGTATATTCGGGTTTCAGTGTTGTGTCCGGGTGAAAGGTGGGAAATTTGGAGCGGCTGCTGCGCCATTGACGCTGACGTATGGTGTAGCAAAATGTGTGGCCGTCTACTAAGTAGGCGAAATAATATGCATTAAAGAAACTTTTACAATTATGAAGCATCCTATGATAAGACTTGTCTCATGCTTTCAGTACTATCAAATGACATTTTTGCTTTTTAGATATCTTGTTGCTAATAGAAAACAGAACATCGCAAGCAAAAAATGGGCCAAAAAATGCTCAACTTTAGCCTCAGAAAAAGCAGGCCTTGGAAAAAGCTAATACTTTGGCAGCCAACTTAACTTTTTTTAAAACAAAACCATTAGATATATTATCAAAACTAAACTTAGCAATCTCATGACCCACCATATCTGCCCTCCTATTGATCTTTGGAAACTGTAAGTTCACCAGCAACTTTGAGACATCTACAGCCTCCTTCTTTAGATCAACAAGGCATGATCTGTCCATATAATCTCTTCCAAAGATGGAGGCCACAAAGGAACAATCAGTTTCCAAAATGAGGGGCATGTCTAGTGGCATACCAATATATATGCCGGACAGGGACGCTCTAAGTTCCGCTTCCTCAACGCTGTAGCAAGCACCAATATAATCCCAGGAGGAAAGAATCACTTGTCCATAGTGATTTCTTACAGCCACCCCCACACTCGCAGCTTGAATGGCCTCCACAAAACTCGCAACTTAATTAACTAAAAACATACAGATTGGCCATCATTTTCAGAATAAAACGATCACATAGGCAGTGATTTGAAAATGCATATATTGTACGTATTCTGACGTGTCTAGATGATAAAAATAGATACTAAAGTTTTTTTGAGCCTGAAATCATAGAACAATCGTTCTACAGTATTTTCATTAATATATGAAAACTACAAGTAAAGATAAATTACAATTAGCAAATGCCCATTTTAGGTATCATGATACACATAAATGGGGAAAAGAAACCTAGCCCTGGTCTATAGTCTGAACCACCCAGTTCCTGATCTTCTCAGCTTTGCTTGGCTTAGCTCTTAATTATGAGGCCCAAAGCCCTTCCTTGAGATAGAATTTCCAGGTATTGAAATGTGGGGCTGCTGATCTAAAGATCTTGTCGTTTCTGACTAACCGTATACTCCAACAACTCATGATGATGATGTCCATGGATATATCTGAAGGAAATGAGGGTATGAATAATGTGGTTTCATCATGGAATGAAATACCTCTTTTCCTGTCTTGAATGAGATAGTTCCAGCGGCTGATTGCAAATGGACAGTCCCATAAGAGGTGAAGAGATGTTTCTTCAGTTTTGTCAGCACAGAGCACACAGTTATAATCATCCAAATGCATGTTCTTGCGATGGAGCAAGTTTCTGGTATTGACCCTGTCATGCTAAAGCATCCAGAAGAAAAATTTGTGTATAAGCCTGCAGGAAGTGTTCCATAGTAGTTTGAAGATGTTGTGTGAAATATGACTCTTCTTAAGGGTTCTGTACATCTTCATCGGAGAATAATTACTGCTGCTCCATGAATAGCACCATCTGTCTTGTACATCATTAATCGTTGTATCTTCCAGCAGTGATTGGAGTGAAGTGAGTTGCTGATAGGCTTGTAGAGTGAGAGGTCTATGGAAGTGTTGACTAGTTTCAAAATTTTCCATAATCTTGGCCAGTGTGATGTTTCCATTGATGGCCAAACAATCAAGTTCTGGAAATTTATCAGCCAAAGGAGTACCATTCCAATTATCAGTTCAGAACAGAGTTGTGTCCCCTTTCCCTGGCTTACAAAGAGCCTGCTGTTTGTTACAAGGGAGCAATTTCAAAACAGATTTCCACTAGAAGGAACCCACCATTCTGTCAGCTGGAAGATTGTTCTGGTAATAGCTTTCCCAGATGATGTTGACCTAAGGAATGTCTTCTCTGTTAAGGAACTTATGGAGAAATTTCATCAGAAGAGCTTGGTTGTGGGTAGAAATGTAGAAATATCCAGAACTCCTAATCCACCATCTTCCTTAGGGTTACAGACTTTGTCCCAAGCTATAAGAGCAGGTCCTTGGTCAATAATTCCATACTTTCTCCAGAAGCAATGCTTAAGATACATGTTGATTTGTTTGACCACAATCTTGGGCAGAGATAATGTGCACATGAAAAAAGTGGGCATGCTGGTGAAGACTGATTTTATCAATGTAAGCTTAACCCCAGTAGAAAGCAGAGTGGACATTACAAAAAAATACACTTCCGTGATGATACGTTCTTGTCACAGTAGGTCACGTTTTCTATCATGCATGTACATCCATGACAAATTTATGACAGAATCAAGATAGCCATACCGTGCTTTGTCGAGAAGTGTTCCATGACATTACCAAAATTATCATCACGGAAGTGTCCACTTCCATGACGATAAATCGCGCGTCACAGAAGTGCTTTTGTCAAGGGTGACTGACACGTGGCATCCACCGTAACGGAACGCCGTTAAGCTATCAGGTCCGGTTTTGGATCCGATAACCCGTTAACAGCACGGACCAATGGGGATTTTCCACGTGTAAAATCATCATTGGCCAGAGGAAACACGTGTTGCCTCACCGTTGAGACAGATGCATCCACTCATTGGACAAGAGGCGCCTATGATAGGTCGACACGTAGCACGGCCCAACAGTGGCCCATTTCGGTGAAAAAGGCCGGCCTAGTAAAAAATAGCAGGCCGGCCCATATAAGGCCTACTTGTGTCAGGTCCATTTAAGCCCACAGCCCATACGAGATGTGCCAATTCGGCCCGTCAACGACCCGTTAAAGATTTGACACCATTGCAGCCAATCGACAGTTCGAGCCCGTTAACAGCCCGCTATATATTTGGGCTCAATATCGGTCTGATGAGATTTCGGCCTGTTAACGGCTCATTCAGTGGATGGGCCAATTTTCACGATGTACATCTTTTGGCCTTTTAGCGACCCATTTAAATATTGGGCTAATTTCCGGCCCGGTGTGTCTTTCAGCTTGCTGGCGGCTGTCGGTGTCAAAACCGGCGGATCTCGGGTAGGGGGTCCCGAACTATGCGTCTAGGCGGATGATAACAGGAGACAAGGGACACGATGTTTTTACCCAGGTTCGGGCCCTCTCGATGGAGGTAAAACCCTACTCCTGCTTGATTAATATTGATGATATGGGTAGTACAAGAGTGGATCTACCACGAGATCAAGGAGGCTAAACCCTAGAAGATAGCCTATGGTATTATTGTTGTTCATCCTACGGACTAAAACCCTCTGGTTTATATAGACACCGAATAGGGTTAGGGTTACACAGAGTCGGTTACAATGGTAGGAGATCTACATATATCGCCAAGCTTGCCTTCCACGCCAAGGAAAGTCCCATCCGGACATGGGACGGAGTCTTCAATCTTGTATCTTCATAGTCCAGGAGTCCGGCCAACGGTGATAGTTCGGCTATCCGGACACCCCCTAATCCAGGACTCCCTTAGTAGCCCCAAAACCAGGCTTCATGGCGATGAGTCCGGCGCGTAGATTGTCTTCGGCATTGCAAGGCGGGTTCTTCTCCAAATTCCATATACTTGTCGAATAGTGTCCGGCTTCTGATAAATGCTGCGCTCCTTGGCTTCCACGCCCAATAATGGCCATCTTCCACGTGTTTGAATGAATGCGAAAAGCCAGGGTATTTTTACACTTACCCCCCTAGCTGCGCAAATGAGCCGCCTATAAAAGGGACGAGGATCTAGTTCTGAGTCACACCATCCCCCCTCGGCAAGCCTTCATCGGAGCGCCTTTGACAAAAATCCATTCCATCATGGACAGTTGACGCGGCTCCTCCTCTCGCGCTCCCAGCCCTCAGCCTAGAAATTGGGAGAGATGCTTAGTCCCGCATAGCGAGCTAGTTATACTTCAAACCAAGGGATTTCTTCCCCCGGCCTTCATGGTTCCGGTTCGAGCCGGACTTGCCACCTACAAGGGCGGAAAGTAAGCGGAGAGTGTCCCCGATCCCTCTAAAGGAGAGCGGGTATGCTTTGTATCTTATCTAGTAAGAGGACTCGGATTTCCAGTTCATCCATTTCTCTGGGGGCTCTTGGAGTTCTACGGCCTCCAGTTGCACCACCCTACGCCTGCCTCCATTTTACACACCGCGGGCTTCGTGGCCCTTTGTGAACTGTTCTTGGGCGTCGAGGCTCATTTTGCGCTGTGGAAGAGATTATTCTGCCTTGTACCCCGTTCTCATGAGGGGTCAATATATCAAGTGGGCGGAGCCGAGCTATGGCGATCGCCGACCGGATATCTATCCGAAACCCGAAGAAGGCGTCCGAAGACTGGCCTTCGGAATGGTTTTATATAGAAGACGTCCCGCTGCCGGATCCTGTTCGGATCGGTCTCCCGGAGTTCAGTAATGCTCCTTTGAAGAAACGTCTGAGTTGGTGCCCGCGGAGCTCCCAGAGGGAAGACGACAGGGACGTTCTTTACCTGATGAGCCGAATAAGATTGTTAGCTCATTCCGGACTGACCATGATTGGTGTCATGGCCACATGCATTATGCGGGGGGTGCAACCGCTCCAGTATAGGGGCCACCCCATGTGGGATTTCAACGGGGAGGATGATGCCACCCGTCATTGCCGTAAGGGGCCGGGATCGGTCGCCGATCTGGTGAAGATTTTGTCCGCGATGTACAAGGTAGAAAAGGAAGATTTCCTCTGTGTCAGTCCATTGAACGGATTTTCCATGAACAATCCCCGAAGTTGGGTAAGAGGACATTTCCTTTTTGCACATCTGATCCGTATTCCCATGGATAGGTATCTCATCTTGTGATTTTGACGCAGGAACTGTGCCAGGCCGTAAAAGACATAAACAGCCCAGCTCCACAACCCGAGGATCCAGAAAGGTTCTTCGATCCGGCCTCCCAAGAGGATCCGGACATATTGGTGGAGCTGATCGATGGGGTATATCACCAACTGAGCATCGATAATGCTATGGTTGCCATTACGGCCGATTACCCCGGAATACTTCCAGCCTCACAGGTAACTGAGACCGATGTCCCAATACTCTGATAATGACCCATCCGTGCTTATTTTTGATCATCGTATACCAATGGTGTTTCGCAGGGGTGCCTTCGAGGCAGGAGGCCGAGCTCACGCGGCTAGCCAACAAGGCAGACGCCCTCAAGAAGTTAAAAAGAAGTGCGGTCCGGATCGAAACTCCGCCGCAACGGTATGGCGCTCACCATATTCCCTGATTGATTCCTGGAAGGCGATTAATGCTGGTGCTCTTTTCAGAAAAAGAGCGCCACCGGATCGAGTCCGAGAGGTTGCTAATCGAACCTCCGCCACCAAAGCGGCAAAGCCGGGTCCAAGCGGAGGCGAAGCACGAGGCGCGTCGGATACTCTCCGATAGAGGATGCCAACAGATTGTCCGCCACCAACTCCGAGGTGGAGAGCGCCATGAATCACAAAAGTGCCGCGGACAGTTCTTCGTGACGCATGTTTTTCCCAAGAGACCTTGAATGCCTTCGCCTCGGAGATGGGCACCTCCGTGCCGCCGAGATGGTCTAGCTGAGCCGTGAGCAGATGTAAAGGTCATACGGTGAGGAAATTTGACGATTATATATGCCAAGAGCTCCCGAGACATAAAATAGTTAGAATAACTGATTTAAGGATCATTTGTTACGCAGGATCTTACAAAAAAGAATACCCGACTGTCCCAGGAGCTTGAAGAATGCAAGGCCCAACTTGAGGCCGCACTAGCCGCTACAGGGGGAGCCACAGAGACCCCATCTGGTAATATATGCTTCAAAAGATAAATAGTTTGTGAAGTGCGGCGTGTGTAGATCTCGACAATAATTTTGTGATGGCGCCGACTAGATCCGGACAAGCAACAGCTTTGCGCCGTTGAAGGTCAAGCGAGAATGTGCTTACAAGAGTGAGGCAAGAGAAAAATAATCTCCAAGATGCCAACACCCAGCTGGGTGAGGAACTAAAGGATGTTCGTGTCCAGCTGTCTGACTCCGTGAAGGAGAATCAGCGACTTCGTCGCGGCATTTATAGTAAGTGCTTGAGCGAACTTTGAAAAAGAGTTCGGCGAGGAAGTCAATTAACAGAGTTATGTCTGTAGGTATGCTCACGGGTCCTGAAGAGGAAATGCCCAGTTCGACGGGTGACCTTCTTCCCGAGCTATTGTAACCGCATTTAACGAAGTTCGAAGGTGATGAAAGGCGCCGCCCAGGCCTTGTGGCCATCTATCTCCCCGCCTGAAGGCCTTGGAGAGCTTGCAGAGAAGCTTCAGGGAGCACGGCGGAACTTCCGACTATGGAAGATATCGGCCTGTCGTCAAGGCGCCAGGGAGGCCTGGGTCATGGTGAAGACGCGGTACACGAAGGCGGACCCAAACCACATGGCCGAGGTCGGACCTGTGGGGCCCGACGGGAAGGAGATCCCTGTGAGTTTAGTGTACGGCCAAGTGGAGTTGGCCGCAGTATTCCCAGCAGGATCAGAACTAGACAGCCTATTAGAAGGCATTGAAGAGGAATACAATCACCAATTTGACTATGTAATTTAAAATGACATGTAAAATGCCTTCTAGCCGGATTGTAGATCGTTTGTCGAGCGGTCCTTCTCGCTTCAACCTCGGGACCCAATAGTCTCTGAGGTGTCCGAATACCTCGCGGTTATGTAAAAATCGGGCATGCGTGGAGACCAAAGCGTAGGGGTCATGAGTCCTTTATCGCATAAGTGCCCAACTAGTTATGTTATTTTACATGGTTAGTAAGAAACATCTTCCAGGGAGAATAGTTCTATTAGGGGTTCCTTTGCCTGGGAGGCAAGCCCTAAAGTGCATGTCCGGACTGCGAAAAAAGCAGAAAAGCATCTGGGGGCAGAAAAATAAAAATCGCCTTTTAGTTCACCGACCAAATATTCCCTTAAGAACACTAGCTTTCGCTTCACCCACCGAGGTACACGTCCGCTGACCCGGCGGTAATAATGGCAGAGGTGCTCCTTTACCACCTAGCCGAACAATCGGGAACGAGGGGTAAGCACAGAGCCAGCAACCCAGCTTGGCCAAAACTTAAGTCATATCTATGCATATAATGGTGAATAAAAGGTACATGCGAAAGTGTGACACATGTGTTGGGCATAAAGCCCGTAAATAAGCTTCGTTAAAGAAGCCCCTGTGTATAATGAGCGGATAGCGCGTCAAGTGTGTGCGAACACGCGCAAGCGAGCCTTTAACGGCTTCGGAAAAGAGAGGAAGAAGGAGAGAAATAAAAGACAGCTTAAAGTATAAAATATAGACGGAGGAAGGAGACGAACTCGTAATCCGGCGCTAGGCGATAATCTTCGGAGACGGGCTGCGCTCCATGGGTTCGGCTCGAGTCGGTTATCCAATGCGTTTAGCAGACGGTACGCTCCGCGGTCGACTTGGTCGATGATGAAGGGACCCTCCCATTTGGGCTTGAGTTTGTCCTTTTCTTGTCCGGCAGCGAGAACTAGTTTGCCAACATTGTAGCCTTTGGCCCGCATTTCCTCGCTTTGATATCTTCAAGCCTGCTGTTGATAGAATGCGGAATGAGCTTTTGCCACGTCGCTCCTCCTCCAAGGCGTCCAAACTGTCCCGCCGATCGAGCTCGGCTTCTCTTTCTTCGTATATGCGCACTCGAGGTGAGTCATGAATTATGTCGCAGGGCAAACTGCCTCTGCGCCAGATACCATAAAAATGGTGTGAATCCGTAGTGCGATTCGGCGTGGTCCGCAGCCCCGAGAGTACAGAGTCGAGCTCTCTACCCAAAGGCGTGTTAGATTCCTTGAGGGACCGCACTAGTCCGGGTTTAATGCCGCCATGATTAGACCGCTTGCTCGCTCGACTTGACCGTTAGTTTGGGGTGATAGATCAAGCGTAGTCGAGCTTGATGCCCATGTTTTTGCACCAGAGTTTGACCTCGTCGGCCGTGAAGTTCGTGCCGTTATCAGTGATGATGCTATGGGGAACGCCGTAATGGTGTACTACCCCTGATATGAAGTCTATCACCAGTCCGGATTCGGCCGTCTTTATAGGCTTGGCCTCTATCCATTTGGTGAATTTATCCACCATGACTAATAAGTATTTTTGCTTGTGGGTTCCTCCTTTAAGGGGTCCAACCGTGTCAAGCCCCCAGACCGCAAAGGGCCAGGTGATGGGTATAGTTTTGAGGGTGGTGGGTGGCATGTGGCTTTGATTAGCAAAGAGCTGGCAACCAATGCATCGTTGGACTAAGTCCTGAGCATCTGCCCGGGCCGTCGGCCAATAAAAGCCTGTACAGAAGGCCTTGACTACAAGGGCCCAAGCTGCGGCATGGTGCCCACCGAGTCCGGCATGAATTTCAGCCAGGAGATTCCGCCCTTCCTCTTCGAAGATACACCTTTGAAGGACTCCGGTTGTGCTTTTCTTATAAAGTTCTCCCTCATGGACCTTATAGGCTTTAGACCGCCGCACTATGGAGCGGGCCTCGCTTTGGTCTCGGAAGTTCCTGCCTAGTTAGGTAGGCTAGGAATGGTTCTGTCCACGGGCAATGATCGCCATTATTACGCCGGTGACGATGTTATTTCATTGGCGGGACCACCAACTATGTCGGAATGCTCGGTATGGGGCAGGGTGGTTGGGTCCGGGTTGTTATTTCCGGACTCTCCTCCCATAGTACGGATGGCTTGAAAAGCCTCTCTCGGAAAATGTTGGGTGGGGATAACATCGCGCTTATGCCCAATGCGTGCCAACACGCTCATCGCTGGTTGTTATCCCGGCTATATGGTGAAATTCGAGCCCCTCAAACCGAGCTAACATTTTTAGGACGACATTGCGATAAGCTGCCATTTTCGGATCCTTGGCATCAAAGTCCCCATTCATTTGGGATATCACGAGGTTCGAATCCCCGCGCACCTCTAGGCGTTGAATGCCCATGGAGACTGCCATCTGGAGACCATGTAGAAGGGCCTCGTATTCGGCTGCGTTGTTGGAGTCCGTGTACATTATTTGAAGTACGTATTGGACTGTATCTCCGGTTGGTGATGTCAGAACGACGCCAGCCCCCAGGCCGGCCAACATTTTGGAGCCGTCAAAGTGCATGATCCAGTTGGAATATGCGCCGTACTCTTTAGGGAGTTCGGCTTCAGTCCATTCGGCGATGAAGTCAGCCAAAACTTGCGACTTAATAGCTTGCCGTGGCTTGTAGGTTATGTCGAACAGGAGGAGCTCAATGGCCCATTTAGCAATCTGGCCCGTTGCGTCGCCGTTGTTTATAATGTCATTAAGAGGTACTTCGGAGGCTACTGTTATCGAACACTCTTGGAAGTAGTGTCGCAGCTTTCGGGATGCCATGAACACCGCGTATTCTATCTTTTAATAATGCGGGTACCGTGACTTGCATGGAGTTAGGACAGTGGACACGTAGTAAACTGGTTTTTGGAGAGGGAACTTGTGTCCGTCCGTTTCTCGTTCGACAACGAGCACCGCACTTACAACTTGATGGGTTGCTGCGATGTATAGTAGCATTGGTTCGCCCATGTTGGGCGCGGCCAGGACCGGATTTGTTGCCAATATGGCTTTGATTTCTTCGAGTCCGGCCGTGGCAGCATCCGTCCACTCAAAGTGTTCGGTGTGCCGGAGGAGGCGATAAAGGGGTAATGCCTTTTCTCCTAAGCGGGAGATAAAGCGGCTTAGAGCCGCCACGCATCCAGTCAATTTTTGTATTTGTTTGAGGTCTTTGGGGATATCCAATTGTGACAGAGCTCGAATCTTGGCTGGGTTTGCTTCAATTCCACTACCGGATACAATGAAGCCCAAGAGCTTTCCGGCTGGTATGCCGAAAACGCATTTTTCCGGGTTGAGCTTGATGTCATACGTTCGTAGATTATCGAATGTGAGCCTCAAGTCGTCGACTAGGGTTTTGACATGCTTGGATTTGACGACCATGTCGTCTACGTATGCCTCCATTGTTTTGCCGATCTGGTTTGCCAGACATGTCTGAATCATGCGCTGATATGTTGCGCCGGCGTTTTCGAGCCCAAAGGGCATTGTGTTGAAGCAGAATGGGCCGTATGGAGTGAAGAATGCCGTTGCGGCTTGGTCTGGCTCTGTCATCTTAATTTGGTGGTAGCCGGAGTATGCGTCGAGGAAACACAATGAATCGTGTCCTGCGGTAGCGTCGATGATTTGATCGATGCGGGGGAGGGGGAAGGGATCCTTTGGGCAAGCCTTGTTAAGGTCCTTAAAATCGATCACATAGGCGCCATGATTTGTCCTTCTTTGGTACCATTACCAAGTTTGCTAGCCAGTCCGGATATTTAATGTCTCTGATGAATCCGGCCTCCAATAGTTTGGCTAGTTCTTCTCCCATGGCCTGTCTCTTGGGTTCGGAGAAACGCCGAAGAGCTTGTTTGACTGGCTTGAATCCTTTTAGGATATTTAGGCTGTGCTCTGCCAGCCGGCGTGGGATTCCTGGCATGTCTGAAGGGTGCCAGCAAAATGTCCCAATTTTCGCGGGAATTTCGTAATGCAGCGCCCACATCGTGGTTTAATTGTGCCCGATGGAGTCCGCTTTTGTAGGGTCCGTTGGATGGACTTAGAATTTGACTATTTCGTCTGCCGGTTTAAAAGAGGTGGACTTGGATCTCTTATCGAGTATCACATCGCCCCGTCCACCATGGAGCGCAGCGCAGTGAGTTCCTCCGCCGCTAGAGCTTTGGATAGTGCCTCAAGGGCAAGTGCGGTTGTTTTATTTTCGGCGCGAGCGCTATGTCCGGTCACTAGCGAGAGTGATAATTCTGTTGGTCCGGCATTTTGAGCTTCATGTACCCGTAATGGGGTATAGTTTGAAAATTGTGAATGCCTCTCGCCCTAATAGAGCGTGGTATCCGCTGCTGAACGGGCCACTTGGAATGTGACCTCCTCGACCTATAATTGTACGGCGTGTCAACACCACATCTAGTGTGATCTTTCCTGTACAACATGCTTCCCGACCGGGATTATTCTCTAAAGGTTGTGCTGCTTCGCTTAATGCGGCTCCACCTATTTCCATTTTTCAAGGGTTTCCTCGAGATGAGGTTTAATCACCGCCGTCCATGAGTACCTTGGTAAGGCGCGAAGCCGCCCACTATTGGACCGAGGACCAATGCGGCCGGTGCTCGGGCTGTTCGAACTTAGGTTCATCATCGGCGTTAAAGGTAATAGCCGTGTCACCCATGGTTTTATTGTTGCTATTTGGTAGACTTCGCAAGGCTATGGAGTGTTCGCTCGCATATTATTTGATGTGAAATTCTCAAGACCGTTAATACCGTGATCGGTATTGTCGGGCTGGTGCTCGAGCTAAGAGCTCTTCGCCACTTTTGGCCACTGTCCTAGTATCCAACATGCTCTAAGGCTATGAGTTGGAGTGGCGCCCTCGTGCTATGAATTTTGCAGGTCCATTGAGCCATCCCTCCAAAGACGGTTCCATGCCCTTTGGGGTTTTTGCTTTTGGTATGTAACCCGGTGCCCGTGATGATGCACCCTTTTATTTCGGACTAGGGTCGATTCAAATAATTATCCCAAAATTTGATTTCGGTTTTCCAGCGCTCTCCATCGCTAAAGATTTTCATACTATGGACGCCAAGTCATTGAAGCGTGTAATTTCAAT
The DNA here is from genome assembly GCA_021605205.1 of Aegilops longissima. Classification (NCBI taxonomy): domain Eukaryota; kingdom Viridiplantae; phylum Streptophyta; class Magnoliopsida; order Poales; family Poaceae; genus Aegilops; species Aegilops longissima. The sequence continues at coordinate 150,833,217 of CM038678.1, read as the reverse complement.
GACGACTTATGGCATTTAGGATTCCCTTGTCCGTGCAATTATTGCGAAGAGTGAGATTGCGCCCTCCTTGCGGCAGTCCTTTATCCTGTCCATAACCGTGGAGGAATCGCCCAATAATGATGTGTGTTTCACCGGCTCTTGCCGGATTTGGGATAGATCGCTTATGTTTGGGTGGGCGGTGGAGTTAAATTCAACCCCGTCCGATCTAAGATTCAAGGGCCAAGAAGTTTCCAACTTGGAAGCTTGGGTTCTTGGAGGTTGTCCAATGAGTCTAGCCTGCTGCCTCGACTTTAAGTTCAGGGCTTGAATGGGTCCTCCTCCGCGGAACCGCATGGAGGGTCGTGAATCCGACATAGCTAGTCCGTAAGGTAGGAGAAGAGTCGCCAGATTGTTCCTCTACCACAGCAACGCAGGGTAGCCCGGGAGAGTTGATCTCTCTCGATAGGTTTTAGGCCCGATCTGATCGTAGTCTGAAGCGACTCCTGTGGCGGCGATGTGATCCAAGAGCTCGTTCAAGGAAGAGAGCTCCATCGATCTAACCGCTCGGCGAAGTTCCGAAGTTAACGGAAGATTGCTTTTGATGACCCGAGAAGTCATCGCCGACGCGGCGGCGAACATGCGGTCATAAGAAAACCGCCTAGCCGGAGAGTTTGGCCGCTGGCCAAAGCTCCTTTAGTAACGGTGCCGTCTTTAAAGACGGATGAGGCATCCTTCCCGATAGCGACGCACGAGGAACTCTCAATGAAAGCACCAATGTCGGTGTCAAACCGCGGATCTCGGTAGGGGGTCCCGAATCGTGCGCCTAGGCGGATGATAACAGAGACAAGGGACACGATGTTTTTACCCAGGTTCGGGCCCTCTCGATGGAGGTAAAACCCTACTCCTGCTTGATTAATATTGATGATATGGGTAGTACAAGAGTGGATCTACCACGAGATCAAGGAGGCTAAACCCTAGAAGCTAGCCTATGGTATGATTGTTGTTCGTCCTACGGACTAAAACCCTCCGGTTTATATAGACACCGGATAGGGTTAGGGTTACACAGAGTCGGTTACAATGGTAGGAGATCTACATATCCGTATCGCCAAGCTTGCCTTCCACGCCAAGGAAAGTCCCATCCGGACACGGGACGAAGTCTTCAATCTTGTATCTTCATAGCCCAGGAGTCCGGCCAACGGTGATAGTTCGGCTATCCGGACACCCCCTAATCCAGGACTCCCTCAGCAGCCCATAAATTAGTTGGGCCACTTGTAGTCGGACCTGAGTTTCAGCCTTTTAGCGACCCATTTAAGTGTTGGGCCAATTTCCGGCCCGTTGTGTCTTTCAGCCTGGTGACGGCCAGTATATCTGTAGGGCCATTTGTAGTCGGACCTGAGTTTTTGCCTTTTAGCGACCCATTTAAGTGTTGGGCCAATTTCCGGCCCTGTGTGCCTTTCAGCCTGTTAACGGACCATAAATGAGTTGGGCCATTTGTAGTCGGACCCGAGTTTTGGCCTTTTAACGGCCCATGCCCAATACCAGCCCGGTTTCTCTTTCGGCCTGCTAAAGGCCCACAACACAGTTGGGCCATTTACAATATGACCTGACTTTCAGCCTCTTAGCGGCCCATGCTCTTCATGGTGCAGTAGAAGCCCGCTGTCTCTTTCGGCCTGCTAAAGGCCCACATTATAGTTGGGCCATATGTAGCCCGAACTTAGTAATGGTCCGTGAAATCAATTGGGCCCACCTATTTCCTGCTTCGATGTCATCCTGTTAACGACCCGGGAGTTAAGAGGGCCGACCATTAACTTTCGGCCTGGTAACGGCCCATTAACTTCGTACATGTCTTTAGGCCAAATTAGATAATTTGAGCCCATTACGACGAGCAATTATGCACAGGACCAAAACCGATCAAGCAAAGGTACGGCATACAGGGAAAAACATTGCACATCCAGCATATATTACCGGAAATTACATCCACTCGTCAATCAAAGATTGATGCCAGTGTAAATAAATGAACAGAACCTAACAATCTACAATGTCACGATCTGCAACCTCAGCACGGATGACGCCCATAAGCATGTGGGCAAGTTCTTGCTGCTTTGCTACACTGTCTCTGAAAACATTGATCAGTTGTTGTGTCGCATGACTCTGCACCTCTGATTCCTCCACCATTTCCATCATTCCTTCAGCCATTAATTGGTTCACAAACATACATTTTTTCCGCTGTATTCAAGATGAGGATACCAATGATTCAGATGTCGATTTTGGCAGGCTTGTATTATTGATAGTGGAGAGTGTCTCACCACTGATCATAACATAAATTAGAGGGAACCAAACAGATTAATCATGAGTTATTGGCATATTACCTGGCCTAGATTTATTGGAAAGAAACAATGGGGTTGCCTTGCTGTTTTCAGAGTTTGTCTTCTTATCTTCAGCAGCCTGCACCAAATTAAGACACTAGCATTGCTATCATTGGCCAAGTCAGATAATAGGAAAGAAATATTGGCACAACGAACGTTTGGGCAACTAGCCAGCGCCAAATTAACACAATATGGCACAACAATCATCAGCCAGGTAAGGTAATACGAAAGCAACATTGACACAATGAATGAATGGGCAACCAGAGCAGCACTACAATTCAGTAATGTGCATGGTATGAGATAGTACACTCATGTAACTCAGTATGCAAAACTACGAGGCAGTTTTCTTTATGAAAATCAACATTGGCGCCTTTAACATTTTGCTACAACTAATTTTAGATCAGACAAAGGTTGGATTCATGCCGATTAACAAAATACATGCTGATGTAAAATATAGAGATATACAACAGGTACTTACATCAGCATTGGAGCATAGAGAATTCCCGCAAGATATTTTCCTCGAATACAATGCCAATGAAGGAAATCTTCTATCATTTAACCTTATTTTCTAAACAGAGATGAGTAAGAAACATGTAGAAAATATGATCAGAATGCTATAAAATTTCATGATGCGAGGATACGCACACGCTTCTTAGAATGGAGTTGACATTCTTTTGCTGGACTGCAGTGGACTAGTTCTTTGGCCACTGGAATCTGCTTATTATCAGTGGGAGTTGGGTTTCTCTGTGCTAGAGCAGTATCTATGAAAAATGGAGTTGGTTTATTATCTCCTGGCATTTGGATCTTTTGCAAAGACCTGGTTTGTAACCCTTCAGACTCTAACATAGCCGTCTTCCCCTTGCATGCCTTATATAGAAGAATGGTGCTTCAATTATAAGACATGCTACAGAGAGAGATGGAATAGGTAATCAAGAATAGAAAGGCATGACATATTGACATGTATTCCTCCATCCGAAATAAATGGAAGGTTCTAGGCGATTTCAGTTCCAGATACATCCAGCTTTATCCATTTCTCGACATGTAATCCAGACGGAGGGAGTATGATGTAAGAGCTAGGATACGATCGACAACACAAAAAAAAACACCGAAAACCCACTGCAGAACCAAAGTAATCAAACCCAATCGATATGATATAGTACACTCATGCAGCTCGGATGCAAAACTACTGTGCAGTTTTCCTTACAAAAATCAACATTGTGGCCTTTAATCATACATTTTGCTACAACTAAATTTAGACTAGATAAAGGTTGGACTCACACCGATTAACAAAATACATGTTGATGTAAAAATATAGTGATATACAACAGGTACTTACATCTGCATTGGAGCACAGAGAATTCCCGCAAGATATTTTTCTCGAATACAATGCCAATGAAGGAAATCTTCTATCATTTAACCTTATTTTCTGAAAGAGAGATGAGTAAGAAACATGTAGAAAATATGATCAGAATGCTATAAAATTTCATGATGCGAGGATACGCACATGCTTCTTAGAATAGAGTTGACATTCTTTTGCTGGACTGGAGTGGACTAGTTCTTTGGCCACTGGAATCTGCTTATTATCAGTGGGAGTTGGGTTTCTCTGTGCTAGAGCAGTATCTATGAAAAATGGAGTTGGTTTATTATCTCCTGACATTTGGATCTTTTGCAAAGACCTGGTTTGTAACCCTTCAGATTCTAACATAGCCGTTTTCCCCTTGCATGCCTTATATAGAAGAATGGTGCTTCAATTATAAAACATGCTACAAGAGAGATGGAATAGGTACTGAAGAATAGAAAGGCATGACATATTGACATGTATTCCCTCCATCTGGAAATAAATGGATGGGTCTAGGCGTATTTCAGTTCCAGATACATCCAGTTTTATCCATTTCTGCGACATGTAATCCAGACGGAGGGAGTATGATGTAAGAGCTAGGGATACGACTAGACAACACAGTAAAAGAACACTGAAACCCCACTGCAGAACCAAAGTAATCAAACCCACTGATATGATATAGTACACTCATGCAGCTCAGGATGCAAAACTACCAGGCAGTTTTCCTTACAAAAATCAACATTGTGGCCTTTAATCATACATTTTGCTACAACTAAATTTACACCAGATAAAGGTTGGATTCACGCCGATTAACAAAATACATGCTGATGTAAAAATATAGATATATACAACAGGTACTTACATCTGCATTGGAGTACAGAGAATTCCTACAAGATTCTTTCCTCACAGACGATACCAGTGTAGAAATTCTTCTATCTGTTAAGCTTATTTTCTAAAAGAGAGATGGGTAAGAAACATGTAGAAAATATGATTAGCATGCTATAAAATTTCATGATGCAAGGATACGCACACGCTTCTTAGAATGGAGTTCACATATTTTTGCTGGACTGGAGCGGACTACTTCTTTGGCCACTGGAAACTTCTTATTATTAGTAGGAGTTGGGTTTCTCTGTGCTGGAGCAGTATCTATAAAAACTGGAGTTGGTTTATTATCTCTTGGCGTTTGGATCTTTTGCAAAGACCTGGCGTGTAACCCTTCAGATTGTAACATAGTCGTCTTCCCCTTGCATGCCTTGTATAAAAGAATGGTGCTTCAATTATAAAACATGCTACAACAGAGAGATGGAATAGGTACTTAAGAATAGAAAGGCATGACATATTGACATGTATTCCCCCCATCCGGAAAAAATGGATGGGTCTAGGTGTATTTCAGTTCTAGATACATACTTTTTTATCCATTTCGGCAACATGTAATCCGGACAGAGGGAGTATGGTGTAAGAGCTAGGGATACGGCAGGACAACACAGTAAAAAAACACTAGTTGAATGTAAAACTGTATGCTAGCGGAATACGTACAGAAAAAACTAAGGCAACATACACGTGTATGATTGGGAAACTAAGATGGCATTGCAACAGAGCATTAGAACAACACTTCAATGTAAAAAAACATGGTATGGTAGACAGATGAAGTACATACTGATAAATAACAACGCATAAGATATTCATAAGCATGATGTCCAAATTAAGCAGATGGCATTCCGATAGAGAAAGGACCTTGTGGGGTGAAGAGGATTCAACATCTTTCTGCAAGTCTTTTGAAGAACTGCCTTTACATGTTCCATCATATTGGGTATCATTGACATCAAGTTTATTGGCCTTTACATTGCTCCGTGAGGTTCTTGTGGATATATCAGTGTGTGCAATTATATCTGACATGCATGGAAGACAACTAGTAGTTAGATTTATGTAATGAGTGCCTGTAGGAGACGACATAAATAATAGGACTGGGGTTAACTAGCAGCAACAGGTCTCAAAAACTAAAGGGAGAACACAGATGAAAGCTATAGAATATGTATCGTTTGTACTCGAGATTAACTAGATGGCACACAAAAGTATTAAAGAACAACATAAGTAATAATAGAAGTGGTATAATACTATAATCACCAGCCTGTGGGATAACATTGGCTGATGGATGATAACTATGGAACAGCGTTACCTAAAGAACAAGTATCTTAGCTGAACTATGGAACAACGTTAACTCCTGAACAAGACCTGTAAGAGATCAGCATGAATATATAGTGAAATGTGATAATCTATTTTCCATGCTTAGATGAATAATAAAGCCATAAATGTTGCACACAAGTAAGATGAGGGTACAACCTATCTGGCCGCCATCCATAGGAGTGAGCATCATGTGCTGACTTGTTGACGGCCTTGCAGTTGTTGTGGCTGTCCATGTCGGGCATGCGCATTCGATGCATGGAACTGTTGAGTGGGGACTATAGCTCCCTTCTGGTGTATGCTTCCCTTGTTGGAGCAGCTACGGTGAGTCGGAAGACAGTGTGGCTGAAGATGCAGATAAAGCATAATGTTAAGAACGACACATCTCTTTGGTCTGAAGAAATACACTAAAAGATCAACATCAAGGTACGAGAGTGGTCACACGTCTGTTGAGTGAGACTAAATTGGGGTCACACAATTTTATTTTATTTTGGTACTGTCCGATCTACGCCGGATGGCTTGATGGGCGTCTTGTGCCTCCCGGCTGACACTGTTAGGAATCTTCCCCGAAGAGTCAGCGACCAACGGCAGAGCAGCTTGCCTCCGCCGTCCCTGACCCCGGCCAAAACCCCGCTCCCCGCCCCACCGCACTGTCGTGGTTGCGCCGCCCCTGGGCCAATCCATAAAGACTCCCCGTCATCCAGATCCGGCGGCGGCAGTACCTTGAACCCACGCAACTATAAGATAGCCATCTAAGCGCTGCTTCCGCGGCGAACTTGCGGCCCCACACCCTTACGTTAGACACCAGCCATCCGGCAGCCTAGGAGCTCCGCCTCATCGAGGAGTGCTGCTTCCCATTGGGAATCGATTGGCCTAGCATAAAAATTCAGACAACTGACACCTAAATAAAGTGATTTGAGATGAGGGTGCGACCTATCTGGCGGCATGGTGAAGTAGGCAGGTCCAGCTGCCGAGTCGGTGAGGCCGGCGCGGTTGCGGTGGCCACCGGCGAAAGGGAAATAGCGATGTCGCGACGGTCAACGGCTACGGGGAAGCAGCGCCGGGACCTGGACGGATCCAAAGTTGGAGCCGCTCCGGCGCCGTGAACAACGGCGGGGTGAATCGGCTCGAGGCAGCTCCAGCAGCACGGAGTAAGAGTCACACGACCCAGTGCACAACGGCAAATGGACAGCGTCTCCGGCATTAGGGAGGAGGGCGGTTGTGAAATTGGTGCGGTGGGGGGCGCCATGCAGGAGGGTCTGAGGTTTCGCGGCTCGGGAGAAGGGAGCTCCGGGATAAGGTGATTTGATGCCCACGAGGTATGAATGGGGGATTGGGAGGAGGGAACCATGTTTTACTGGACGATTTGTCTGAAATGTGAGGGGAGTTACAGTTCTACCCATGCCTTTAGGCTTCTCGGCTTGGGTCTGTAACGAGGGTCGGGATAGTAGAGTAACTTTGCTTCTCCACAAATAGTGGGCGGGAGCAATTTCGGGCGAGGAGGGCGTGTTTTGAAATATAGTGGGCGCGAGCGATTTCGGGCAAGGAGAGCGTGTTTTGAAATAGTGGGCGCGAGCTATTTCGGGCGAGGAGAGCGTGTTTTGCCGACCATGGTTTATGAATTATTCGGCACATGTCATTTCGGCTGAGGAGAAGGCGTGCTTGGATGAAGTTACGAACCTACCCTTGATGCACAACGGGCCAATTAATGCATCCCCCACACAGGACGTTAATTTTGCGTCTCCCATTTATTTGCTCGGGTGAATTCCGCCGAGCAGAGGATGTTTAACGGTTGTTTCAAAATTTGGGAGAACGAGCATCCACTTCTACCTTACCAAATCGATTCGAATCAAATTTAGAAATATTAGCTTGCCACTTCTTTTTTAGATGGAGAGATGATGCTCAGGAGTAATGTGTTTTTACATGCTCGTTGCTAGCGATTTACTATCTGACAAATAGTTGACCCACTCAAAAACGGGAATCAAACCGAAAATGAAATATCTCGATTCAATGAAATAGCTCGTTCACTAGGTCAAAATAGTGAACTAAATCCAAAATTGAACACCTCAATCGAATAGCATGTTGTACAGTATTATAGTACTCCATGAACATGTTGTAAGTCAAATAAATGAACTTGTTTGATATACGCATATATCCGTTCATGTGTGGATTGGAGACAACATGTTCTCTAATTTAAATATTTGAATGAAAGTTTATATTGAAACGTGGTATGTATACTTCTTTGATGCATAAAACGCGGCCTCCCCCTCTCTCGGAATCCTGCTTCCTCTCTCTCTCTCTCTCTCTCTCTCTCTCTCTCTCTCTCTCTCTCTCTCTCTCTCTCTCTCTCTCTCCGACAATCTTCATGCATACATGCATACAACACAAACCTTGTTGGTCCTCTCTCTTCTCTCTCATCTCTCTCTCTTTGTGTGTGTGCTGGGGGGTCTTTCTAGTTGGCATGCATATATACTCCATCTATAGGTCTCTCTCGCACACTATGTATGATTCTCTAGTCCAAGCTAGATATCTTGGGTGCACTCATCGTATGCACACAAATTCCTTGGCTCGTTGCCTGTAACTCTCTCACGGACCACTTTGTCGTCTCAGAGCTCTTCCCCCCCTCTCTCAAACATATACATACACATGCATATCTCGCTCGCACTCGATAGGACCATCTAAAACTCTATCTCTCTCCCTTGTTCTCTCTCCATCTCGCACGCACACACACACAATCTCATGCCTATCTAGCCAAGTATGATGGTCTCTCACTCAATTGTAGGCACACGCAGTCCCCCCTATATGTATATGACTAGCTAATCTTAGTCTCCATCACAAACATGTGCATGGTCTATCTCGATTTCTCTCGAGGCATCTTTCTATCGTGCACTCACCTCCCTCGATCTCCCACCCATATAGTCCCCTCACGATCTCGAGGGGGTCTCTCTATCACAAATACACCCTCTCGCCCTCCCCATGCGTCCATGTTCTCCATGTGTCTCTCTTGACCTTTGTTCCTTGTTGGCCAGACCTCTACTGGACATGTGCTATAGGGGTGTCTCTCTCCATTGCAAACAATCACACACTAGCTATCTTCGTGTATCTCCTCGCCTCGCTTTTCTATCTCGGAGATGCATGCGTGATATGTTCGCCTAAGAAACGAAAAAACACACTCTCTCTCTAATTTATCGTTTGTTGTCACTTTCTCTTTCTCACACATACTCTTTTTGCACACTTACACATTCTCCTTCACACGCACTTGATCCCTCTCGACTTAGGCACTCTCCTTGGTCCATAGCATATTGATTTATTGAAAAGTCAAACATCACAAAGTTTGACCATGTACGTGGAGAAAAACAATTACATCTGGAACGGCAAACATATACAATTAGATTCACCATGAGATGTAGTTTCGCATGATGTATATTTCATACTGAAGATATAAATAACATTTGTGTAAACCTGATCAAAGTTAACAAAGTTTGACTTCTAAAAAAATTACATGCACTACATTATCGAGCGAATGGAATATCTCTTTCCCCCTCTCAGCTATCTGACGCACCACTCAGCCTTATCGGGGCTCCTCAATCTCTCTCAAACTTTATATCTCCCTGGTTCACACATACACATGTCTCGCTCGCGCTATACATATAGACCCATCCAACACTCTCCGCCCTTGTTCTCTCTCTATGTGACACGCACCCCCCTAATAAGTACCATAATCCCTCACTCCATCATAGGCGCGTGGGGGGGGGGTCTTTCTAGTTGGCATGCATATATACTCCATCTATAGGTCTCTCTCGCACACTATGTATGATTCTCTAGTCCAAGCTAGATATCTTGGGTGCACTCATCGTATGCACACAAATTCCTTGGCTCGTTGCCCGTAACTCTCTCACGGACCACTTTGTCGTCTCGGAGCTCTTCCCCCTCTCTCTCAAACATATACATACACATGCATATCTCACTCGCACTCGATAGGACCATCTAAAACTCTATCTCTCTCCCTTGTTCTCTCTCCATCTCGCACGCACACACACACAATCTCATGCCTATCTAGCCAAGTATGATGGTCTCTCACTCAATTGTAGGCACACGCAGTCCCCCCTATATGTATATGACTAGCTAATCTTAGTCTCCATCACAAACATGTGCATGGTCTATCTCGATTTCTCTCGAGGCATCTTTCTATCGCAAGACTCACCTCCCTCGATCTCCCACCCATATAGTCCCTCACGATCTCGAGGGGTCTCTATCACAAATACACCTCTCGCCTCCCCATGCGCCCATGTTCTCCATGTGTCTCTCTCGACCTTTGTTCCTTGTTGGCCAGACCTCTACTGGACATGTGCTATAGGGGTGTCTCTCTCCGTTGCAAACAATCACACACTAGCTATCTTCGTGTATCTCCTCGCCTCGCTTTTCTATCTCGAAGATGCATGCGTGATATGTTCGCCTAAGAAACGAAAAAACACACTCTCTCTCTCTAACTTATCATTTGTTGTCACTTTCTCTTTCTCACACATACTCTTTTTGCACACTTACACATTCTCCTTCACACGCACTTGATCCCTCTCGACTTAGGCACTCTCCTTGGTCCATAGCATATTGATTTATTGAAAAGTCAAACATCACAAAGTTTGACCATGTACGTGGAGAAAAACAATTACATCTGGAATGGCAAACATATACAATTAGATTCACCATGAGATGTAGTTTCGCATGATGTATCTTTCATACTGAAGATATAAATAACATTTGTGTAAACCTGATCAAAGTTTCCAAAGTTTGACTTCTAAAAAAATTACATGCACTGCATTATCGAGCGAATGGAATATCTCTTTCCCCCTCTCAGCTATCTGACGCACCACTCAGCCTTATCGGGGCTCCTCAATCTCTCTCAAACTTTATATCTCCCTGGTTCACACATACACATGTCTCGCTCGCGCTATACATATAGACCCATCCAACACTCTCCGCCCTTGTTCTCTCTCTATGTGACACGCACCCCCCTAATAAGTACCATAATCCCTCACTCCATCATAGGCGCAAGCACTCCCTCCCTAAGTATGATTATCCCTCACTAGCCATCGGGAACACAGTATTGTCTCCTTCCATCCATACGTCTATCTCGATATCTCTCGGGGTATCTTCTATCACGCTCGCACCTTGTCACTCGATCTCCCACCCATGTAGTCCCATCACGATCTCCAGGGGATCTCTCTATGACAAACATACACTCTCTCCTCCCCATGTCTGCATTTTCTCCGTACGTCTCTCTCGACCTCTCTCCCTTGTTTGTCAGACCCTTCTTGGCTACGTGCTAGGGGTCTTGCTCTCTCGGTTGCAAACAACCACACACTATCTCTTCACCTTGCTTCTGTTGTCGAAGATGCATGTGGGATATGTTTGCATAAGACACACACATTTTTTCCCGACTTTTATCGAGTGTTGTCCATGTCTCTTTCACACACGCATACACACTTTTTTCACTCACTCTTTCTATTTCACTCTCTCTCTCTCTCTCTCTCTCTAGTTCGGGACTCTCTCACGTCCATAAGCATATGGATGTTTTGAAAAGTCAAACCTCAGAAAAGTTTGACCAGGTATATGTGAAAAAAAACATTAACATCTGGAAAGATCATTAGATTCATCACAACATGTACTTACTTCATACTATCATTTATCTTTGGTGTTGTAGATATAAGTAATTTCTTTATAAACTTGGTCAAAGTTTCAAAAGTTTGACTTTTAGAAAAATGTTGGAACTACATTATCGAATGGAGGGAGTAGCTCTTTCTCTCTCTCTCTCTGCTATCTCTCATGGGCCTCCCCTCTCACACGAACACTCTATACCGAGGGATTATACGCTCACTATGTCAGCACATAGCTCCGTATATTGTTTAGTTGACCGGCCAACCAGTCCACATGCTGCCTTGTCAGCTCGTGTTCTGTATCTTCATGTGCTGGCCCATGTGGCAGTGGGTGAAAATAAGTAAACTAGAGTCCCATCGACACACGGTGAAGTAAACAAAGTTGAAACCACTGGGTAGCACCCGCACGCTAGTAAATTGAGGGCGATTGAGGACACACTTCTTCCAAGCGTGGAGGACGACTCACAAGACAATTCACCACAGCGCGACGGCATGCATGTATGGGCGACTCAAGCACACCCAGCACACAACACACACCAGCACACATGTACACCGGCGTCGCCGCCGGTTGAGATGGACGGTGAGGCAGCCATCAAGCGGAGGTGGCTCGAGCCAAAACCGCATCCGGCGAGCCTGGACATCATCAGCAGCCTCCCCGATGACATGCTGCTCGTCATCATTGGCCTGCTCCCCACCAAATCTGCCGTGCGGACCGCCCTGCTCTCCCGGCGGTGGCGCCCCCTCTGGCGCCGCGTCCCCCTCAACCTCACCGTCGGCAACTGCCTCTGTGACGGGGATTGCAAACGCATGGCCGCAGTCTCCAAGATCCTTTCATCGCACCCTGGGCCAGCCAGACGCCTTGACATCCGCATATTCAGTACCAACTGCAAGGTCCAACCCAAATTCGACGAGTGGTTCTTAACCCTCGCCCTAGACCAGATCGAGGAGCTCAGCTTTGAAGCTGGACGATGTCGCTCTCTGCCGCCGTCCGCGCTCCGCCTCGTGGCAACGCTGCGTCGCGCCAGCTTCAGCTCCTTCTATCTTCCCCAGATTAATGTCGCGCTCGCCCTTCTTCTCCCTGAACTCAAGCAGCTTGACCTCTTCGATGTTGTCATCTCGAAGAAGGCTATGGAGCACCTACTCTGCAGCTGTACTGCACTCGAGTACCTTCGTCTTGAGCAGATCCACGGGTTCATTAGCCTCCACATCGCCTCGACGAATCCCTGATGGATTTATGTGTCTTGCTGGCCCCGCAAAAAAACATCAAATGGGAAGAGATCACTCCAGCTGTTCCATGTTATGGTCATTGAGAATGCGCCTTTCCTTGAGAGATTGCTTGTATCGGATCTAGAAGGTCCAACAAAAATCAGGGTCATTGACGCTACCAAATTGACAGCGTTGGTGCACTCGTCTCGCCAAATTCTCCTAACTCTTTATTGATCCGTAATCGCTCGGTACAACACTCATCTTCTTCTCCGTCTTCCTGAAATTCACATTTTTAATTTCTTCTTGATGTATTTACGACCGTCTTCCAGAAAATGATTCCCACAAGCTTGACCCAGTCTATGCGCATAGTGAAGATCTTGGCAATAAAATCTATCGGCCCCAATCTGGATCAACTTGTTGGATTCCTTACATGCTTTCCATGCACGGAGAAGCTACTCATCGAGGTGAAACTTCTTTCCTATTAGTAAACGGTAATCACAACGTAGCTCAAATTTTTCGTAATTTTCCCAAATCACGATGACAAGTGTAGTGTTCAAACTGCATCTACGCACTGCACCGAAAGAAATGTTTCTAGTATTTTTTTATCACGTGATCACCTGCATCATTTTTTTGTTTTACTACTATAGTAGCCTAGGCTAGTAATAGTGGAAAGTAACTTAGACTACTCCAGTAACTCTACGGTTACCCTAAGAGCAATTACTACCCCCGTCTTGGTTTACTCTTCCTATTTTGTATTATCAAAATTTGACCATAGATTTAACTGACAAAATGTTAATGCATGTCACTAAGAACTATATCGTTGGATTCGTATTTGAACATAATTTCAAATGGTGTACTTTTAGTGACATGCATTGGCATTTTCTTACATAAATATATGGTCAAAATTTTATACTAAATAAGAGGTAGTACAAAAGTGGGCTATAATAGCCCTCCACTATGTAGGCCAAAACACGTGCCAAATTCACTTGTGATGCATTTGGCATCGATGCCCCTCCATTGCTCACCTGGTGCCCCAATCTGGATCACCTACTTTGCTCCGGTGCCAAATTAACTCACGCAATGAAAAAACACTTGCGTGGGAGAGAGAGAGAGAGAGAGAGAGAGAGAGAGAGAGGACTGAGGCAATAAAAAAACACTTGTTTGGGAGAGTGAGAGACTGGTGTAGTTGGTTTGATTGATTTGTTTATACATGTGGGTCTGTGTGCACAGCGGTGCCAACTCTCTCACATCGCGAGAGCGGTGCCAAAATCTTTTGATTTGACATCGATGCGTATTATGGCATCGGCCACATAGTGGAAGGCAAGAAATGCCCAAGCTCTTCACGTACTCCTAGGTAAATGAGAGGAAAGAGAAAGAGAGAGAGAGAGAGAGAGAGAGAGAGAGAGAGTGAAAAAATATCACTAGCCAGCCAACCCTATCGTATGAGCGAATGATATTGGTACCTCTTGATGACACGACAATCTTATATAGCCAGCTGCTCTAATATGTTCTCTTCTTTTGCAGATAAAAAAAGACCCAAAAGCGAAAAATGTGCTGCACTATAACAATATCATCGAATGCCTTGATCTTCATCTTATAGAAATTGATTTGATCGACTACCGAGGCAGCACATCTGAGATTAAATTGGCCAGGTTCTTTGTTCGAGGCAAGTGTGCTCAAGGTAATGAGGTTTGGCGTTCTCTGGTGCAACAATGAATGGCGTGCTGATCACCGCAAGCGTCTAAGCCTAAATGACAATGTCTCCGCAGAAGCTGAATTTATTTTTGAAACATCAAGTGGCCAGAGACTCGAAAACTTATTTGCCCATTAGTGACTTGTCAGGGCGGTGGATTTTAGTTTGTACGATAATGCTGCATCCACCTAAAGTAACGAAAGTTCTTAGTAAACTTCATAGTAATTCCCTCTTCGTAGGTGCAGCATTACTCCTAACATTTGTAATATCCGTTTGAAACTTGTAATATTGCCGTGTCCTAGTCCCGAATTTTCAAAATCCTGCGAATCAAACAGGTCCTGAGTTGGTGATGATGTTGTGCCTGCCATCTTTCACCAATAGCCGTCGGATCTAGATCTGACGCATACAAACCAAACTTCTCCAGTTTTGCAAAAAGATGCCCGCACTTGTTCCCTATTTACAGAAAACTCCTTGTCTCTCACAATTAGCCTTATCTCCTTCCCACCACATCTAGAAGGCCATGAAAAATTCTAGCGCGATGGCTGCTGCCGGCGCCGTCCACCCCCCCAATCTTGGTGTTCCGTGCAATGCACGGGCATCTACGCACGAAAAATTATGTCGAACATGGCTAGTTGTAAGCAGGCTAGGTCTACAGCCATGATGATAGTGACTGCAGACGGTGAGGCTGACTATGGTATGCTGAACACGGCGCCTATACTCAGGTGTCATCTCCGGCGTAGTGTCTTGTCACTTCACTATGTGGAGCACGTAGCGACCTGACCCAAAATCGGTCAAGTCTCTGTGTCTGTACCATCCCAAGATCATGCTGGTACTCACAGTACATCGATGAAATAATCAAAGTTCAATCACACCTGAATTTATTACACGATTCTCATATAGAGTCTTTATTACAAGAGAATAAATTCGGCTCAAGGCCAACTCATGAGAAATAAACTAAAATAAGCTACGGAAGCGTAGACGAAATAGCGAGTCCATCCGACTCCATAGGGCAATCGCCAAGCGCGGAGCGTAGCCTCAATCCTGATCGGAATACTCCTCTGCAACATAAGACGTTGCAGCCGTGTAGGTCAGCATTTTGAATATGCTGGCAAGTCATGAAGAGAATAACAATAAAAATAACTATCACTATATGCATTTTGGCTGTGGGGCTCTAAGTTTCATCATTTTGCGAAAAAGCCATTTTTCCCTACTACAAAGGGACTTGCTTACAAATTACTACAAATTGTTGGTAGTTATTGAGATGGTTCCGCCAACCAAAGTCTCATTCCCAAATTATTAAGTCATAACCCCCTCAATTAATTTATTAGTTTTAGTGTTGAGATTTCCAAATACTTCCAAATTTCAGAGGCTCAAATTGTCCGTAACCGGGGACACGGCTAATCGATTAGATCTTTAACTCTGCAGAGGTTTATGACTTTACCCGCAAGAATCATTCCTCCTTTTAAGTCTTCGCACTTCATGGTGTTTGAAGACGGACGAATGAAACAGGGTCTCCCAAAGAGTTCTTCTCAGCTACTGCGGTACCCATCCAATCCTACCGTTCTTCTACATCTCGTAGTACCGTCCAGCCAGCGTCACAACTAGGGTTGACCCAGCCAGAGCCCATAATGGCTTGCGGCTGCACAGGTAAGCTTCCGGTCAATGGGGCATCCATCCGTCTCTTCGTGGCTGGGTGAAGCTTTCCGCAAGATGTCATGGTACTTCTCCATGCATCCCGGCCAACCACTGGGTTCTCCAGGGTGCCCGTCAACCGTCCTCCACCCAAAGAGTGAATTTCAAGTCCATCTTGATCATTGAAGTTCATGGGGTTGTCATCATCTTGACTCTCACATCTTGCTTATGAATTCACTCAACCAATCCCGTCTACGAGCATAGCAAAAGTAAACTACTTCGTCCCGGGTCATGGTAACAAGGGGAATTGGTTCATCCTACCACATGATACTACTCAAGATTATAACTTCAAAATTTCAACTCTCGCATGCATGGTGGGAGGTATAATACTAATGCAATAAAATCATAGGTATTGAAAGAACATGATCAATGACTTGCCTTGTCGACGATCTTCGTAAGCTAGGGAATCGTAGTAGCAAGCTTCGCACTCCGGAAATTCTACCGAGGCAAACAATAACCATAATAAGCATATAGCATATGATCACTTAGCACAATAGCATAGTAACATAACACACCAAAACAAACGAATCAAAAACCCAAAGAAAACTCAAGAAATCCAACTCAAAGTTTTCCTACTTCAAGCAACAACTAAAAATAGTTTTATATAATAAAAATTTTCTTAACATAACCTAATCATGGGTTTTTGTTAACTTAACAGAAAAGATTGCATTAAGCAACTAGCAGCAAAAAGGATTAATTTAAAAGCTATTATAAAACTCCTATTAGGCCTAATTCAATTTCTATTAAGAAAATAAAATAAAAGTTTTATTTATTATAAATAAAAGTTCATACTCTAAAGTGACAGAACTAGCCTAGAATAATCAATCACATGTGAAAAATAAATTTATTTACTAATTAAAATAATAGGAAAACAAGAGCTAGTTAATTAATTAAGAATAACATGATTCTGCTAGAAACTATTTTTTTATTAATCCTAAAATGCCCAAATTAATTCCTACGGTTAGGCAATGTTAAAACAAAGTTGGGACAAAAATAATCATATAAAATAATTTTCCTAACTCATGTTATAACAGATTTACTATTCTGACTAAAACTAAATTAAAGCAATTATAAATAATTTTAACATAGCTAATTATATTTTCTACAGAAACTATAAGAAATTTGCAAACCAACAAAAAATCACTTAAAAATATTAAGTAGAATAAAAGTTATGAATTTTTCAAATCTGAAACTATTCTCATTAAAACAGAAAATGAAAATAAAAGAAAACGGGCTAATCGGGCCTAACTAACGATCACAGTAATATAACTAAATGGGCCTAGGGTTAAACCAATCGGGCCGGTCTAATAATAAAACCTAACTAAAATTAAATCGAACTAAACCGGGCGAACCGGTTTTTAATAAAGAACATACCTTCGGGGTTCTAATCTAGCCGCAGGATCGGGATCGGACGGGAGGAAGCTCCGTGCTTCTCGGACTTCGACGGCGGCGGCGGCTCGGTGGCGAAAAGGCCGACGTCTCCGGTGGTCGGGGCGTCGGCGGAGGGCTCAGGCCCAGGTGCGGACGGGCACGGGTGCGTCTGGTGGAGTGGGGTGAGCTCGGGAGGGCTAGGCGTCGTGGCGAGTAAAATGGCGGGCGGCGGCGGGTCTCCCAGAGCTCGTGAGGAAGGTGGAGAGGATCCGTGAGGCGAGGGGGAATGGGGTGCGGGAGGGGTATATATAGGCGGGCGACTGGCTTGGGCGAGGGGCAATCGGGTGCGGATCGAATCCGGATCCTTCGGATCCGGCGAGGCGGCGGCGCGGGCGAGGTGGCGTGGGCGGGGTTGAAGGAGGTGGGGCCCACCGTCGAGAGAGAGGGGGGCGGCGATCGGTCGGCCGGTCCGTGAGCCGATCTGGGCGAGGGGGCTCGGTCGGTTCATGGGCCGGCTCACCGGGCGCTGGCTGGGCTGGCTCGGTGGGCCGCTGGGTGTTGGCTGGGCGGGCTATGGCCGCTCTGGGGTTTTTTTCCTTTTTTCTAATTTATTTTTTTGAAAATAAAAACAGAGTTATAAAATATGAAATATAAATATTTTATATAGGACATATATATATCAAAATGATCAGGGGAATATTCCCTTTCGTTTGAACATTTTTCCAGGGGCAAAAATCCAAAGTTTATAAAAAATCATTTTTTCCAAATTTCAAATAAAACTCAAGTTTGAATTCAAAACTTTTGGCATTGTTTTCCTCTGATATTTTTGGAGTGTCATGTTTACTCCTCTCATACTTTTGCTCAAGTATTTATCAGGCTTAGTTTTTGAAATGATTCCCACTTGCCAAAGTTTGAATTCAAATTCCAAAACTCAAAATCTTCTGAAACTTCAAATGGCACTCAAATTCAAACAGAATGCATAGATGCTTAGCTATAATTGTAAAACATTCCAAATAGGAAATTTGGGATGTTACAAACCTACCCACCTTAAGATGAATCTAGCCCTCGAGATTCGGGTTGGCTAGCAATAGGTGCGGGTGGTCTCAAGAAGGTCTTCTTCTCGCTCCCGGTGGCTTCTTCCTCGAGTGATGACTCCACAAAGACCTTGCAAAACTTGATGACCTTGCTGCGGGTGACTCTGCTCAGCCTCGAGAATTCGGACAGGTTTCTCCTTATAAGTCGATCACTTTGTCGAGCTGTATGGCCTCTAGGGGCACTGTGTCTCTCAACGGGATATCGGCCATGTCGGCATGGCACTTCTTCAGCTGAGAAACATGGAAGACATCATGAACTCCGGACAATCCTTCCGGCAATTCCAACTTGTAAGCAACTTCTCCACGACGTTCGAGGATTTTGTAGGGGCCAATGAATCGGGGTGCTAACTTTCCTTTGACGCCAAACCTCTTGATTCCACGGAGTGGGGACACACGAAGATATGCTCGGTCTCCCGCTTCGTAAGTTACTTCCTTGCGTTTACTGTCGGCATAACTCTTCTGTCTCGACTGTGCTATCTTGAGTCTATCCCGAATCAGCTTGACTTTCTCTTGGAATCTCTGATAAGATCGGAACCAAAAGTGATCGATCTCCAACACCATCCCACAAAGAATGGTGTTCTCGCACCTCCTTCCGTATAGAGCTTCGAAGGGGCCATCTTCGATCGGATGATAACTATTGTTGTATGAAAACTCTGCGTATGGCAAATTATCATCCCAGCTAGACCCATAGTCTAGCACACAAGCTCTCAACATGTCCTCCGTAATCTGGTTGACTCTCTCGGTCCATCCATCTGCTCATGGATGAAAAGTGTCTTCAATTCCAGCCTCGCACTCCAAAGTTTCATGCAACCGATTCCAAAACTTTGAGGTAAATTGTGTTCCTCTATCTGACACGATACTCCTCGGAACTCCATGCAGACAAACGATCCTGGTCATGTATATCTTGGCCAACTTAGCACTGGTATGTGTAGTCTTCACGGGAATGAAGTGAGCTACCTTGGTCAAACGATCAACCACTACCCAGATAGAATCATAACCTGAACGTGTTCTGGGTAATCCTGTGATAAAATCCATTCCAAGTTTTTCCCATTTCCAATCGGGAATCGGCAAAGGTTGAAGTAACCCTGCTGGCTTCTGATGCTCTGCCTTGACTCGTTGACAAACATCGCATATCGCTACGTACTCGCAATATCCTTCTTCATACCTGTCCACCGTAAACTTTCCTTCAAATCCAGGTACATCTTGGTGTTACCGGGTGAATCGAGTACGGTGAATCATGAGCCTCTGAAGAATTAGCTTCCTGAGTTCGGGATCATTGGGCACATAAATACGATCCTCGAACCATATAGCTCCGTGTTCATCCTTACGAAACCCTTTAGCTTTTCCTTCATTCATCTTCTGCTTTATCTCATCAATTTCCTTGTCCGACTTCTGAGCTTCACGAATCCTTTCGGCCAAAGTGGACTGAACTTGCAGAGTTGCAACATATCCTCTCGGAACTATCTCCAGTCGGAGATCTCTGAGGTCATCGACTAACTCCTGGGGTAATCCTCCCGCTGTAAGAGTATTCACATAACTCTTACGGCTCAAAGCATCTGCTACAACATTAGCTTTCCACGGTGGTAATGCAATCTCATGTCATAGTCTTTGATCAACTCTAGCCATCTCCTCCGCTCGAGGTTCAACTCTTCTGCGTGAAAATATACTTAAAGCTCTTGTGATCTGTAAACATCACAACGGTTTCCAATGAGGAAATGTCTCCAGTGTCTTGAGTGCATGCACTACGGCTGCTAACTCCAAATCATGTGTGGCATAATTCATCTCGTGAGGTCGTAGCTGTCTGGAGGTATAAGCTACAACTTTTCCTTCCTGCATTAGTACTCCTCCGAGTCCTTGACGAGAAGCGTCACAATAAACCTGGTATTCCTTGTGTATGTCCGGCAAAATCAGCACTGGGGCTGTGACGAAACGTTTCTTCAATTCCTGAAAACTGGCTTCACAATCCTCGGTCCAAATATACTTGGCTTCCTTCTTCAACAGCTCAGTCATGGGTTTGGCAATCTTCGAGAAATTCTCAATGAACCTCCGATAATATCCTGCGAGTCCGAGAAAACTGCGGATCTCCTTGACTGAGGTGGGTGACTGCCAATCGGTGACTGATTCAACCTTGGCGGGGTCAACTGCTATTCCTTCTCCTGAAATAACATGTCCGAGGAATCCAACCTCCTTCAGCCAAAATTCACATTTGCTGAACTTGGCATACAACTGATGTTCTCGAAGTTTCTCCAGAACTAGACGCAAATGTTCCTTATGCTCTTCCTCGCTCTTGGAGAAAATCAATATATCATCGATGAACACCACGACAAACTTGTCCAGATATTCCATAAATACCTTGTTCATCAAATTCATGAAGTATGCAGGGAGCATTAGTCAATCCAAATGACATGACGGTATACTCATATAAACCATACCGTAGTGAATGCTGTTTTGGGTATATCCTTTTCACGGATCTTCAATCGATGATACCACGATCAAGATCGATCTTGGAGAATACCTTGGCTCCAACTAGCTGATCAAACAGATCATTAATCATCGGCAGAGGGTACTTGTTCTTGATGGTCACCTCGCTTAGCGAACGATAATCCACAACCATTCTCAAGGTTCCATCCTTCTTCTCTACCAAAAGAACTGGGCTCCCCAAGGTGATGAGCTTGGCGAATATATCCTTTCTCCAATAACTCATTAATTTGGTTCTTGATCTCTTTCAAATCGCTCGTGGCATCCGATAAGGTCTCTTGGATATTGGGGCTGTGCCGCAATAACTCAATCAGAAATTCAATGTCCCTGTCCGTGGCATTCTGGTAATTCCTCCGAAACACATCGGGAAAATCTTGCACCACCGGCACTTCTCCCAACAACTCCCGTGAGGGAATTCACTGATTCTTCTTCGCTACGCTGGATACATACTTGGTCCTCTTCGCTCCGGGTAGTGAGCGTAATAGACTTCTTGGCACATTCTATGTTTCCTTCAAACTTCGTCAACCAATCCATGCCTAGGATTACATCCAAGGTCCGGTTTCCAACACTATGAGGTCTGCGGGAAATTTATTGTTCCCGATGTTGAGGGTTGCATGACAGCCTAAGCCTGCCATCATTTCTCCTCCTGCGGAACTGACGCGAAGGGGGTTTCTAAGGGTTTTAGTGGGCAACCCGTACTTTTCCACAACTACCCTTAATATGAATGAATGCGTTGCACCGTAATCAAAGAGTACCAAACTGAACGTGAATTCAATAAAACTTACCAACCACGATTGTTCGGCTGATCATAGACGCCCTCCACGCCAATGTGGTTCACTTGTGCACGAGGGAAAGGGTTGGGCTTCTTCGCTGAGCTTCCATTGCCGTTTCCATTCCTCTGCTTGGCCTCCGGGCAGTCGGTGGCATAGTGCCCTGTTTTCTGGCACTTGAAACAGGTGATGTGGCTCAGATCCTTCGGAGCCGGGGCAGGACGATGCTGATTGCCATTGCCATTTCCATTGCCATTGCCATTGCCTGACCTGTTGTCCTGGTTGCGGTTGTTCCCATTGCCTCCATGGTTATGTCCTCCATGGTTGTGATGGGTATGCCCTCCTGAGTATGGGGCATAACGGGCTTCGCTGAGCTCTGAGTTGTGCTTCCCCGGCTGTACTTTCGCTATGCTTTCAATCTGCTGCTGCTTGCCTTCAAGTATGATGGCCTTGTCTACCAGCTGCTTTGGTAGTTGGCAAGTAGCCACCATAAGCTGCATTCCCAGCTCATCATTGAGTCCTCGAGAAACTTCTCCTGCTTTATGCATCTGTGGCCACATCATCCGGGGCATAACGAGCTAACTTGCTGAATTCATCCACGTCTTCGCGCCACAAGACGGTTCCCTGGCGTAAGTTGCGGAACTCACGCTTCTTGCACTCATGGCTCCAGCTGAAACATGAGCGGTGCGGAAGGCCTGCTGGAACTGATCCCATGTGATGGTGCCGATGGGATAAGTGGCGGTGTAGTTCTCCCACCAAGAAGCTGCAGGTCCATCAAGTTGATGTGCGGCAAAGCGCACCTTCTCTGCATCACTTCATCCAACAGTGATTAACTCTCTTCCGACCTTGCGGAGCCAATCATCGGCCACAATCGGCTCAGTGCTGCTAGAGAACACTGGCGGATTCAGCCTTAGGAATCGAGTCAAATTGTCAACAGGGGGTGGTGGCGGCGGTGGGTTGTTGTTCTTGTTGTTCTGATTCTGTATGAGCATCTGCATGATGGCATTCTACTGCTGGAGCAGCTGGGTGAGCTCCGGCGGGAAGTTGAGACCGGGGTCACGTCTCGGAGGCATTTGGTGTTTTTGGAGTGGATGAGAAAATTAGAATAGAACAATGGTCTAATGAGAAATATCACTACCCATATGAATGCACAAACATAATCACACCAATCATTTATTCATTCCACTCAAACATGGTTCAATCTCTATTACAAAAGCTCATGACTAATCGAAAATATCGGCCTAACTGATCGATGAAAAAGTAAAATAACATGGTGGTCGACTAAATGTCTTCATCAATAATCCTTGCGTCCTCTGGTGCGATGTCCTCCGGTGTGGTGTCCTCTGCTTGCGGCGCCTCCTCTTGCGGCTTTCTCGGTGGAACTCCTTCATAATCCTGATCATTGCTCACGAGAGGTCCATCATCTCCACTCGGAAAAGGTCCTCTCCCAAGTCCATCTTTTCCTCAATTGCGCAAGCTTCATCTTCAGGTCGTCGACTCTCTCCATGAAGTCCGCGATTTCTTCCTCATGGCCAAGGAAGTCTGCGTGTGCCTTCTCCTCCAGTTCCAGTTCACGGAACAACAGCCTCCTGTGTACCTTGAAGTTCGGGCGAGTCCGGATCTCCCGCTTCTGAGGAGACACTCCAAGTCCTGGACATAAGAGAGAATGGAGTCGCCCTCACGGCACGGATGATATCTCCATTCCGTGCTCTGCGAGAAACCATGGCGAGGTCTCGATGGATCAAGCTCGGCCCTGTACTCTTCTCGGAGATGTCCAAGTGCACGATAAATCGCCATGTCCCTTCCGAGGATCCAGTTGAAGTCGGTGAACTCGAAGTCAATAGGCTCTGTATGCCCTCCAAAGGTTCTCCCTGGAATGTGCACCTCGATCCTGTAGCGGGTATCCGTCGGAAGCGCATTGGTTGGCTTCCCGGTGATCGAGGGCAGAGCAATCTTCAGCTTCTTCACCATCTGGACCAGCTTCCTTCCGAAGGGCATCGTCTCATCGGGCTGGCAAAACTCCGGTAGCAAAACTGGGGTGAACTCGACGGCCATCTAGAATGTTGAAAATCGGAGAGGAGTCAGAAATGAACAGGGGAGAATTACGAAATGATAAGGATATAAAGTAAATAGTCTCTTCCTATGGCTTTCCGATCCTAGGGGTTACGTCCTACGGTCAGCGTGTGCTCTGATACCATCTCTGTAGCGACCTGACCCAAAATCGGTCAAGTCTCTGTGTCTGTACCATCCCAAGATCATGCTGGTACTCACAGTACATCGATGAAATAATCAAAGTTCAATCACACTTGAATTTATTACACGATTCTCATATAGAGTCTTTATTACAAGAGAATAAATTCGGCTCAAGGCCAACTCATGAGAAATAAACTAAAATAAGCTGCGAGCGTGAGATTTAAATAGCGAGTCCATCCGACTCCATAGGGCAATCGCCAAGCGCGGAGCGTAGCCTCAATCCTGATCGGAATACTCCTCTGCAACATAAGACGTTGCAGCCGTGTAGGTCAGCATTTTGAATATGCTGGCAAGTCATGAAGAGAATAACAATAAAAATAACTATCACTATATGCATTTTGGCTGTGGGGCTCTAAGTTTCATCATTTTGCGAAAAAGCCAATTTTTCCCTACTACGGTGGACTTGCTTACAAATTACTACAAATTGTTGGTAGTTATTGAGATGGTTCCGCCAACCAAAGTCTCATTCCCAAATTATTAAGTCATAACCCCCTCAATTAATTTATTAGTTTTAGTGTTGAGATTTCCAAATACTTCCAAATTTCAGAGGCTCAAATTGTCCGTAACCGGGGACACGGCTAATCGATTAGATCTTTAACTCTGCAGAGGTTTGCACACTTTACCCGCAAGAATCATTCCCTCCTTTTAAGTCTTCGCACTTCATGGTGTTTGAAGACGGGACGAATGAAACAGGGTCTCCCAAAGAGTTCTTCTGGCTACTGCCGGTACCCATCCAATCCTACCATTCTTCTACACCTCGTAGTACCGTCCAGCCAGCGTCACAACTAGGGTTGACCCAGCCAGAGCCCATAATGGCTTGCGGCTGCACAGGTAAGCTTCCGGTCAATGGGGCATCCATCCGTCTCTTCGTGGCTGGGTGAAGCTTTCCGCAAGATGTCATGGTACTTCTCCATGCATCCCGCCAACCACTGGTTCTCCAGGTGCCCGTCAACCGCCCTCCACCCAATGAGTGAATTTCAAGTCCATCTTGATCATTGAAGTTCATGGGGTTGTCATCATCTTGACTCTCACATCTTGCTTATGAATTCACTCAACCAATCCCGTCTACGAGCATAGCAAAAGTAAACTACTTCGTCCCGGGTCATGGTAACAAGGGGAATTGGTTCATCCTACCACATGATACTACTCAAGATTATAACTTCAAAATTTCAACTACTGCATGCATGGTGGGGAGGTATAATACTAATGCAATAAAATCATAGGTATTGAAAGAACATGATCAATGACTTGCCTTGCTGACGATCTTCGTAAGCTAGGGAATCGTAGTAGCAAGCTTCGCACTCCGGAAATTCTACCGAGGCAAACAATAACCATAATAAGCATATAGCATATGATCACTTAGCACAATAGCATAGTAACATAACACACCAAAACAAACGAATCAAAAACCCAAAGAAAACTCAAGAAATCCAACTCAAAGTTTTCCTACTTCAAGCAACAACTAAAAGTAGTTTTATATAATAAAAAATTTCTTAACATAACCTAATCATGGGTTTTTGTTAACTTAACGTAAAAGATTGCATTAAGCAACTAGGAGCAAAAAGGATTAATTTAAAAGCTATTATAAAACTCCTATTAGGCCTAATTCAATTTCTATTAAGAAAAATAAAATAAAAGTTTTATTTATTATAAATAAAAGTTCATACTCTAAAGTGACAGAACTAGCCTAGAATAATCAATCACATGTGAAAAATAAATTTATTTACTAATTAAAATAATAGGAAAACAGTAGCTAGTTAATTAATTAAGAATAACATGATTCTGCTAGAAACTATTTTTTATTAATCCTAAAATGCCCAAATTAATTCCTACGGTTAGGCAATGTTAAAACAAAGTTGGGACAAAAGAATCATATAAAAATAATTTTCCTAACTCATGTTATAACAGATTTACTATTCTGACTAAAACTAAATTAAAGCAATTATAAATAATTTTAACATAGCTAATTATATTTTCTACAGAAACTATAAGAAATTTGCAAACCAACAAAAAAATCACTTAAAAATATTAAGTAGAATAAAAGTTATGAATTTTTCAAATCTGAAACTATTCTGTTAAAACAGAAAATGAAAATAAAAGAAAACGGGCTAACTGGGCCTAACTAACGCACTGCGCGTAATATAACTAAATGGGCCTAGGGTTAAACGAATCGGGCCGGTCTAATAATAAAACCTAACTAAAAATTAAACCGGAACTAAACCGGGCCGAACCGGGTTTTTAATAAAAGAACATACCCCTTCGGGGGGTTCTAATCCTAGCCGCAGGATCGGGA
Source organism: Aegilops longissima (assembly GCA_021605205.1). Taxonomy (NCBI): domain Eukaryota; kingdom Viridiplantae; phylum Streptophyta; class Magnoliopsida; order Poales; family Poaceae; genus Aegilops; species Aegilops longissima. The sequence continues at coordinate 150,806,848 of CM038678.1, read as the reverse complement.
TCGGACGGGAAGGAAGCTCGCGCTTACGGACTTCGACGGCGGGCGGCTCGGGTGGCGAAAAGGCCGCGTCTCCGGTGGTCGGGGCGTCGGCGGAGGCTCCGGCAAGTGGAGGCGACGGGCACGGGTGCGTCTGGTGGAGTGGGGTGAGCTCGGGAGGCTAGGCGTCGGGCAAGCAGTAAAATGGCGGCGGCGGCGGCTCGGGTCTCCGGCGAGCTCGTGAGGAGGGAGGAGAGGATCCGGTGAGGGGCGAGGGGGGAATGCGGGGAGGGGTATATATAGGGCGGGCGACCGACTTGGGCGAGGGGCATCGGGTGCGGATCGAATCCGGATCCTTCGGGATCCGGCGGCCTTGCGCGGCGAGGTGGCGGGCGGGGTTGAAGGAGGTGGGGCCCACCGTCGAGAGAGAGAGGGGGTGCGGTCGGTCGGCGGTCCGTAGCCGATTCGGGCGAGGGGGCTCGGTCGGTTCACTGGGGGCAGCTCATTGGCCGGGCTGGGCCTGGCTCGGTGGGCCGCTGGTGTTAGTTGGGCGGTTGGCTGGCCCGCTCCTGAGGGTTTTTTTTTCCTTTTTTTTCTAATTTATTTTTTTGAAAATAAAAACAGAGTTATAAAATATGAAATATAAATATTTTATATAGGACATATATATATATATATCAAAATGATCAGGGGAATATTCCCTTTCGTTTGAACATTTTTCCAGGGGCAAAATCCAAAGTTTATAAAAAATCATTTTTTCGAAATTTCAAATAAACTCAAGTTTGAATTCAAAACTTTTGGCATTGTTTTCCTCTGATATTTTTGGAGTGTCATGTTTACTCCTCTCATACTTTTGCTCAAGTATTTATCAGGCTTAGTTTTTGAAATGATTCCCACTTGCCAAAGTTTGAATTCAAATTCCAAAACTCAAAATCTTCTGAAACTTCAAATGGCACTCAAATTCAAACAGAATGCATAGATGCTTAGCTATAATTGTAAAACATTCCAAATAGGAAATTTGGGATGTTACAGAGCAGCACGTAATAATTTGACCAACTGGTAGTACAGTGCTACTACATTGGTAGTACTACTACTAGTACTAGCACCACCGTCTGGATTTAGTAGTACTACCATGTCCATCTGGATTTAGTATTTGACTAGCAATATCTAGTAATGCATGTCACAAAAAATGTACTACTCCCTCTGTAAATAAATACATGGTGTATTGTTTTATTCCTATCGGTGAGATAACTTAATGTCTTTTTGCTACTTAATAGGATTACATGCAATGAAATAACCACTGCATGTGATGTTTGGTAGTCTCAAGTCATTGAATGCATGCACGGGCACGGAGGGGGATGCAGCTTCATTGACTTACTGCACCTGCCTTTGGGTGTATGACACGTGGGCCCAACGGGTGGCTGGCAAACCAGTCATACAGGCAAAGGCAGGTGCAATAGAGGGGCGAGGAGTACATGGCCAACACACACGTGAATTCAACTCAGTCTGCACTTCTCATATAAAGGCTCCCGCCAATTAAAATCTATGAAATCCTACGGACCTACGCACCCAAGGGCAAGAGTGATCACTCCAATCGCAAGATCAGTTGACTAGAAGCTAGACCCATGGAGGCGATGAGCGCGAGCATCAGCCGGATGTGCCAGATGGTCCACGACGCCGACCTATGGCCCGGCACAGAGGAACGCCTCCAGGTAGTGCTTGAGGCCGCCAGGGCGAGGGGCTGCTTGGACAACAGCTTCGTCTCCTTGTTCGAAGAGGCCCTCGTCGGCTTCCTCGACAAGTTCACCGTCGTCAAGAAGCTCGCGGACGACCTTGACGTACGCCTCCAGCCCACGCGCCCAGGCTCTGCGATGCCTGCCACCCTCAACGGCCTCTATTGTGACAACCTCTTCGACGCACTGGTGGCCCTGCGACTGCCCGCCGTCGCGCGGAGAATGTCCACCTCGAGGTCGCTCGCCCAGCATCCCGGCGCAGCAAGACACCATCGACATAATCACCCACGTCTACGTGCAAATCGTCCACAAGGACTACTACATGCAAGAGCAGGATGATAGGACACTGGCCTTCTTGGACTGCAGGGCAACCTTGGACGACATTGTTCAGAAGCACGTTGAGCTTGCCGCCAACGCTGCTGCTCCTCACACGTCGGTTGGTGACCCGGTGCACTAGGGCGTGATGATGTCATTGATGGATCCGTATGTATCTTTATCTTTCTGTCAAATCCATGTAGTAGTATATGGTACTACTAGTAATTATCTTACCTTTCGCATCAACTTCATAATTTTCCTACGTACTCCATGCATGAACCGCGCTAGAACCAAACTTCTCATTACTGTAGGTAAAATCGTTTTTTCTATCTATTGGTCGCTCCATGGAGCAGAACCAAATTTTACAAATTACAAGTTCAGAAGGAAAAGCCTGCCGTGTTCGCGTCGCACCCCCACACGGTTGGTCCGGCACGCCGCTCAAGGGGGAATGCGTGTTGTGTCGCATTTTCACATACAAGTGGGACCGCAGTTGAGCCAACCGACTATCGGCAAACCCCCACCCCGCCCACCGCGCGATGGCTGAGAAAACAGGAGGGAGAAGAGATGGCTGTAGCACGGACTCCAAGAAAATTGGTGTCGGATGGGACTCGTGTGGGTGGCGTGTGCTGTACTGCTAGACATGAATGCTAGTTATGGCCCATGCCACCCACTATATCGATTTGCTGGTTACGTAGAACAATTTCCTGGAGTCCATGCTCAGCCCTCCTCTATCTCTCTTCTCAGCCAGCCAGCAGACACGCGGAGCCCATCGTTTGTTTGCTCATATGCTGTCCCACATGTCAGTGAAAATGCAAGAGGACCCACTGAACCTGCACATCTTTCACCTCGACGTGCTTGTGATGAAAAACAAATCCAATAAATTTCTTCGGTGGCTGCTTTTGGAGTTACTCAAGAGTAGTAAGATTCTATTTACAGTTCAACCCAAGATGCACATCACGTGGCTTAAACTACCACTCTATTTTCTTGCATGACACGACCTGGATGCTGGATGTCCCATGTGTCAACAAAAGGAGGAAGAACTCGACCAAATCTTCGGTTGTGCTCTCGGATTAGACTAGTTGTGCTAACTTAAAATTTTATTGTGTAGAATGGATGCAAGTTTTGGTATTGGGAAGAAGAGTACAATGATATATTCATAGAACGCAATTTAGTAGATGTTCTAGCACTTTTAGCTAGCATAGAGGCTAGAGATGAGACTAGTGCACTTGTTGATAGAATAGAGTCTAGACACGTCTACTTCTTTACACTCGAAGAAGAAATAAGCACGCAGGTTCGAGCCTCCGCAGATCAACAACGAATGTATCAAGAAGGCACTAATCCAACTTACAGGAGCAGTTATGGAAGTTGGATATCTTCTAAAATGTATTCTTGTGGTTCTTGTTTTTCTAGTCAAAATTTTTGTGATGTATTTCCATGTACCAAAAATCAATGATGAAAAAAAGATATGTGTTTGCAAAGAAAATGTACGCGGCGGGATCGTCCGCTGTTGCGTTATTATGGCCACCGCATCCGAGAAATGGCCCGGACATGACCCCATTGCCCTAACCAAATGGACAGAATCCGGGCAAAACGGAGGTCCATTAGGGGTCGTGCGTTGGAGTTGGCCTTACAAGTGGGACCGCAGTTGAGGAAAACGACTATCGGCAAACCCCACCTCGCCCGCTTGCTGATGGCTGAGTTAGAGAAGCGAGGTTGAAGAGATTGCTGTAGCACGGACTCCAAGAAATATGGTGTCGATGGAAGTCGTCTGGTGGCGTGTCTTAGTACTCTTGGGCGTGAATGCTTGTTCTGGCCCATGCCACCCTACTACTCCTACTACTAATACTAGTAGTATCGAGGATTCGAGGTGCTGGTTACGTACAACAAACACATTAACATATGGCCCACCTCACACTGTGGCCAAATTTCCTGGAGTCCGTGCTAGGTTAAAAAGTGTTCTTTGTGAGGATGGGTGGCAGGTCTCAAGTTTAAAACTTGTTGTATTACGTACGTAGACTTAGAGATAGTGCAGCATGTGAAGCTAGTACAAATAGTGTACTATTGTTGATTGGCCTCATCCGATAACCTGTTGCAATGCACGCACAATTACGTATTCGGAAAATATTTTTTTTGCCTCGTCGCAGCACCCACTCGGAGAAGCGACTCGAAAGCCATTCATAAATTTAGTAAGTTTATCACAGGCATATCATTTTATTACATACAACAGGTCATCAACCCACAACAACAATGAGGATACATTATAAATACTAAAGTTTTCATCACACAAAAAATAACAAGCAATGAAATGAACTTCAACTCAACCAATCCTCAGCGTTGGAAACGCTTGCTTTGAACCACAAGCGATTCTCTGGGAAGAGCCAGCTACTTTCAATCTCGAGACCAACGCAGGATTGATCATCCAGGCTGAAGCGGCCTACTATATCACGACGAGGGTAGGGAACCACCGCAATGTCCGACGTATAGATACAGCTGCTTCTCATAAATGGTAGTAACGTTGTGTCAACAAAAGTTGGATCGCCTTTCACCATCATTGGATAGTTTTGTTCAAGGAAGAGCGAGTTTGCTCCTAGACTATCAATACTGTACCATGGAGAAGGTGTTGGCGCTGGCACACTAGTATCCATCCTGAATACCATGCAACGGGTGCTGGAAGAGGTCCAGAGAGTGCGGCCATGGGAGACAACACCAGCTCCCTCAGTAGTGCAGTGGGCTGTATACAGACAAGAAGTGGTGATCCATTAGAATTAGTTGCTAGCCACCAGTGAGCATATGGGCCCTGCTCGTCCTCATGCTCGTGATCATCACCATCGTCATCTCCCCCTTAGTTATAAATTTTTTCAAGTATAGGTGGTGGAATGTTCACAGGACCTTGGAAACACAAGAAGAAGGTCAATTATTAGCGAAGGGAAACTTGCTAACTCGCATGCATGTGGATGAAACAATTATAATTACGGTGGAAGACAAACATACCGAAACTACGAGGATCCCATGCAAAAACAGTGCCACGAGTGGTGGCAGCAAACACAAGACCCTCGTATTCAATTGCATCACAGTACACATCCGTGTATAGAAACTGATTTTTGAGCAATATCCATCCAGTCGAACCATGAAGGACGGCAACAAACTTGTCGAAGATAGCAACAACTTGATAGTTCTTGTAATTCCAAGAGCGGTTGGGAACTCGAGAAATTGCAATCTTCGATAGATGACAGTCACCATGATAATATTTGAACGTACATACATCATCTGTGTGCTCAACCTCAGGGCACTCGGAGATTTTTGGAAGTGGAATCCGCTGACGAGTGTACACATTCACAAGTTCCCACTCGCAATTGTACCCAATATAAACAACCCAATCTCCATTTGCGCCTGCCCAAGCCTTGCCCTCAAGCGATGGCATCTTAACATCATACGTATCATTATCAAGCGGCTTCAACTTGCACAAGGTGAGGCTTCCCTCGTCCCCGCGCCAGTCAGCAGGGTCACGACAAAGAAGATAGGGGAGATCAAACCGCTCCTGGACCCTTGGGTTCCTTGTAATGATGTTATTAGTTGAGTCGAGAATGTTCTTGTACGAACCTGCCATGCTAGCCGAGGTGATGACGTTGCACCGATCAATGAGTTCCCCCACCACGTCATCTTTCGATCGGGCAAGAATAACGGGTCGTTTTGACATTCCCTCCATGGAGAAGACGATCGAACAATGGCAGAAGGAAGGGTGAAGGCAAATGGAGGAGGGAGGAAGAGCGTGCGACAGCAGTTCCAAATCGAGAGGGAAAGGCGAAGAGTCGGTGGACGGTTGCCAGTTTGCCACGGTACAAGAAGAGGCGCCCCGGCCTACCCATCCTTTTGGAAATTGTACAAAAGGACTCGCCGTCGTCTCACTGACATGTTGAAACGGGACCATATGTCAAAGAAACATGGTGTGTAATTTCTCATGCAAAATGCGATCTGGCCGCGTTGGCCCGAGGTGCCGCATTAGTTATTGACCTTTATTTTTTCAACATACAATCTAAGTGGATAGCTCCTGTGGTCATCACATGTGAGCAGATATATAGGTGGGCTAGGTGGGCAGGCGGTAAGTGCTAAAAGAGTTGATCTCGAAAAAATAGTTGATCCAATGCTTGGTTTTGTTTGGATTTTCCAACTATGAACATTGGATAGAGTGAATCAATGGCTTAGGTTCAAAGTTATTCTCATACTATAGAATGGTATAGGAACGTGGAGAGATTTGGTTGATTTTATATCATTTAATAATATAAAATATTATGAGTGCAGACGCTCCACCCTGAGGTTTGTTGCTCCTTCTCGGTCGTCGGGAATCTATGTGCTTCCACTCTTTCGTTTAAGACATGAGCTTTGTTCATCCTTTTCCCGACACGCGGGACATCTATATGCCTCCATTTTACAAAATCATACTATATGCCTCCATGACACGCGGGACATCTAGCATCAAGGTGGCGTGTCATGCAAGAAAATGGAGATATGCAGTGCGTAAGTGAGTCGTGCACTTCGATGGCACCTAGTACTACTCAATATTTTTTCTCCTCGATGGCATGTGAATAGTGCACGTACTCAATGACAGAGCACGGGATGGTAGCCATGGACATGGCCGGCCCTTTTTGAAGAGAGTACTAATAAATAACTTTGATGTGTCCCGTCAACTCGCAGAACGATGAGAAGCTTGCTTACTACGCCTGCTCCCTCGCCAACGCGTGTGCGGTGGCTCGTAGCACGAGGAGAAACTTTTGCTTACAAGCGGTGGACGTGCAGCAGTTCATTTGGTGGCAGATTGCCAGAAGTACTACTGTAGTACCATCATTATTGTTCAACTTCTGAAAGAGGAGAAGAGCCAAGCGCAAGGTCACCTACTAACCTAGTACAGTACAACTATAGCCAAAGCTGGTCCACCTTTTTAGAGAGTGGTTAATTAATATAGGCGGCTCTTGCAGCAGCTCATCATTTAGAGCAAGTACTCTCTTCGTAGGAACAAAGGAAGTGAAACAAAAGTTGGAGTGGAAGCTAGATTGCCAATTAAAACATGATTACATAGGGAAAAAATCCTATAGCATTCTATCCTATGAATCAAACGACCAATGTAGGAAAATTATGAGGGGGGTCTCTCCAACAGTGTTCCTTGGCTTGCACCTAGCATCACGGTGGTCGAACTTGGAGTCATTCATCTGGTACACGTGGCATCTCAGATCTGGACACAAGGTGATGCGACCTCTCACTTCCTCCGCCATTTGAAGCGGCGCCGTGGAGGGCTAGCATACTCAATATTAGGTTGGCTCTATGTGATGTGGCAACTTCATATACTAACCGGATGCTGGCTATACTACTGCGGTACTCACACTCCAAGAAGTGACTCGAAAACCATTCATAAATTGAGTATATGACATGCATTTGCAAATGTACCATTCATTACATACAACAAGTCATCAACACACAACAACAACGAGGATACATGTTGGATTATAGATTATTTCCAACAAAACATTCTAGCAAATACTAAAGTTTTCATCACACGACAAATAACAAGCAATGAAATGAACTTCAACTCAACCAATCCTTGGCGTTGGAAACGCTTGCTTTAAACCATACATGCTCTGGGAAGGGCCAGCTATTGACAATATCGAGAGCAACGCAGGACTGATCATCCAGGCTGAAGCGGCATATATCAGGACCAGGGTAGGGAACCACCGAAATGTCCAAGGTATAGATAAAGTTGGTTCTCATAAATGGTTGTAACGTTGTGTCAACAGCAGCTGGATCGCCTTTCACCATCATTGTATAGTTTGGTCCAAGGAAGAGCGAGTTTTCTCCAAGACTATCAATACTGAACCAGGTAGAAGGTGTTGGCGCTATCACACTAGTATCCATCCTGAATACCATGCAACGGGTGTTGGAATAGGTCTGGAGAGGGCGACCATGGGAGACAACACCTGCTTCCTCAGTAGTAACAATCTTAGTGCACTGTATACAGACAAGAAGAGGTGATCCATCGGAATTAGTTGCCAGGCGCCACTGAGTATATAAAAAGTTCTACTCCTCCTCATGCTCGTGATCATCATCATCGTCATCTCCCCCTTGCTTATAATTTTTTTCAATTATAGGTGGTGGAATGTTCACAGGACCATGGAAACACAAGAAGAAGGTTAATTAGTAAAGGGAAACTTGCTAACCCGCATGCATGTGGATGAAACAATTATAATTATGATGGAAGACAAACGTACCGAAACTACGAGGACCCCATGCGAAAACAATGCCACGAGTGGTGGCAGCAAACACAAGATCCTCGTATTCAATTGCATCACCGTATTCATCTGTGTGCAGAAACTGATTTTTGAGCAATATCCATGGACGACGAACCGTGGAATGAGTAAGGATGGCAACAAGCTTTTCGAAGATAGCAATAACTTCATAGTTCTTGTAATTCCAAGAGAGGCTGGGAACTCGACAAATTGCTATTTTCAGTAGACGACAGTCACCATGATCGTATTTGAACGTACGTAGATCATCTGTGTGCTCAACCTCAGGGCACTCTGAGATTTTTGGAAGTGGAATCCGCTGACGAGTGTACACATTCACAAGTTCCCACTCGCAATTGTACCCAATATAAACAACCCAATCTCCATTTGCACCAACCCAAGCCTTACCCTTAAGCGATGGCATCTTGACATCACACGTATCATTATCAAGCAGCATCAACTTGCACAAGGTGAGGCCTCCGTCGTCTGCGCCCGTGCGAACATGCTTATAGCAAAGAAGATAAGGGAGATCAAACCGCTCCTGGACCCTTGGGTTCCTTGTAATGATGTTATTAGTTGAGTTGAGAATGAGCTTGAACGAACCTGCCATGCTAGCCGAGGTGATGACGTTGCACCGACCAATGAGTTCCTCCACCACGTCATCTTTTAGATCAGGGCAAGAATAACGGGGTCGTTTCTGGCTTGTTCCCTCCATGGAGAAGATAATCGAACAATGGCAGAAGGAAGGGTGAAGGAAAATAGAGGAGGGAGGAAGAGCGTGCGACAACAGTTCCAAATCGAGAGGGAAAGGCGAAGAGTCGGTGGACGGTTGCCAGTTTGCCATGGTACACGAAGAGGCGCCCCGGCCTACACGTCCTGTCGAAAATTGTACAAAAGGACTCGCCGTCGTCTCACTGACATGTTGGAACGGGACCACATGTCAACGAAACATGGTGTGTAATTTCTCGTGCAAAATGTGATCTGGCCGCTTTGGCCCGAAGTGCCACATTATTTCTCGACTTTATTTTTTCAATGGCGTGCCGTTCAGTTTTGAAGCAGGACTACTGTTTGCATAGAATATATAAACTACTCTACCACTACTCCACCTCTAGTACTAGTACTATAAAAAAGATATATAGGCTGGAGCTTCAGAGCTTTCTTGCTAAGGGCTGCCCACTTGCTTCTCACACTATCACCCTCTCTCCAGATTTAAAAAAGACGGCCTCTCTCTCCCTCCTCACTGGTGTTCACAGATCCGTCGGGGAAAAAAGGACGTGCAGCGTTGACGCACTCGTCATTAGCGAGCGAGGTCACGCACTAACGACAAGGCCGTCCTCTCAGACCTAGCGCCCGCGCGGGATGGCCTCCGTCCCCAAGCTAGCTGCCGTAGTGCGTGCGGAGGGCAACGACCACGAGCGAAGCCACTTCCCACCGACCCTCAGGTATGCTACCTCTTTTCGAACCATACCCTTGTTCTATTGCCCCATCTGCCACGTCGCTGCATGTGGATCTTTTCCCACTCCACCATCTTCCCAATTTCCTGTCCTCTGCTCTGCTGGTCACGCAGACGAAAACCTTAATTTGCACTATTAAAGGAAACCCTACTTCATGCAGACTAATCCATGTCTAGGTTGAATAAGGAAAGGAAGGGAGACTGTACTGCCCAAGAGAGTAGGCATCGAACCCGCGTCTAGGTTGAAAAGGGGGAAATCAGTAGCTAAGGAATGAGTCACGTGTCTCTTGGTTGAAGAAGGGTAGAAAGGCATGACAACGTAATAGAGAATGACCAGGTTGATCGGTTTGTTGTCCTCGCATAGGAAAAAGGTGGCTAAAGAGAACAAAAATGGGACATAATCCACATATGCTGCCTGGATATTTGTTGCTCAGGGCAACCATACCTCCGTCACCACTCTATGCGTCCATGGAGGTACATCGTACTGGTGCGCCCACTGTCCGAATGGGCCTAGCATGTCCCTTAAACCAAACACATCCTTATTGTCACATTTTTGCTGTTAGTATAACGCCAGCAGTCAAGTCAAGCAATGCTACTGCTAAAGTGATGCCACATTTAACTAATGCCGCACTCAGTCTAATGCCACCGATAATTTTTTTTTTTGACGAAAAGCAGGGCCACTGCTTTTCATTGCGTATAGAAGAAATAAATAGTTACAAAAACAAGATTAGACAAGGAGGATTGGGGTTAGAGATACATCAGAAGTACACCAGTCTGGTTCTAGGGGGCGCTCTACAAGAGCCATTGGACGCTTACGCCCAGCGTCAACCCAGTCCTTTGCTTCGACCTGAATCTTCAGAAACAGTTGTGTGGGGTGACAAGAAATATTTCTGAATGTTCTATCATTTCTTTCTTTCCAGAGGTTCCACCAAACCAGGGCCAAAATTGATCTCCAAGATTTCGCTCTTTCCTTTCCCATGGAAGCATTTGTTCGCTACCACCAGCTAACTAGGGAATCGTCATGAACTGCCGCCATAGCCAGGCTCATGTTTAGCTTGCAGAGTGTCAGGTGCCAAACTTCCTTCGCAAAAGAGCAAGAAGTAAGCAGGTGGGAAGCAGTTTCAGGCTCTTGTAGACATAGCAGACACAGCGGATTATGGGGCCACCCTCGCTTAGAAAGGTTATCCGCCGTTAGACATCGATATTGAGCAGCCAGCGAGACGAAGAACTGACATTTGGGAGGGGCTTCCGAGCTCCAGGCCAGCTTCGCATAAGGTGGCCTAATGTTGGCAGTAAGAGTGGCAGCATACGCCGAGCTGGAGGAAAACTGACCATCATTTTTCCATCTCCAGGTTAGTGAATAATCTTGAGCCTGAGTGAGTTGGATCGTCTGCAACTCATTCCAAATGTTCAAGACTTGCGCGATGGCCTCTTGAGTTAACCACCGATAAATTTAAGCAATGCCATTTAATGTCACTGGATTATTTCAGGGTTAGCTGTTGATTGTGGATGTATTAAAGATTTTTCAGCTAAGGCATTCTAATGCTGTTGCACACCAGTATACCAACGATGAAACTTGTTACTACCTTGAGATTTTTGCACTGTTAATGCTTATATATTACATACCTCGCTTTCATGAGATAAGTTAATTTTTTTGTATAATGTCACCAAAATGCCAAGGCGCTGATGTCATTTTATTTTGGTTAAACTACACAAAAAATTATGAAGACAAGAGGAAAGGTCAAGAGTGGGCACCTCCTCCTCCGGCCGTTCTCTTGATTCGTTCAATCAAGTTTTTATGTTTTATCGATTATCAAGATTGGGATAGCAATTTTTAAGGCCCCCTTGAGTTCGAAATGATATTTACGTTGGAGGTACATGGTTTGCAATTTTTTATACTGTCATTAGTTAATAATGCTAGTTACCTTCAGAATTTTGTATTTGGTTTAATGCTCTTGCACAGCTAGTGTACCAATGTTGGAACGTGTTACCTTTACATTTTGTATTGTTAATTCTTATAGAAATCTTCCAGTGCTAGAGTTTATTGAAATCTGTTCAGTAAAACCATTGTACTGTACCCTGTAATAAAATAACTACTCTACTGTTGCACTAGCCACTGGATTAGTGTATATTCGTAGTATTCGAATGGTGTTGCATTAGCGTATGGACATAAATAAAGTGTGGCAAGCTTTCCCAGTTATGTGCTCAAGAAAACTACTACATATTTTTCTAAATACTAGACGTTTGGGTACTTTAAATTGAACCGCGAAAACATCTTATATTAAGGAACAGAGGGTGTAGAGTTCACTCAAATTATCCCGATAAAGCTAGTCACACCTTTGTTAAAATTAATGTTCATTATGTTATCGGAGGAGGTCTGTAAGTTTGTCTCTAATGCATGTCGACTACATACCTGACATCATGATGTAATGTTAAGTCATTTCATTTTGTTACAGTGTCATTGAATTGCCAAGGCGGTGATGGCATTTTATTTTAAATTGCTTAAAAGAAGAGGAAAGGTCAGGAATCGATCATTCTTTCAGAAAGAACTATATATGCCTTTCTGACATCAGCCACTGTTGCCTTATTTATTCCTTCAAACAGGTGGTTAGAAACAGTCTTGCTACCTTTTCCCATTAAGAAATTGGAATGCTTATATTTCTGAGTCTATGCTTCAACTGGTGCCACTTTTATTGTAATCACACTTTCAATATCTATGCAAACAGGGATGCTCGATTTTAGTGGAACTGCACAAAAAGTCGAACTGGTTCAACATTAGGAGCATGTTTTCTTCCAAACCTTTATATCCAATTGGTGGCACTATGAGCTGTTCATTAAGAAGGTACATGGTTTGCTACTATCTTGCTACTCTTTTTGTATTGTCATTAGATAGTAATACTAGTGGTTTGCATGTGAATTTATTGGCAGGGTGGACCTACATTGGAGGTGCAGGACATGATTCAATGATTGGATGCTCAATTTCGGTTGTATCGATTTCACCTCTTCCATCACTGCGAACATGGATATCCTTGGTCTGATGAAGAATAGGCGCTATAGTTCTTCTCTGAACAAGCAAATCAGTTTAGTATGAAATTGTCCAGGGCAAAACATGACTGTATCAAATTGTGCAGTGCAAAACTTGACAGATGCTAAGCAGAAGAGACATGTTTAAACCCAAAATACAAGGTGGGGTATATGTTTACTAGCTGCTTGATATCTGTTCAGATAGAGATGTCTGCCCATTGCTATTTGGCAAATACACAAGTGACCGCAATTTTGGTTGAACTGCATAATAGAATAGTATAGTCACTGCATGCAGTGCCATTTGATAATAGACACAGAAAGATTGGATAGTCACTTCATGGACTGCAGAAAAGTAGTACTGTACTATTTATTGGCCAACACTAGGTGCTTCATTGCTTTGGTCTGATTATACAATGGGCATCATTTTGCCTAAGTTAAAGTTGTATTCCGAAAATAGTCTCGCCGTGTGATCGAGAGAAGACCAAATCATATTGCAGTGGATGTTCCTCCATCATGTGTGGTTCATTCTCATGGTTCCAGCTGTTGGTGAAACCACTTACGTTTGCAAGAGGAATTGTAGACTTCACAAACAAATTTGTCTTTCAGTCTGTACTGAATGTTGGCCAAGAGAAGCATCCATGTTAGTAGGAAGAACATATGTTTTTTCTAGATCTTTGCTTTTGGAGCTACATATTTGTATATGATCAGTGAATCATTGAGATGCATTAACATGTTGATCTTATGTATGGGAATCGTACTAGTTGGTTTTAGTTGTGGCTGATCTTTGCTTTTGGAGCTACATATTTGTATATGATCTGTGAATCATTGAGATGCATTAACAGTTCATTATATCTGTTTGCTCAGTGTTTACAAGTTACTGATCTATCACTAGCTAGCCTACTAATGCGCTCCTGGCAGTTTTGGTAGCGACGCAAGATCCGAAGTGGCAGTTTTTTGAATAAAAATACCTACCTCTAAAGAAACTGACAAGCTGCTGTGAAGAAAATGCCATGCGAATCTGAAGAAACTGCCAGCGAAAACATTCGCAAATGCCTTATCTCCCAGCTAAAGTTCATCAACTAATGCCCTTGGCTGCGACTCATTGCATGCTGCTCTGTGTACTGGCTGCGAGCAATTTTGAGTGCCTGCATGCAGCCGGCCGTAATTAAGGCAGCTAACTGATGCAAAAAAAGATGCGCTTCAATTGTTGCGGGCCTTTTAAATCCGTGGAATCATTATTGACAAGGAGGGAGATGATTCGAGTGCACTCCTTTGACCGTCATGCCGGCGTGTGACCCAGCACGGACGGGACGGGATGGCACAGTCAGAATTTCAATTTCTCTAGTTTTCCACGGCAAGCTGGCGCGCTAAGCCATGCCTGCTTACTTATGCATTGAATTCCGATGACCGTTGCTACCTCTTGCGCTTGCGTTGGATTTCCTTGAAGAGGAAAGGTGATGCAGCACACAGTAGCGTAAGTATTTCCCTCAGTTTTTGAGAACCAATGTATCAATCCAGTAGGAGGATACGCGCGAGTCCCTCGTACCTACACAAAGCAAATAACTCCTCGCAACCAACGCGAATAGGGGTTGTCAATCCCTTCACAGTCACTTACGAGAGTGAGATCTGATAGAGATGATAGATAATATTTTTGGTATTTTTGGTATAAAGATGCAAAGTAAAATAAAAGGCAAAGTATAAAGCAAAGCAATAATAAAGTGATGGAAGATTAATATGATGGAGATAGACCTGGGGGCCATAGATTACACTAGTGGCTTCTCTCAAGAGCATAAGTATTTTACGATGGGTGAACGAATTACTGTTGAGCAATTGATAGAATTGAGCATAGTTATGAGAATATCTAGGTATGATCATGTATATAGGCATCACGTCCGAGACAAGTAGACCGACTCCTGCTGCATCTACTACTATTACTCCACTCATCGACCGCTATCCAGCATGCATCTAGAGTATTAAGTTCAAGAAAACAGAGTAACGCCTTAAGCAAGATGACATGATGTAGAGGATAAATTCATGCAATATGATAAAATCCCATCTTGTTATCCTCGATGGCAACAATACAATACATGCCTTCTGCCCCCTATCACATTTGGGAAAGGACACCGCAAGATTGAACCAAAGCTAAGCACTTCTCCCATTGCAAGAAAAACCAATCTAGTAGGCCAAACCAAACTGATAATTCAAGAGACTTGCAAAGATAACCAATCATACATAAAAGAATTCAGAGAAGATTCAAATATTGTTCATAGATAATCTTGATCATAAACCCACAATTCATCGGTCTCAACAAACACACCGCAAAAAGAAGATTACATCGAATAGATCTCCGCGAGAGAGGGGGAGAACATTGTATTGAGATCCAAAAAGAGAGAAGAAGCTATCTAGCTACTAACTATGGACCCGAAGGTCTGAGGTAAACTACTCACACTTCATCGGAGGGGCTATGGTGATGATGTAGAAGCCCTCCATGGTGGATTCCCCTTCCGGCGGAGCTCCGGAACATGCCCCAAGATGGGATCTCATGGATACATAAAGTTGTGGCGGTGGAATTAGGTTTTTGGCTCCGTATCTGATCATTTGGGGGTACCTAGGTATATATAGGAGGAAGAAGTACGTCGGTGGAGCTTCGTGGCCCCCACGAGGGTGGGGGTGCGCCTGGGGGGGGGGGGGGAGGGCGCGCCCCCCTACCTCGTGCCCACCTTGAAGCTTCCTTGGCGTAGGGTCCAAGTCTCCTTGGTCATATTCGGTGAGAAAATCACGTTCCCGAAGATTTCATTCCGTTTGGACTCCGTTTGATATTCCGTTTCTTCAAAACTCTGAAATAGGCAAAAAACAGCAATTCTGGGCTGGGCCTCCGGTTAATAGGTTAGTCCCAAAATAATATAAAAGTGGAAAATAAAGCCCAATATGGTCCCAAACAGTAGATAATATAGCATGGAGCAATCAAAATTATAGATACGTTGGAGACGACGCATCCCAAGCTTAATTCCTGCTCGTCCTCGGTAGGTAAATGATAAAAAGAATTTTTGTTGCGGAGTGCTACTTGGCATAATTTCAATATAATTCTTCTTAATTGTGATATGAATATTCAGATCCGAAAGATTCAAGAAAAAAGTTCACATTGACATAAAAATAATAATACTTCAAGCATACTAACTAAGTAATTATGTCCTCTCAAAATAACATGGCCAAAGAAAGTTCATCCCTACAAAATCATATAGTTTAGTCATGCTCCATTTTTGTCACACAAGAATGCTCTGATCATGCACAACCCCGATGACAAGCCAAGCAACTGTTTCATACTTTAGTAATCTCAAACCTATAAACTTTCACGCAATATATGAGCGCTAGCCATGGACATAGCACTATGGGCGGAATTGAATATGATGATGGGGGGTTATGTGGAGAAGACAAAAAAAGGAGAAGATCTCACATCAACGAGGCTAATCAATGGGCTATGGAGATGCCCATCGATTGATGTTAATGTAAGGTGTAGGGATTGCCATGCAACAGATGCACTAGTGCTATAAATGTATGAAATCTCAACAAAAGAAACTAAGTGGGTGCGCATCCGACTTGCTTGCTCACGAAGACCTAGCGCACTTGAGGAGGCCCATTGTTGGAATATACAAGCCAAGTTCTATAATGAAAAATTCCCACTAGTATATGAAAGTGACAAAACAAGAGACTCTCTATCATGAAGATTATGGTGCTACTTTGAAGCACAAGTGTGGCAAAGGATAGTAACATTGTCCCTTCTCTCTTTTTCTCTCATTTTTTTGTGGGCTTCTTTCGCCTCTTTTTATTTTTATTTTTGGCCTTCTTTGGCCTATTTTATTTTTGATAACCTCACATGGGACAATGCTCTAGAAAATGATGATCATCACACTTCTATTTTTTTACAACTCAGTGATTACAACTCGATACTAGAACAAAGTATGACTCTATATGAATGCCTCCGGCGGTGTACCGAGATATGCAATGAATCAAGAGTGACATGTATGAAAGAATTATGAACGGTGGCTTTGCCACAAATACTATGTCAACTACATGATCATGCTAAGCATTATGACAATGATGAATGTGTCATGATGAACGGAATGGTGGAAAGTTGTGTGGCAATATATCTCTGAATGGCTATGGAAATGCCATAATAGGTAGGTATGGTCGCCACGGGGTTTGGATGCACCGGCGAAGTTTGCACCAACTCTCAATGTGAGAAAGGGCAATGCACGGTACCGAAGAGGCTAGCAATGATGGAAGGGTGAGAGTGCGTATAATCCATGGACTCAACATTAGTCATAAAGAACTCACATACTTATTGCAAGAATCTACAAGCCATCTAATTTATTTTTGAGATGGAAACAGGGTGTCAACTGGGCTGTGTGGGGCACTCTGGCCTATCTAGACAGCCTTCTCTTTTATGTTTACCACAGACCAACCCAGTAGTTTTTTTTCTTTCTGAAAATGGCTAGCCCAGTTTTTTTGTGATTTGCCATGTAAGTCGCTTTGTCAGGCCTGTTGGGCTGCAAATCTTTCAAGACGAGGAGAGCTTCATTCGGCTGGACGAGAAAATGGCCTATCAGTAATGAGAAATGGGCTGTACATTTTTAAAACACATCAAACCGGCAATTAATTTCAAATTACTTTTTTCATTTCGAGAATTATATTGCATTAATTTTTATGCATGGAGAATTTGTTGGATTTTATATTGATATACATCTATTTTGAAAACCAGTTTGAATGTGACTCAAAATTTCAGGATTAAAAACAGTTCGGACCTTTTGAAATATGCAAAATTTCAGATAATTTTTAACTGTGGCCACAATATGGGCTGTAATGTCTTGACAAAAGAATAAGGGCTCCAAAAACCTTAAGAATTAGCAAATGGGCTGTAAATTATTAGAAATAATGGCAGATGGGTTGTATGATGTTTTCCACAGATTTGAGGCTTTCCTAAAAGGTTGACGACAGCAAAGGATCGTTGGATGTCCATCCAACGGCCGTCGTGCTTCTTCAATCTCTGCTCTTCCTGCTCCAGCCGGTCAAACAAGCGCCAATGGGACTGCCTGCTCCCTCCTCCCCACGGCCGGCTGTGTTGCCATGCAGGCCTCACCGCCCTGCCGTACTCCCATCGCTGGCCTAGCCATCCCTCTACTCACCCACACCTGCTGTTATTCTCCGGCGACGACAGACAAACCAGTAAACCCTCGTACAGTCGTACTCCCCTCCATGTGGGAAACAACTGACGAGTCTTCCCTGCCTCCGTGTCGTTCCCTTCCTAGGCCTCACCGTCGTCCACTGCCCTAGTGCTCTCGGTGTGGCCTGGTCAACGTGGTCAACGACCGACATGCATCTGAAGTGGACTGTACGTGAAGAGGCTGACAGCTGGGTCCACGGTCGCATGCAAGGAAATGCCTCCTTATTACGTGCAAAATAATGATTCCTCCACCTGACATCTGGGATCCACCGAAAGGGCCTCTGTATTTTGCGAAAAAAACATTACCGCCGCTGACAGCTCGGACCCACCAGCTATATCTTCGCACGCAAGGAAGTGCGTCCTTATTACGCACAAAAAAAATACTCCCCTACTAGCTGGGACCCACTATAGTGGCAGGCTGACTTGTGGGCCTACTAAGTTGACGGGGACGGAGGGCTTTGTCAACTTAGTCAATATGCATGATTCTAGCTCCAGTGACCGTACGATGTCCATCCAACGGCCGTACGTAGTGCTTCTTCAACCTCTAGTCTTCATGCTCCAGCCGCCCAAACCAGCGCCGGTCGTGCCTCGTGCTCCTGCCTCCCGTGGCTGGCTACGATGCAGCGGAGGCCTCACCACCCCCTTCTACTCCCACCGCTGGCCAGGCCATCCCTCTACTCACCCACACCCCCTGTTATTCTCCGGCGACGGCATCCTCACATCGCAGCGAACCAGTGAACACTCATACTCCTCTACACGTGGGCATCCACTTCCGCGTCTTTCCCGGCTTCGTGTCGTCCCCTTCCTAGGCCTCGCCCTCGTCCACCACCCTGGTGCTCTCGGCGTGGCATGGTCAACATGGTCAAAGAAAGACTTCCATCGAAAGAGTACTGTACGTGGAGAGGCTGACAGCTGGGTCCATGGCAGCCGCAAGGAAGTGCCTCCTTATCATGTGGAAAATAATTATTCCTCCACCTGACAGCAGGGACCCACCGGACGGGCCACCATATTTGGCAAAAAAAATGTTTCCCCCTGACTACTGGGACCCACAGGACGGGCCACCGTATTTCGTGAAAAAATGTTCCCCCCGCTGTCAGCTCGGACCCACCGGAAGTGCCGCCTTATTACGCACAAAAACTCAATACTCCCCCTACTAGTTGGGACCCTCCTTGGTGGGTGGCTGACTTGTGGGCCTACTAAGTTGACGGGGACAGAGTGCTTTGTCAACTTAGTCAATATGAACGATTCTAGCTCCAGTGACCGTACGATGTCCATCCAATGGCCATAGTGCTTCTTCAACCTCTGGTCTTCTTGCTCCAGCCGCCCAAAGCTGCGCCGGTCGTGCCGCATGCTCCTGCCTCTCGTGGCCGGCTATGCTGCCGCGGAGGCCTCACTGCCCCTACTATTCCCACCGCTGGCGAGCCTCTGCGGCGATGGCAGCCTCACACCGCAGCCGAACCAGGTGAACCTTCGTCAGATTCTCTCCGCTGGCTTCCACCGCCGCGTCTTCCCGGCTCCGTCGTCCCTTCCTAGGCCTCGCCGTCGTCCACCGCCCTGGTTCTCTCGGCGCAGCGTGGTCAACGTGGTCAAGGAACGACTTCCATCGAAGAGTATCAGACGAGAGGGTGACACCGGGTCCACGGCCGCAGAAAGGAAGTGCCTCCTTATTACGCGCAAAATAATTATTCCTCCACCTGACAGCGGGACCCATCGGACGGGCCACCGTATTTAGCAAAAAAAAATGTTTCCCCTAACTGCTGGGACCCACCAGCTACATCTTCGCACGCAAGGAAGTGTGTCCGGGCAAAAAAAACGATTCGCCCCCTGACTGCTGGGACCCACCAGCTACATCTTCGCAAGCAAGGAAGTGCCTGACAGTCGGGACCCACCTGGTCGAAGCGTACATAGTGTTGTCATTCTGGTTGCGAACGTGTACATACATACTGGTCGATGTAGAGGCGCGCACGTGTCATAGTAGAGGCGCGCACGTAGCATGTACGTACGTACAATGGCCTGGGTGCAAGAAAGTAAATACGACCACGTACGTACATACATGCGGGGTCTCAAACGCCTACTCGCGCGTACATACGGTCAGGGCTCGTGTACATGGCTGGGTCGGAATGGAGAAATAGCATCGTCGTCGTGTTCATGGGGAGCCAACCGGCTGGGTCGGAACAGAATGCGTCGTCGTGTTCATCGGGAGGGCTTGGACGGAACAACCGATGGAAACGAGGCCTGGCATACTGCAGAACGGAGGAAACGGCCTTGTGTTCGACCGGCCACATTTGAAACGGGATCCTGTTCATCGGGAGGGGTCTGGCGTACCGCAAAACAGAGGAAATGGGCCTCCTACGGTCAAAACGGGGGTCCTGTTGATCGGGAGGGGTGTGGCGTACCGCAAAACGGAGGAGGCGGACTTGTGTTGGAGCGCTACGGTCGAAATATGGGTCCTGTTCATCGGGAGGGGTGTGGCGTACCGCGAAACGGGACTCCACGGGATACTGTTCATCTCCACCGTTGACCCCCTCCAGCCTCCATGCGCTACTATTCATCCACCGTCGACCTCCTCCAGCCTCCACCTGCGATTGTTCATCCACGGGCTCCTGTTCATCCAGCCTCCACCGCGCGCTACTCCACCGCCATCGCTCAACCAACCCTCTCCACGAGCTCTGCTCAACCACCCTCCACGGGCTACTGCTCATCCAGCCCTCCACTGTCTACTGTTCATCCTGCCCTCCATGGGGTGGTCCTGTTCATCCTGCCCTCCACGGGGTCTTGTTCATCCAGCCCCAACCGGCTCGATCGATCGGGGTCCTGTTCATCCAGCCCCAACCGGCTCGATCGATCGGGGTCATGTTCATCCGGAGGCAACACCACGGGGTCCTGTTCATCCATCCCCACCAGGAACTGTTCGTCCACCCCCCCCCCCCAGCAACGCTCACTGTTCATCCAGAGGCAACACCACGGGGTCCTGTTCATCCACCCCCACCTGGAACTGTTCATCCAAACCCCCCAGCAACGCTCACTGTTCATCCAGGCAGCATCGATCGGCTTCTGTTAGCAACAGTAGCGAAGGAATCGCTCCATTTAGCTAATAACCTCTTGAGTTCATATCTATCTTTGCAAGCTAAAATAGCTAAAGTAGCTTCTTTATCAAAAACATAACACTCAGGAATAACAGGCAAGTCTTCATCATCACTTTCATCAATATTATCAGTTTCAATATTTTCTTTCTCTCTAGCCCTAGCAATTTGTTCATCAAGAAATTCACCAAGTGGCACAGTAGTATCAAGCATAGAAGTAGTTTCATCATAAGTATCATGCATAGCAGGAGTGGCATCATCAATAACATGCGACATATAAGAATGAATAGCAGAAGCAGGTTTAGGTGTGGCAAGCTTACTCAAAACAGAAGGTGAATCAAGTGCAGAGCTAGATGGCAGTTCCTTACCTCCCCTTGTAGTTGAGGGATAAATTGTTGTCTTAGCGTCCTTCAAGTTCTTCATAGTGCCCAGCAGATATAAATCCCAAGTGACACAAAGAATAGAGCTATGCTCCCCGGCTACGACGCCAGAAAATAGTCTTGATAACCCACAAGTATAGGGGATCACAACAGTTTTCGAGGGTAGAGTATTCAACCCAAATTTATTGATTCGACACAAGGGGAGCCAAAGAATATTCTCAAGTATTAGCAACTGAGTTGTCAATTCAGCCACACCTGGATAACTTAGTATCTGCAGCAAAATGTTTAGTAGCAAAGTAATATGATAGTAGTGGTAACGGTAGCAAAATTAATATTTTTGGTGTTTTGTAGTGATTGTAACAGTAACAACGGGAAAGTAAATAAGCGAAGAACAATATATGAAAAGCTCGTAGGCATTGGATCGGTGATGGAGAATTATGCCGGATGCGGTTCATCATGTAACAGTCATAACATAGGGTGATACAGAACTAGCTCCAATTCATCAATGTAATGTAGGCATGTATTCTGAATATAGTCATACGTGCTTATGGAAAAGAACTTGCATGACATCTTTTGTCCTACCCTCCCGTGGCAGCGGGGTCCTAATGGAAACTAAGGGATATTAAGGCCTCCTTTTAGTAGAGTACCGGAACAAAGCATTAGCACATAGTGAATACATGAACTCCTCAAACTATGGTCATCACCGGGAGTGGTCCCGATTATTGTCACTTCGGGGTTGCCGTATCATAACACATAGTAGGTGACTATAGACTTGCAAGATAGGATCAAGAACTCACATATATTCATGAAAACATAATAGGTTCAGATCTGAAATCATGGCACTCGGGCCCTAGCGACAAGCATTAAGCATAGCAAAGTCATAGCAACATCAATCTCAGAACATAGTGGATACTAGGGATCAAACCCTAACAAAACTAACTCGATTACGTGATAGATCTCATCCAACTCATCACCGTCCAGCAAGCCTACGATGGAATTAATCACGCACGACGGTGAGCATCATGAAATTGGTGATGGAGGGTGGTTGATGATGATGATGGCGACGAATCCCCCTCTCCGGAGCCCCGAACGGACTCCAGATCAGCCCGCCCGAGAGGTTTTAGGGCTTGGAGGCGGCTCCGTATCGTAAAACGCGATGAATCCTTCTCTCTGAGTTTTTTCTCCCCGAAAGCAAATATATAGAGTTGGAGTTGTGGTCGGAGGAGCTCCAGGGGGCCCACGAGGTAGGGGGGCGCGCCCCCC
This sequence comes from Aegilops longissima, assembly GCA_021605205.1. Lineage (NCBI taxonomy): Eukaryota > Viridiplantae > Streptophyta > Magnoliopsida > Poales > Poaceae > Aegilops > Aegilops longissima. The sequence continues at coordinate 150,784,128 of CM038678.1, read as the reverse complement.
ACCCTCATGGCTAGGGTGTGGGCCCCCTGGTCTTCATCTTTTGCAAGGATGTTTTATTATTTACAAATAGACGTTCCGTGGAGTTTCAGGTCATTCCGAGAACTTATGTTTCTGCAGATAAATAACACCATGTAAAGTCTGCTGAAAACAGCGCCAGTCTGGGTTTGTTCCATTCAAATCATGCAAGTTAGAGTCCAAAACAAGGGCAAAAGTGTTTGGAAAAGTAGATACGATGGAGACGTATCAACTCCCCCAAGCTTAAACCTTTGCTTGTCCTCAAGCAATTCAGTTGATAAACTGAAAGTGATAAAGAAAATTTTTTACAAACTCTGTTTGCTCTTGTTGTTGCAAGTATGTAAAGCCAACATTCAAGTTTTCAGCAAAGATTATGACTAACCACATTCACAATAACTCTTAGGTCTCATGTTTACTCATATCAATAGCATAATCAACTAGCGAGCCATAATAATAAATCTCGGATGACAACACTTTTTCAAAACAATCATGATATGATATAACAAGATGGTATCTCGCTAGCCCTTTCTAAGACCGCAAAACATAAATGCAGAGCACCTTTAAAGATCAAGGACTGACTAGACATTGTAATTCATGGTAAAAGAGATCCAATCATAGTCATACCCAATATAAATTAATAGTAATGGATGCAAATGACAGCTGCGCTCTCCAGCTGGTGCTTTTTAATAAGAAGGTGATGACTCAACATAAAAGTAAATAGATAGGCCCTTCGCAGAGGGAAGCAAGGATTTGTAGAGGTGCCAGAGTCCGATTTTGAAATAGAGATAAATAATATTTTGAGCGGCATACTTTCATTGTCAACATAACAACCAAGAGATGGCGATATCTTCCATGCTACACACATTATAGGCGGTTCCCAAACAGAATGGTAAAGTTTATACTCCCCCTCCACCAACAAGCATCAATCCATGGCTTGCTCGAAACAACGAGTGCCTCCAACAAGCAACTGTCCTAGGGGGAGTTTTGTTTGCAATTATTTTGATTTAATTTGCATAAAGCATGGGACTAGGCATCCAGGTGACCAGTCATTTTCTCGTGAATGAGTAGCGGAGTCCACTCCTCTTGAGAATAACCCACCTAGCATGGAAGATAAGGGCAGCCCTAGTTGATACATGAGCTATTCAAGCATACAAAACAGAATGTTTATTTGAAGGTTTAGAGTTTGGCACATACAAATTTACTTGGAACGGCAGGTAGATACCGCATATAGGAAGGTATAGTGGACTCACATGGAACAACTTTGGGGTTTAAGGGATTGGATGCACAAGCAGTATTCCCACTTAGTATAAGTGAAGGCTAGCAAAAGACTGGGAAGCGACCAACTAGAGAGCGACAACAGTCATGAACATGCATTAAAATTAATAATCATTGAGTACAAGCATGAGTAGGATATAATCCACCATGAATATAAATATCGTGAAGGCTATGTTGATTTGTTTTCAACTACATGTGTGAACATGTGCCAAGTCGAGTCACTTAAATCATTCAAAGGAGGATACCACCCCACTATACCACATCACAACCATTTTAATAGCATGTTGGCACGCAAGGTAAACCATTATAACTCATAGCTAATCAAGCATGGCACGAGCAACTATGATCTCTAATTGTCATTGCAAACATGTTTATTCATAATAGGCTGAATCAGGAACGATGAACTCATTATATTTACAAAAACAAGAGAGGTCGAGTTCATACCAGCTTTTCTCATCTCAGCAGTCCATCATATATCGTCATAATTGCCTTTCACTTGCACGACCGAACGAAGTGAATAATAATAATAAGAGTGCACGTGCATTGGACTAAGCTGGAATCTGTGAGCATTCAATAAACATGAGAAGACAAGGCAATATGGGCTCTTGGTTAAATTAACAATAATGCATATAAGAGCCACTTCAACAATTTAATCATGGTCTTCTCCTATCGACCCTCAAAGAAAAGAAAAGAAATAAAACTATATACATGGGAAAGCTCCCAACAAGCAAAAAGAAGAATATGAAATCTTTTTGGGTTTTCTTTTTAATTACTACTACTACAGCAAGAAAGTAAACTAGCTAGAAGCTATTACTAATTTTTTTGGTTTTTCTTAAGATTTATCAAACACACAAGAAGAAAGAAAGAAAAGGAAAATAAACTAGCATGGATATTACAGTGAAAGAGTATGAGCACCGACATCTAGCAATGAGTGTGTGAACATAAATGTAATGTCGGTGGGAAATATGTACTCCCCCAAGCTTAGGCTTTTGGCCTAAGTTGGTTTATTGCCAAGGATGGCCTGGAGGATATCCGTAGTTGTAGCCGGGGTCGTACTGAGATGCAGAGGCTACCGCCTCCTGAGCTGCAGCGTGGCGGCGAGCTGCCTCCGCCCTCCTCTCATACTCATCTACCTCCTCTCTGGTAATAACATATCTTCCTTTTGCCTGATAATCAAAGAAAGCAGGAGTAGGGAGAGTAATACAGACAGCATGACGTTTGTCAAAGATTAAGCGATATCGGAGGGGTGATTCATTCCTCTCGACAAACTGGTGGTAGACCATAGAATTATAGTCTAAATAATTAGGGGGCAACTCAATATCATCCTCACGAACGTCCACACCAAGAAAATCAGCTAAGCGGGTTTCATAAATTCCACCAAAGAAATCTCCATTAAATCTATTATGATGCAACCTATGTGCATCAATGGCTCCCAAATTATAAGATTTGTCTCATAACACAACACTCCTAAGAATACTAAGGTCAGGGACACACATATGGCATGCTTCATCTTTACCATTTATGCACCTACCTATGAAGAGAGCAAAATAATGTATAGCAGGAAAATGGATGCTCCCTATGGTAGCTTGTGCTATATCTCTAGATTCCTCCACAGTTATACTAGCAAGAAAATTTCTAAATTCAGATTTACGGGGTTCACTAGCACTACCCCATTGTGGAAGTTTGCAAGCAGTAGTAAAATCCTCTAAGTCCATAGTATAAGATTTTTCATAAAGATCAAACAGGACAGTTGGAGAATTACGTGAAGATGAAAATTCAAACCTCCTCACAAAGGAACTAGTGAGATAGTGGTACTGGCGGCATTTGTCTGCCTCAAAGCTCACAAGATCAGCGTTACGCAAATATGCGTTAAATTCTTCATTGGTTCCCGCTCGATCCATAAAGTTTTCTGAAGGCCATTCACAAGGCCGCGCTGGAGCGTCCCTTGGTGGCTCATCGTCAGTATCACGCATTGCAAGCCTGGGTCCTTGCTTCCTTGAAAAACCACCTTGGAACATTTTCCTAAGCATATTTCTTTCTCTAAAAAATTTCTGAAATTTTTAGTAACTTCAAACAAAAGTGAACCAAACTCAACAAAATTGATAGCAACTACTCCTACAAGTGCCTAGAGACTATATCATGCATTAGAACTACTTGGAACCATATAAATTTGACATGCAAGCTCAAGAACATGGTCACCTAGGCAGCAAAAATTTGCAATGAATAAAGCACTAGAACAAAAACTAATTGGACCAATGGAGGAGTCACATACCAAGGAACAATCCCCCAAGCAGTTTTGTGAGAGGTGCTTTGAGCAAGGAGATCGAAAGTCGCAGCAAAATGAGCTAGAACTCGTGCTTGAGCTGGATATTGGTGTTTGTGGGAGGAAGAAGAAATGTGTGGGTGCAGGAATAAGTGGAGGGAAGCCACCGTGGGCCCACGAGGCTGGGGGCGCGCCCTGTAGGGGTGGGCGCACCCTCCACCCTCGTGGCCAGGTGCTTGCCCCTCCTGCTGTGTTCTCAGTGCCAGATATTCTCAAATATTCCAGAAAAAATCATATTCCATTTTCAGGGCATTTGGAGAACTCTTATTTTTGGGGTATTTTTATATTGCACGGATAAATGAGAAAACAGACAGAAAAATACTATTTTTACTTTATTTCAACTAAATAACAGAAAGTAGAAAGAGGGTACAGAAGGTTGTGCCTTGTAGTTTCATCCATCTCATGCTCATCAAAAGGAATCCACTAACAAGGTTGATCAAGTCTTGTTAACAAGCTCATTCCGAATAACACGAAATCGGAGAAATTTCGAATAACACTATGTTACCTCAACGGGGATATGCACATCCCCAATAATAAGAATATCATATTTCTTCTTGACAGTAGGAAGAGGAAATTCAAAACCTCCAATAATAATCGATGGGATTTTTCCAATAGAGTTGATACTATAAACTTAAGGTTGTTTCCTCGAAAAGTGTACCGTATGCTCATTACCATTAACATGAAAAGTGACATTGCCTTTGTTGCAATCAATAACATCCCCTGCAGTATTCAAAAAAGATCTTCCAAGAATAATAGATATACTATCGTCCTCGGGAATATCGAGAATAACAAAGTCCGTTAAAATACTAACGTTTTCAACCACAACAGGCACATTCTCACAAATACCGACATGTATAGCAGCTGATTTATCAGCCATTTGCAAAGATATTTCAGTAGGTGTCAACTTATTCAAATCAATTCTATGATATAAAGAGAGAGGCATAACACTAACACCGGCTCCAAGATCACATAAAGCAATTTTAACATAGTTTCTTTTAATGGAGCATGGTATAGTGGGTACTCCTAGATCTCCAAGTTTCTTAGGTATTCCACCCTTAAAAGTATAATTAGCAAGCATGGTGGAAATCTCAGCTTCCGGTATCTTTATTTTATTTGTAACAATATCTTTCATATACTTAGGACAATGATTCATTTTGAGCATATCAGTTAGTCGCATACGCAAAAAGATAGGTCTAATCATTTCAGCATAGCGCTCAAAATCCTCATCATCCTTTTTCTTGGATGGTTTCGGAGGAAAAGGCATGGGTTTCTGAATCCATGGTTCTCTTTCTTTACCATGTTTCCTAGCTACAAAGTCTCTTTTATCATAACGTTGATTCTTTGCTTGTGGGTTATCAAGATCAACAGCAGGTTCAATTTCTACATCATTGTCATTGCTAGGTTGAGCATCTACATGAACATCATTGTCGGTGTCAAAACCGGCGGATCTCGGGTAGGGGGTGCCGAACTGTGCGTCTAGGCGGATGGTAACAGGAGACAAGGGACACGATGTTTTTACCCAGGTTCGGGCCCTCTCGATGGAGGTAATACCCTACGCCTGCTTGATTAATATTGATGATATGGGTAGTACAAGAGTAGATCTACCACGAGATCAGAGAGGCTAAACCCTAGAAGCTAGCCTATGGTATGATTGTTGTTCGTCCTATGGACTAAAACCCTTCGGTTTATATAGACATCGAATAGGGTTAGGGTTACACAGAGTCGGTTACAATGGTAGGAGATCTACATATCCGTATCGCCAAGCTTGCCTTCCACGCCACGGAAAGTCCAATCCGGACACGGGAAGAAGTCTTCAATCTTGTATCTTCATAGTCCAGGAGTCCGGCCAACGGTGATAGTTCGGCTATCCGGACACCCCTAATTGTAACGCCCCGGATACAACTTTCCATAATTGTAACTCCAACTCTTGCCTTTTCCGGAGATGCGATATATTATTTCCTCCGTGGTCGGGTTCATGTCATGCATCTCATCTCATAGCATCATGCGCATTGCATCTGCATGTTTTCATAAAGCTTGCACCCGTTCTTAGTTGCTGCGTCCCCCCCTTGCTTTCGTTGACCGTTCCGAGGCCATTCGGGTTTTCGCTTCCCTCTTGACCGTGACCACCTAACCTCTCTTGCCAGCTCGCAGCACCCTCGTGTGCGTGTCCGAAACTTACCCAAACCCGAACTGGTCTGTCGTTACCGATGGATCCGTATCATCCCCAAACGTCTATAAATCATCTCCGTTTTCTTATTTGGGCTCCCTACCTATTTATTTCTTGGCCGTCCGATTATGATTGAAGGGACCAAATACTCTCACTTTAACCATCTACTATATATATCAGCCTAAACCCTAGTCCTAGCCTGTTCTATCCATCCTTCCCTCGCGCCGCCACCACTTTGTTTTCCTCGGGATCCCTCCCGATCCAGCCGCAGCCACCCGAGCTCGTCTTCTCGCGCGTGTAGCCGTCCGATCCTCCCCTGGCTCCTCTACCTCGCCTCGTCGTCCGGCGACTTGCGCCGCCGCCGGCGACCACGAGATAAGCTTCGCTGCCCTTCCCCTCCTCCCGTGGTTTCTCTGCCTTCCTCATCTCACCTCCCTGTCTCTCTTTCTCTGCTCAAACAGGAGTGCCCCGAGCCGCCCGTCGTCCAGGAGCCCGAGCTCCATCTTCCACGCCCTCGTCCGCGAGCACCTGAGGCCCTGCCTCCTCGTTGCCTCGCCCCTCCCCGAGACCCACCTTCGTCCCGAGCACCCGCAGATGCTCCTCGCCTCGAGCACCAGTGCTCCAAGGCCGGCCTCCTGCTGTTCGTCATCCCCGGAGCTCCCCACCACCAGGCGTCACCAGCAGGCCGTCCTCGCCGCCCATGCTCCCTTCCCCATTCTCTTCTTCGCTGAAGCTCTCCCCGACCACCCCATCATCATGTTTACATCACGGGGAACCATGGTGCCGCCGATTGGAGCTCCTTGACCGTGCTTCCCTCGCCTGTCTCCAGCCAGATCCGTGGTCCACGGACCGGATCCGCACGTCCGCTCCATCCCTGCAGTCCCACCGGAGTCCCCTGCCTCGCCGACCTGCAGCTTCCCGCGCCTGCCGGCCCTGCCGCAAGTCCCCAGCGCTGTCTCCCTCTGTTCGAGCGAGGGAGACGAGCGGCGACTCTTCTGCATCGAGCCGCTCTGACTCGAGCGCTCGCGTTGACCCAGCACTCGCATGACCGCGCCCACTCCAAGCCGCGGCCCAGCCCCAGCTCTCCTCTGCTCTGGCCCGAGGCCTTTGGTGAGCAGCCCCCTCGAGCCCCTTTGCCCTGTGCACTGTTAGGCCAGCCAGTTTTGGCCCGTTCACTGTTTTTTTTACCGTCTGCGATTTTGTATTTTATCCAGTGAATTACTGTTTTACAGAAAAACCCCTAAGCATCATGCATATAATAATTCACAAACCGTGCATCGGATTAAAATGATTTATATATGTAAAATACTTAGAATTTCATCTAGTTTCATAATATGCCACTTTCATCCATGTTTTACATGTTTAAAATGTTGTTTGTTTAAATTTGTTCAAATGCCATGTTAAAATGATTTATTTCATAACTAAATAACCGTAGCTCGGTTTTAAATAAACTTTATATGTAAATGGGTTGGAAAAATGCCTAGCTTAACATGGTGCACTTTATTTTCCTGTTTAACAAAAATAAAATATGTTTTAGGGCAGAACAGTACCAAATTTGAAATATGCATATGGGGATTTTCCGGAATTGTTGTTTGTTGTTCCGGCCTCATTTAAACTTTCCTAAATAGTTAGTTTACTTATGCCTCACCTCTTGCCATGTTTAACAACATTTAATATTGTTGAGTAGCTTATAACGAGATCAAACTAAATAATTGCATGTGGTGTTTCGTCATATGCAACTCGTTGCATATTGAGCTCCACTTAATTTGTAGTATTGTTTGTTGCACTTTGCCATGCCATGCCTCATTAAACCGGACATGCATCATACTTGATTGTGCATCGTGCCATGTTTATGCTTGTGCATTTATCATGTTGTTTGTTTCTTTCTGGTGTTGCTTCTCAGTTCCGGTAATGTTGCGATTGTGAGGATTCGTTCAACTACTCCCGTTCATCTTCTTCATGGACTCGTTCTTCTTCTTTGCGGGATTTCAGGGAAGATGACCGTCACCTTGGATCTCATTACTATCATTTCTATGCTAGTTGCTCCGTTCTATCGCTATGCTGCGTTACCTACCACTTGCTGCTCAAGCCTCCCAAATTGCCATGAACCTCTAACCTTGTCACCCTTCCTAGTAAACCGTTGTTTGGCTATGTTACCGCTTTTGCTTAGCCCCTCTTATAGCGTTGCTAGTTGCAGGTGAAGATGAAGATTACTCCATGTTGGATTATGTTTATGTTGGGATATCACAATATCTCTTATATTATTAATGCATCTATATACTTGGTAAAGGGTGGAAGGCTCGGCCTTATGCCTGGTGTTTTGTTCCACTCTTGCCGCCCTAGTTTCTGTCATATCGGTATTATGTTCCCGGATTTTGCGTCCCTAACGCGGTTGGGTGATTTATGGGACCCCCTTGACAGTTCGCTTTGAATAAAACTCCTCCAGCAAGGCCCAACCTTGGTTTTACCATTTGCCTCACTACCACCTATACCCTTTCCCTTGGGTCGGCCAACCCGAGGGTCATCTTTATTTTAGCCCCCCCGGGCCAATGCTTCTCTAAGTATTGGCCCGAAACGAGTAGACTGCGGGGCCACCTTGGGGAAACTTGAGGGCTGGTTTTACTCGTAGGATGTCTCATCCGGTGTTGCCCTGAGAACGAGATATGTGCAGCTCCTATCGGGATTGTCGGCGCATCGGGCGGTCTTGCTGGTCTTGTTTTACCATTGTCGAAATGTCTTGTAAACCGGGACTCCGAGACTGATCGGGTCTTCCCGGGAGAAGGAATATCCTTCGTTGATCGCGAGAGCTTATCATGGGCTAAGTTGGGACACCCCTGCAGGCTATAAACTTTCGAGAGCCGTGCCCGCTGTTATGTGGCAGATGGGATTTTGTTAATATCCTGTTGTAGTAAACTTGAAGTAAACTCTTCTAAAATACACCAACCGTGTGCGTAACCGTGAGTGTCTCTTTTCGGGGTTGATCGAGAGGAGAACACGGTTTCTGGGTTATGTCTGACGTAAGTAGGAGTTCAGGATCACTTCTTGATCATTACTAGTTGATGACCACTTGCTTTGCTTCTCTCCTCGCTCTTATTTGCGTAAGTTAGCCACCATACATGCTTAGTTGCTGCTGCAGCCTCACCACTTTACCCCTTCCTTACCCCTTTAAGCTTTGCTAGTCTTGATACCCATGGTAATGGGATTGCTGAGTCCTCGTGGCTCACAGATTACTACCCCAACAGTTGCAGGTACAGGTTATGCGATGATCATGACGTGAGAGCGATGTTTGCTTGTTTTGGAGTTCTCCTTCTGCTTCTTCTTCGATCGGGGATAGGTTCGAGTCGGCACTGGGCTAGCGAGGTGGATATTGTTTGAGTTTCATTTATGATTCATCCGTAGTCGGATGTTGATCTTGTATGTTGTATTGTTGTATTCATGTGACATTGTATGTATTGGATGTATCCCCACTATTATGTAATGTTGATGTAACGATATCCACCTTGCAAAAGCGTCTTCAAGATGCGCTTCTATCCTTGGTGGGACCTTCGAGTTCCTTTAGTATAGGGTCGCATCTTGGGCGTGACAAGTTGGTATCAGAGCCTCGACCGACCATAGGAGCCCCCTTGTTTGTTGGCCGTTGTTGAGTCTAGAAGAAAACTATTTTGAGTCTTAGGATTATATATATCGGAGAGTAGGATTCTTTTTACTCCTCGGTCCTTAAATCGCTCTGGTGAGGCCTCCCGACGAGATGTTTTGTCTTTCCTCTGCTCAAATTTCACAAATTTTTTTAGGATCACGCGGGTATCTTGGGATCGTTCCGATAGTCTTGTGACGAGAAAATTGTTCTTGGTGCCTCCTGACATTTAGGGGTTGTGGCAGTGTCCCGGGGAGTTGAGCTCCGAGGTGTTGTCGTCACAATTTTATCATTGCAGTTCTGGAATACCTGAATTTTGCCGACATCGAAAATATCTTTTATGCAGTTGTTGGTGAGATAACCTCGACGCCACCCAGTACTAGGGAGTTCAGGAGTATTGCCATAACTCGCATAACGGATGCTTTTCGAAGGTTGAGGTACACAATTTCCGGAGTTTTCTTGGTTATGTGTTGAAGGATGGATACAACTGGATCTAGGTATTGTTAGTTTGGGTGATATATTTTGTGTCCCCTGTATCCCCAACACCAGATTGCATAACCAGATAGTTTCGGGAGTTTATAGGTGGGAATTCAAGTAGCTCCTAGAATATCATTTCGACAGATGCATGATATGGGATTGGGTAAATCTCTATCATATGTATTTGTTCCGGCTTATTCTGCGAGCCAATCCTTTGTTTTGTTTTATTTGTGGTATTCAAGTTGCTTCAAAGTCAAATGTTGAATCCATACCTTCCCTAAACGGTGTTCTCATATTGCTATGTGAATACTAATCCTTCTTGATCATCGAGGTCGTCATGTTAATTCTTTTCCAACCGGCGTGCTTCTCTTTAAATGGATCCGATCATTTCAACATCCGCAAGATAAATTCTAAGTTTTTCTCAACAGTGTCCGTTTCATCCGTCCCCAAGTTGCCTTTGTTTTCCCGCCCTCCCACCCTTTTTCTTCAAGGACTCAGATTTCTTAATCACGTATCCTTTTATTTGTGGAAGTCTCTTCATTCTTTTCTTTCAATGTTCTTATCCGGTGATTTCCCATGAAGATGCTCAAAAGTTTCAAGTTCATCATCCTTCATTGTTGTTTCTTCTCCGGTGGATCCAATTCAAGCTTTCGATATTCATCATATTCCTTTCCTTGTTTCTTATGCTTTCTCATGCAGATGCACCTCTTAATCATTCACTTCTTCCTATTCATTTGTTCTGGAGTCCTGAAGATATCTCACAAGACTTGTGTTTCCATTCTCAATCCGTTCAAGATATCTCGAGATTGTTATCTCATTCAAGCCATTTAATTCTACCAGTGCAATATTTATTTCAAGCAATCCTTCAACGATGTTTCTTTCGAGTGGGCCCTAACCCATAGGTCTTTTTCCAGGATCTTACCTGACTCTTCTAATTTTCCCGGAACTATTCTCAAATTCAATTCAAAGTTTGACGTAAGAATGAATTTTCATCAGTCACATGCCTTCTCCTAGGCCGCTTTCAAAATCTTTTCATCTCTGGCTCAACGTTTCCTCTTTTAATCCTTCCGGAGTTTCTCAACAATTTGGTGGTGTTTCTCCTCGTCATTCTCAGCATGTGAAGACCGAAGAAGAGTTCCTCTTAAATCCTTACCCGTTCTTCCAAAGATGCGTACTTCAAGTTTGATGCCATCCTCTCATAGTTGTTTTTGATTGTGGGAATTCTTTTCACCCATCCTGAGCATTTCATGAGTTTTTTCCATTTCTTTCCTCCGAAGGCCATCATGTCATAATTCTTCATTCTCAGCGTGTAGCTATCATTCTCCAAATCTTACGAGTGAATCATTCAAATATCCTCTAATCAGTTCATGATCTCTTCATTCTCTTGTATCTAAATTCTCTCAAGCATCTTCATTCGTTTTCCAATTCTTCTTGGTGAATTGTGTATTTTCTACGTTCATTTTCAATTCATATGGTGGTTCGTTCAAGATTTCACTTCCTTCGTTATCATACTAATTCATTCGTTGTTTTCAAATTCCACCGGTGGTTCCATCAATACCTTGTCAAGTTTGCGCTATATCTCTCTTAATCCTTTCTACGGGAATAAGTAGTATGCCAAATCCATTGCTTGTCATCAATCTAATTTGATGAAGGATAAGCATACAATAAATCTTATTCTTATTTCCTCGAGGTGATTCAATTCTTTTCTTCCAGAGATTGTTCATGATGAAGTAATTCTCATTTCTAGTGTTTCATCTTTTCTTTTTCCAGAGTTCCAAGTTTTCGGCATTATCTCATCGCGAAGCTCCTTCTAAATCATCGCAAGGCTTCACCCTGTGTTTTCAACTTCTCTTTCTTTTTATCATCCTTTTTATTACCGGAGTTCTTCATGGAGGCTCTACATGGTAGCTCGTCAAGGATTCTTTTAATTATTCAATTGTTCTTCAAGATTTCTCTCGAAGTTATGATCCGCCAAGCCATACTCAAAATTAAACATGGTGCTCAACACATGTTTTGTTTTGAGGCGTTCAAGTATTCTTCTTCTTGCATTTCGAAGTGCAATTCTTCCTATCTTATCTTTTGAGGTGGTGTTATGTCACTCTTGACAATTTCCTTCATGTTTCATGATTCATATGTTGTCAAAAATGAAGTATTTTAAATCCATCATTTTCTCTTCGTTCAAGAGATCTTTTCAACCAATCAATCTTTTTGTTGAGTTATATTGGGTTATATTTCACCTACAGCCTTCCCTAAGGAATGTAGCTATTTGTGGTGCTTATCAATGATCCAATTTTCTCCTTCTCATCTCGGTGAAGAAGTTTTTCATCTCTTTGGTGCTCTCAATCAAATCAATGGTTTCCATTTGTGGCCGGTTGTCACCTCATAGTCTCGAGATGTTCTCCATAAGCCCACTACAAGCTTATTCGTTTCGTTGTTGGTTTTCCAACAGTTCCGTTCTAACCTTCTTGGAAGGGTGCTTTCCAAGCTCATTTGTGGAAGAAGTTGGCTTTTCCTTCTCCATTCTGTTATTCCAATGATCTGTCTTCTATTCTTTCTTCCGGAGGCATTGTGATCTTGCTCTCTTCACTCATCATCTCGAATTGTGAGGACCGTGTTCTTTTCATGCTTATCCATTTAACCGGAGTGTTGTGTCATCTCTTCAAGTTCTTTTCATCTTATAAAGTTTTCCTTCTTCTTTCAGTCGGAGTGCTGCCCAAATTATATCAATCTTATTCCTGCTCTATCTAGTTTTAACCGGAGTGGTTTCAATATCTATCTTATCACTAAACCTCTTGGTTCTCATCGTATCCCTTGTTCCTCTTTTCCAACGGAGTGTTTTCAATTTTGCTCATCTTCGTTGTTTTCTTCTTTCCTTTCGCTCAACATCTCAAGGTTCGTGGTTTCACTCTTTTGTCAAGAAGCAACTTTTTTTTACCTCTTCCTCTTCCGCTTTTCTCCGGTGCCATCCTAGATCTCGGGACGAGATCCTCTTGTAGTGGTGGAGTGCTGTAACGCCCCGGATACAACTATCCATAATTGTAACTCCAACTCTTGCCTTTTCCGGAGATGCGATATATTATTTCCTCCGTGGTCGGGTTTTTGTCTTTTGTTTTGCATTTTGTTCATGTCATGCATGTCATCTCATAGCATCATGCGCATTGCATCTGCATGTTTTCATAAAGCTTGCACCCGTTCGTAGTTGCCGCGTCCCCCCCCTTGCTTTCGTTGACCGTTGCGAGGCCATTCGGGTTTTCGCTTCCCTCTTGACCGTGACCACCTAACCTCTCTTGCCGGCTCGCAGCACCCTCGTGTGCGTGTCCGAAACTTACCCGAACCCGAATCGGTCTGTCGTTACCGATGGATCTGTATCATCCCCAAACGTCTATAAATCATGTCCGTTTTCTTATTTGGGCTCCCTACCTATTTATTTCTCGGCCCTCCGATTATAATCGAAGGGACCAAATAGTCTCACTTTAACCATCTACTATATATATCAGCCTAAACCCTAGTCCTAGCCTGTCCCATCCATCCTTCCCTCGCGCCGCCGCCACTTCGTTTTCCTCGGGATCCCTCCCGATCCAGCCGCAGCCACCCGAGCTCGTCTTCTCTCGCGTGTAGCCGTCCGAGCCTCCCCTGGCTCCTCTACCTCGCCTCGTCGTCCGGCGACCGGCGCCGCCGCCGGCGACCACGAGATAAGCTTCGCTGCCCTTACCCTCATCCTGTGGTTTCTCTGCCTTCCTCGTCTCACCTCCCTGTCTCTCTTTCTCTGCTCAAACAAGAGTGCCCCGAGCCGCCCGTCGTCCAGGAGCCCGAGCTCCATCTTCCACGCCCTCGTCCGCGAGCACCTGAGGCCCTGCCTCCTCGTTGTCTCGCCCCTCCCCGAGACCCACCTTCGTCCCGAGCACCCGCAGATGCTCCTCGCCTCGAGAACCAGCGCTCCAAGGCCGGCCTCCTGCTGTTCGTCATCGCCGGAGCTCCCCACCACCAGTCGTCACCAGAAGGCCATCCTCGGCGCCCATGCTCCCTTCCCCATTCTCTTCTTCGCTGAAGCTCTCCCTGACCACCCCCATCATCATGTTTTTGTCACAGGGAACCATGGTGCCGCCGATTGGAGCTCCTTGACCGTGCTTCCCTCGCCCGTCTCCGGCCAGATCCGTGGTCCACGGACCGGATCCGCACGTCCGCTCCATCCCTGCCGTCCCACCAGAGTCCCCTGCCTCGCCGACCTGCAGCTTCCGCTGCCGCCGCCCGCCAAGTCCCAGCGCTGTCTCCTCTCTGTTCGGCGAGGGAGACGAGCGGCGACTCTTCTACATCGAGCCGCTCTGACTCGAGCGCTCGCGTTGACCCAGCGCTCGCATGACCGCGCCCACTCCAAGCCGCGGCCCAGCCCCAGCTCTCCTCTGCTCTGGCCCGAGGCCTTTGGTGAGCAGCCCCCTCGAGCCCCTTTGCCATGTGCACTGTTAGGCCAGCCAGTTTCGGCCCGTTCACTGTTTTTTTTTTACCGTCTGCAATTTTATATTTTATGCAGTGAATTACTATTTTACAGAAATACCCCTAAGCATCATGCATATAATAATTCACAAACCGTGCATCGGATTAAAATGATTTATATATGTAAAATACTTAGAATTTCATCTAGTTTCATAATATGCCACTTTCATCCATGTTTTAAATGTTTAAAAAGTTGTTTGTTTAAATTTGTTCAAATGCCATGTTAAAATGATTTATTTCATAACTAAATAACCGTAGCTCGGTTTTAAATAAACTTTATATGTAAATGGGTTGGAAAAATGCCTAGTTTAACAGGGTGCACTTTATTTTCCTGTTTAACAACAATAAAATATGTTTTAGGGCAGAACAGTACCAAATTCGAAATATGCATATGGGGATTTTCCGGAATTGTTGTTTGTTGTTCCGGCCTCATTTAAATTTGCCTAAATAGTTAGTTTACTTATGCCTCACCTCTTGCCATGTTTAACAACATTTAATATTGTTGAGTAGCTTATAACGAGATCAAACTAAATAATTGCATGTGGTGTTTCGTCATATGCAACTCGTTGCATATTGAGCTCCACTTAATTTGTAGTATTGTTTGTTGCACTTTGCCATGCCATGCCTCATTAAACCGGGCATGCATCATAATTGATTGTGCATCGTGCCATGTTTATGCTTGTGCATTTATCATGGTGTTTGTTTCTTTCCGGTGTTGCTTCTCAGTTCCGGTAATGTAGCGATTGTGAGGATTCGTTCGACTACTCCCGTTCATCTTCTTCATGGACTCGTTCTTCTTCCTTGAGGGATTTCAGGCAAGATGACCGTCACCTTGGATCTCATTACTATCATTGCTATGCTAGTTGCTTCGTTCTATCGCTATGCTGCGTTACCTACCACTTGCTGCTCAAGCCTCCCAAATTTCCATGAACCTCTAACCTTGTCACCCTTCCTAGCAAACCGTTGTTTGGCTATGTTACCGCTTTTGCTCAGCCCCACTTATAGCGTTGCTAGTTGCAGGTGAAGATGAAGATTGCTCCATGTTGGATTATGTTTATGTTGGGATATCACAATATATCTTATATTATTAATGCATCTATATACTTGGTAAAGGGTGGCAGGCTCGGCCTTATGTGTAACGCCCCAAGACCGGAGCTTCAGTTGCCTTCCAGGGTTTCCGAGTTTTGTCGTGTGATTTGTTTTGCTTGTGCTTTCATCATGTCATCTCTTGCATTGCATCATCTCATCATGCCATCATGCCATTCAATTTTTGCAACTCAACTAAATAAATCGTATGGATCTTCGGTCCATTTAAATCGAGGGATTCACATGGTGACTTCTCTTTATAACATACCCTCCCAATATTATTAGGGAGCTATAATAAATATTCCATTGTTTTGGAATCACCATAACCCACTTGCAAAATAAATCCCATGCCTTTTCTGTTCGAGTTGACCTCAAAACCTTGCCAATATTATTTCATCATTTTCCGAGCTCCACCAAAATCCTCGTGGCCATTTTTGTTAAATTCTTCATATTTTTGTGAGCCCGGAAAATTGTCCTCGTTCCCAAATTCTTTCCCTAACCCTCTCTTTCTTTTTGTCTCTCTTTAATGGTTTTTCTGCTAAATATATAAGAGAGGGAGAGAGAGTGCCTAGCCGGCCTCTTAGGCCCAGCCGGCCCCTGGCCTTTTCTCCTCCACCAGGCCGGCCTAGCCTCCCGAGGCCCAAGGCCCACCAACCCCCCTCTAACCCTAGCCGCAAGGGAGAGCTCTGCTCGATCCCATCTCCTCCTCTCGTTCCCTCCCTCCAGCGCCGCACGCCTCCTTCCCGATCCCCTCGTCCTCCCCATCTCTCCGATCCCCCTCATCTCCCCGATCCCACAGGCGTGCCGCCCGAGCGCCTCCTCCACTCCGCCTCTCATGCCCCCTCGCCCTTCCACCTCCTCGCCGGCGGCCTCCTGCGCCGCGACCCATCTCCGCTCGCGCCCCCTCGTCGGCCTCCTCGAGCACCGGCCGCGCCGCGTGCCCAACCTTCCTCCCGTCGTCTCTCCTGCTCTGCTCCTGCCCCGCGATGCGCCTCGCCTCGACCCGCGCCCCGCCTCAAGCAGCGCCATCACCGGAGGTCGCGCCAAGGGCAGCGCCGCCTCGCCCCGCGGCGTCGACCTGCTGTTGCGACTCTGCCGCCTGCTTCCTCTCGTCCAGCGAGCGTCCCTGCCTTGCTGGATCGCTCCGCCTCGCGCCACCACCTCCTGGTCCGGTCGAGTAGCGCCCGGCCCCCTCGCCCCTTGCCGCCTCCTCAGTTGGTGGCGACCACCAGGAGCCTCCACAAGGAGCCGGAGTCCCCTGCCTGAAGGAAATATGCCCTAGAGGCAATAATAAAGTTATTATTTATTTCCTTATTTCATGATAAATGTTTATTATTCATGCTAGAATTGTATTAACCGGAAACATAATACATGTGTGAATATATAGACAAACAGTATGTCACTAGTATGCCTCTACTTGACTAGCTTGTTAATCAAAGATGGTTATGTTTCCTAACCATGAACAAGGAGTTGTTATTTGATCAACAAGGTCACATCATTAGTTGAATGATCTGATTGACATGACCCATTCCATTAGCATAGCACCTGATCGTATAGTTTGTTGCTAGTGCTTTTCTTCATGACTTATACATGTTCCTATGACTATGAGATTATGCAACTCCCGTTTGCCCGAGGAACACTTTGGGTGCTACCAAACGTCACAACGTAACTGGGTGATTATAAAGGTACATTACAGGTGTCTCCGAAGGTACATGTTGGGTTGGCATATTTGAGATTAGGATTTGTCACTCCGATTGTCGGAGAGGTATCTCTGGCCCTCTCGGTAATGCACATCACATAAGCCTTGCAAGCATTGCAACTAAATGTGTTAGTTGTGAGATGATGTATTACGGAACGAGAAAAGAGACTTGCCAAGAACAAGATTGAACTAGGTATTGGATACCGACGATCGAATCTCGGGCAAGTAACATACCGATGACAAAGGGAACAACGTATGTTGTTATGCGGTCGACCGATAAAGATCTTCGTAGAATATGTAGGAGCCAATATGGGCATCCAGGTCCCGCTATTGGTTATTGACCGAGAGGTGTCTCGGTCATGTCTACATAGTTCTCGAACCCGTAGGGTCCGCACGCTTAACGCTTCGATGATGGTTATTATGAGTTTATATGATATTGATGTACGAAGGTTGTTCGAGTCCCGGATGAGATCACGGACATGACGAGGAGTCTCGAAATGGTCGAGACATAAAGATTGATATATTGGAAGCCTATGTTTGGACTCGGAATCACTCCGGGTGAAATTGGGAATTTTACTCGAGTACCGGGGTTACTGGAACCTCCGGGGTCAATGGGCCTTGATGGGCCTTAGTGGGAAAGAGAAAGGGGGCCATAGTGCTGGCAGACCTTCCCCCTTCCCTAGTCCTATTAGGACTAGGAGAAGGGGCGCCTCTCTCTCTCTCTTCCCACTTGGGAAACCTAGTTGGACTAGGATTGGGGGAGGAATCCTACTCCTAGTAGGAGTAGGACACCCTGGCGCACCTCTCCTTGGCCGGCCAGCCCTCCCTTCCCTCCTTTATATACAGGGGCAGGGGCACCCCATGACACACAAGTTGATCATTGAGATCGTTCCTTAGCCGTGTGCGGTGCCCCTTCCACCAAACTACACCTCGAATATACCGTTGCGGAGCTTAGGCGAAACCCTGCGCGGTGGAACATCATCATCGTCCACCACGCCGTCGTCTTGATGAAACTCTCCCTCAACACTCGGCTGGATCGGAGTTCGAGGGCGTCATCGAGCTGAGCGTGTGCAGAACTTCGGAGGTGCCGTCGTTCGGTACTTGGATCGGTTGGATCGGGAAGAAGTGCGACTACTTCCTCTACGTTATGTCAACGCTTCGCTGCTGGTCTCACGAGTGCGTGACAACACTCTCATCTCGTTGCTATGCATCACCATGATCTTGTGTGATCGTAGGAAAATTTTTGAAATACTACGTTCCCCAACAGTTGTATCAGAGCCTGGTTTTATGCGTTGATGTCATATGCACGAGTAGAACACAAGTGAGTTGTGGGCGATACAAGTCATACTACCTACCAGCATGTCATGCTTTGGTTCAGCGGTATTGTGAGATGAAGCGGCCCGGACCGACATTACGCGTGACGCTTCGCGAGACTGGTTTCACCGCTGTGAGCACTTTCGTTGCTTAAAGGTGACCGGCGGTGTCTGTCTCTCACTTTATTTGAACTGAGTGTGGCTACGCCCGGTCCTTGAGAAGGTTAAACGGAGTCTATTTGACGAAGTATCGTTGTGGTTTTGATGCGTAGGTAAGAACGGTTCTTGCTCAGCCCGTAGCAGCCACGTAAAACTTGCAACAACAAAGTAGAGGACGTCTAACTTGTTTTTGCAGGGCATGTTGTGATGTGATATGGTCAAGACGTGATGCTATATTTTATTGTATGAGATGATCATGTTTTGTAACCGAGTTATCGGCAATCTGGCGAGAGCCATATGGTTGTCGCTTTATTGTATGAAATGCAACGCCATGTAATTGCTTTACTTTATCACTAAGGAGTAGCGATAGTCGTAGAAGCAATAGTTGGCGAGACGACAACGATGCTACGATGGAGATCAAGGTGTCGCGCCGGTGACGATGGTGATCATGACGGTGCTTCGGCGATGGAGATCACAAGCACAAGATGATGATGACCATATCATATCACTTATATTGATTGCATGTGATGTTTATCCTTTATGCATCTTATCTTGCTTTGTTTGACGGTAGCATTATAAGATGATCTCTCACCAAAATTATCAAGAAGTGTTCTCCCGAGTATGCACCGTTATGAAAGTTCTTCGTCTTTGAGACACCACGTGATGATCGGGTGTGATAGGCTCTACGTTCAAATACAACGGGTGCAAAACAGTTGCGCACGCGGAATACTCAGGTTAAACTTGACGAGCCTAGCATATAACAGATATGGCCTCGAACACGGAGACCGAAAGGTCGGCGTGAATCATATAGTAGATATGATCAACATAGTGATGTTCACCATTGAAACTACTCCATCTCACGTGATGATCGGACATGGTTTAGTTGATTTGGATCACGTAATCACTTAGATGACTAGAGAGATGTCTATCTAAGTGGGAGTTCTTAAGTAATATGATTAATTGAACTTTAATTTATCATGAACTTAGTCTGGTAGTATTTTGCAAATTATGTTGTAGATCAATAGCTCGCGTTGTTGCTTCCCTATGTTTTCATATGTGTTCCTAGAAAATTGTATTGAAAGATGTTAGTAGCAATGATGCGGATTGGATCCGTGATCTGAGGTTTATCCTCATTGCTGCAGAAGAATTATGTCCTTAATGCACCGCTAGGTGACAGACCTATTGCAGGAGCAGATGCGAGGCGTTATGAGCGTTTGGCTAGCTCAATATGAGCGACATCTGACGTTATGAGCGTTTGGCTAGCTCAAAATGATGACTACTTGATAGTTTAGTGCACCATGCTTAACGGCTTAGAATCGGGACTTCAAAGGCGTTTTGAGCGTCATGGACCATATGAGATGTTCCAGAATTGAAGTTAATATTTCAAGCAAATACCCGAGTTGAGAGATATGAAGTCTCCAACAAGTTCTATAGCTAAAAGATGGAGGAGAATCGCTCAACTAGTGAGCATGTGCTCAGATTGTCCGAGTACTTCAATCACTTGAATCAAGTGGGAGTTAATCTTCCGATAAGATAGTGATTGACAGAATTCTCTAGTCACCATCACTAAGTTAGTAGAACTTCGTGATGAACTATAGTATGCAAGGGATGACGAAAATAATTCCCGAGCTCTTCGTGATGTTGAAATCGACGAAGGTAGAAATCAAGAAAGAGCATCAAGTGTTGATGATTGACAAGACCACTAGTTTCAAGAAAAGGGCAAAGGGAAAGAAGGGGAACTTCAAGTAGAAAGACAAGTAAGTTGTCACACTTGCGAAGAAGCCCAAAGCTGGACCATAGCCTGGCCCGAGTGTTTACACTGCAAAGGAAATGGTCACCGAAGCGAAATGCCCTGAATATTTGGTGGATAAGAAGGATGGCAAAGTGAACAAGGTTATATTTGATATACAGGTTATTGATGTGTGCCTTACTAGTGTTTATAGTAGCCCTGAGTATTTGATACTGTTCGGTTGCTAAGATTAGTAACTCGAAACAGGAGTTCTGAGAATAAGCAGAGACTAGTTGAAGGGAAGTGACGATGAGTGTTGGAAGTAGTTCCAATATTGATATGATCATCATCGCACACTCCCTATACTTTCGGGATTAGTGTGGAACCTAAATAAGTGTTATTTGGTGTTGAGCATAAATATGATTTGATCATGTTTATTGCAATACGGTTATTCATTTAAGTAAGAGAATAAATTGTTGTTACATTTACATGAATAAAACCTTATATGGTTACACACCCAATGAAAATAGTTTGTTGGATCTCGATCGTAGTGATACACATATTCATAATGTTGAAACCAAAAGATGCAGAGTTGATAATGATGGTGCAACTTATTTGTGGCACTGCCGTTTAGGTCATATCGGTGTAAAGCGCATGAAGAAACTCCATCTTGATGGACTTTTGGAGTCACTTGATTATGAATCACTTGGCACTTATGCGAACCGTGCCTTATGGGCAAGATGACTAAAACACCGTTCTCCGAACTATGGAGAGAGCAACAGATTTATTGGAAATCATACATACTGATGTATGTGGTCCAATGAATGTTGAGGCTCGTGGCGGATATCGTTATTTTCTCACCTTCACAGATGATTTGAGCAGATATGGGTATATCTACTTAATGAAACACAAGTCTGAAACATTTGAAAAGTTCAAAGAATTTCAGAGTGAAGTGGAAAATCATCGTAACAAGAAAATAAAGTTTCTACGATCTGATCGTGGAGGAGAATATTTGAGTTACGAGTTTGGCCTACATTTGAAACAATGCGGAATAGTTTCGCAACTTACGCCACCTGGAACACCACAACGTAATGGTGTGTCCGAACGTCGTAATCGTACTTTATTTTGATATGGTGCGATCAATGATGTCTCTTACCGATTTACCAATATCGTTTTGGGGTTATGCATTAGAGACAGCTGCATTCACGTTTAATAGGGCACCATCTAAATCCGTTGAGATGACACCATATGAACTATGGTTTAACAGTAAACCTAAGCTGTCGTTTCTTAAAGTTTGAGTTGTGATGCTTATGTGAAAAAGTTTTCACCGATAAGCTCGAACCCAAATCGAGAAGTGCGTCTTCATAGAATACCCAAGAGAAACTGTTGGGTACACCTTCTATCACAGATCTAAAGGCAAAACATTCGTTGCTAAAATGGATCCTTTCTAGAGAAGGAGTTTCTCTCGAAAGAAGTGAGTGGGAGGAAAGTAGAAACTTGATGAGGTAATTGTACCTTCTCCCTTATTGGAAAGTAGTTCATCACAGTAAATCAGTTCGATGATTCCTACACCAATTAGTAAGGAAGTTAATGATGATGATCATGAAACTTCAGATCAAGTTGCTACCAAACCTCGTGGGTCTTCGAGTAAGATCCGCACAGAGTGGTACGGTAATCATGTTCGAAGTCATGTTACTAGACCATGATGAACCTACGAACTATGAGGAAGCGATGATGAGCCCAGATTCATGCGAAATGGCTTGAGGCCATAAAATCTGAGATAGGATCCATGTATGAGAACAAAGTATGGACTTTGATTGACTTGCTCGATGATCGGCAAGCCATGTAGATAAATGGATCTTCAAGAGGAAAGCGGACACCGATAGTGGTGTTACTATCTACAAAGCTCGACTTGTCACAAAAGGTTTTCGACAAGTTCAAGGTGTTGACTACAATGAGATTTTCTCAACTGTAGCGATGCTTAAGTCTGTCCGAATCATGTTAGCAATCGCCACATTTTATGAAATCGGCAAATGGATGTCAAAACTACATTCTTTAATGGATTTATTAAAGAAGAGTTGTATATGATGCAACCAGAAGGTTTTGTCAATCCTAAAGGAGCTAACAAAATGTGCAAGCTCCAGCGATCCATCTATGGACTGGTGCAAGCATCTCGGAGATGGAATAAGCGCTTTGATAGTGTGATCAAAGCATATAGTTTTATCTGAGACTTGCGGTGAAGCCTGTATTTACAAGAAAGTGATTGGGAGCACTACAGCATTTCGATAAGTATATGTGAATGACATATTGTTGATCGGAAATAATGTAGAATTATTCTGCAAAGCATAAAGGAGTATTTGAAAGGAGTTTTTCAAAGAAAGACCTCGGTGAAGCTGCTTACATATTGAGCATCAAGATCTATAGAGATAGATCAAGACGCTTGATAAGTTTTTCAATGAATACATACCTTGACAAGATTTTGAAGTAGTTCAAAATGGAACAGTCAAAGAAAGAGTTCTTGCCTGTGTTACAAGGTGTGAGATCGAGTAAAACTCAAAACCCGACCACGGCAGAAGATAGAAAGAGAATGAAAGTCATTCCTATGCATCAGCCATAGGTTCTATAAAGTATGTCATGTTGTGTACTGATCTATTGCATACCCTACCACTAAGCTTGGTAAGGAGTGCAATAGTGATCTAGGAGTAGATCAATGGACAGCGGTCAAAATTATCCTTAGTAGAATAAGGATATGTTTCTCGATTATGGAAGTGAAAAAGGTTAGGTAAGTAAAGGGTTACGTCGATGCAAGTTTTAACACTAATCTAGATGACTCGAGTCTCAATCTGGATACATATTGAAAGTGGGAGCAATTAGCTAGAGTAGCTCCGTGCGAGCATTGTAGACATAGAAAATTGCAAAATACTTACGGCTCTGAATGTGATGCAGACCGTTGACTAAAATTATCTCACAAGCAAAACATGATCACACTTTAGTACTCTTTGGGTGTTAATCACATGGCGATCTGAACTAGATTACTGACTCTAGTAAACCCTTTGGGTGTTGGTCACATGTCGATGTGAACTATGGGTGTTAACCACATATAGATGTGAACTATTGATGTTAAATCACATGGCGATGTGAACTAGATTATTGACTCTAGTGCAAGTGGGAGACTGAAGGAAATATGCCCTAGAGGCAATAATAAAGTTATTATTTATTTCCTTATTTCATGATAAATGTTTATTATTCATTCTAGAATTGTATTAACCGGAAACATAATACATGTGTGAATATATAGACAAACAGTATGTCACTAGTATGCCTCTACTTGACTAGCTTGTTAATCAAAGATGGTTATGTTTCCTAACCATGAACAAGGAGTTGTTATTTGATCAACAAGGTCACATCATTAGTTGAATGATCTGATTGACATGACCCATTCCATTAGCATAGCACCTGATCGTATAGTTTGTTGCTAGTGCTTTTCTTCATGACTTATACATGTTCCTATGACTATGAGATTATGCAACTCCTGTTTGCCCGAGGAACACTTTGGGTGCTACCAAACGTCACAACGAATCGGGTGATTATAAAGGTACATTACAGGTGTCTCCAAGGTACATGTTGGGTTGGCATATTTCGAGATTAGGATTTGTCACTCCGATTGTCGGAGAGGTATCTCTGGCCCTCTCGGTAATGCACATCACATAAGCCTTGCAAGCATTGCAACTAAATGTGTTAGTTGTGAGATGATGTATTACGGAACGAGAAAAGAGACTTGCCAAGAACAAGATTGAACTAGGTATTGGATACCGACGATCGAATCTCGGGCAAGTAACATACCGATGACAAAGGAACAACGATGTTGTTATGCGGTCCGACCGATAAAGATCTTCAGAGAATATGTAGGAGCCAATATGGGCATCCAGGTCTCGCTATTGGTTATTGACCGAGAGGTGTCTCGGTCATGTCTACATAGTTCTCGAACCCGTAGGGTCCGCACGCTTAACGCTTCGATGACGGTTATTATGAGTTTATATGATATTGATGTACGAAGGTTGTTCGAGTCCGGATGAGATCACGGACATGACGAGGAGTCTCAAATGGTCGAGACATAAAGATTGATATATTGGAAGCCTATGTTTGACTCCGAATCACTCCGGGTGAAATTGGGAATTTTACTGAGTACCGGGGTTACGGAACCTCCCGGGGTCAATGGGCCTTGATGGGCCTTAGTGGGAAAGAGAAAGGGGCCATAGTGCTGGCAGACCTTCCCCTTCCCTAGTCCTATTAGGACTAGGAGAAGGGCGCCTCTCTCTCTCTCTTCCCACTTGGGGAAACCTAGTTGGACTAGGATTGGGGGAGGAATCCTACTCCTAGTAGGAGTAGGACACCTGGCGCACCTCTCCTTGGCCGGCCAGCCCTCCCTTCCCTCCTTTATATACAGGGCAGGGGCACCCCATGACACACAAGTTGATCATTGAGATCGTTCCTTAGCTGTGCGGTGCCCCTTCCACCAAACTACACCTCGAATATACCGTTATGAGCTTAGGCGAAGCCTCGCGCCGGTGGAACATCATCATCGTCCACCACGCCGTCGTCGATTTAAACTCTCCCTCAACACTCGGCTGGATCGGAGTTCGAGGGACGCCATCGAGCTGAACGTGTGCAGAACTCGGAGGTGCCGTGACGCTCGGTACTTGGATCGGTTGGATCGGGAAGAAGTACGACTACTTCCTCTACGTTGCGTCAACGCTTCCGTTGCTGGTCTACGAGGGTACGTAGACAACACTCTCATCTCGTTGCTATGCATCACCATGATCTTGTGTGATCGTAGGAAATTTTTTGAAATACTACGTTCCCCAACACTGCCTCCACAACCACCGAACCTGGACGCCAAGACCACACCAGGACCGCCAAGCATCGTCTCCAGGAGTTCTCCCCAAGTACCACGATTGTAGCCGGTGTGCTTTTTATTTGTCAAGTCCGACTACACGGGAACGACTACATCCGAGGTGGATAACGCCAAGTACCCCTACGGAAACCTGAATCGCCAAGACCGGATCCGACAAGTACCCCGATGACGTGTGTACCACTATCGCCGACCCTCGAAGACCCGTGGACCCCGAACATCCACGGGACATGAACGCTCTACTTCCCCACGCCGTAATGCGACTACCATCGCGAGACCGCAAGTACCACGACAACCCCGGGGATTCGGACCCGTCAAGTACCTCTTCGAAACGAACGTGAACCACTACTTCCTCTACCGCCGCCAAAATCGAGATGTACCACTACCGTCGGTCCGTGAACCACTACTTCCACTATCGACGCCGTGTCGACTACTTCCCTCGACGATCATCGCGAGAACGCTCTACTTCCCTCACGAACGCTTTCCGCCCGAGGCACGCTTGAAGGTATAACCCGAGACGACCGCGATGAGATGCCCTTGCATGTATGAGATGCACGATATGTTTGCACCGTGTCCGAATTGTCCTTGCGATGCCCTCTTTGCCATGCCACCGCTCCGTGGGAACCCGTAATCGGGATCACCCCACCATCTTGCATGACTCGCTCCGTCCACACTTCTTTGCACCGGTATCTCCATTAGCTACGGAACCGATATGTTGCCGTGGCATCATTTTCGGATTCGTTGCCGTGGCACCCCTTTCTTCCACCACGGTGACACAATGCTTCATCATGCTCTTGTCAACATTTTCATAAAAATTGCATACAACTTGTATATGTCATCCGCATCATGATAACAACATTTAAATGTTTATAATTGTTGTTTGCATTAATTTGCTTAAATGCCATGCTAAAATGATTTATTTCATAACTAAATAACCGTAGCTCCATTTTAAATAAATTATATATGTAAATGGGGTAGAAAAATGCATAGATTAACATGGTAGCTTTACTTTGCATGTTTAACAACTCTAAAATTGTGTTCAGGGCAGATCTGTACCAAATTCGAAATATGCATATGAGGATTTTTCCGGAATTGTTGTTTGTTGTTTCCGGCCTCATTTAATCTTGCCTAAATAGTTAGTTTCATATGCTTCACCCTCTTGCCATGTTTAATAACATTTAATATTGTTGGGTAGCCTAAACAAGAGAGAACTAAATAAGTGTTGTGGTGTTTTGTCAATATGCAACCCGTTGCATATTGAGCTCCACTTAACTTGTAGTGTTGTTTGTGCATATAGCCATGCCATGCCTCATTAAACCAGACATGCATCATACTTGCTTGTGTGTTTTACTATGTTGTTTGCTTCTTTCCGGTTTGCTTCTCTCGTTAGCTTCGGTTTCGTTCGGAGTTGTGAGGATTCGTTCGACTACGTCCGCTTGTCTTCTTCATGGACTTGATCTTCTTCATTATGGGATTTCGGCAAGATGACCATACCCTCGAAATCACTTCTATCTTTGCTTGCTAGATGCTCGCTCTTTTGCTATGCCTATGCTACGATGCCTACCACTTGCTATATCATGCCTCCCATGTTGCCATGTCAAACCTCTAACCATCTTTTCCTAGCAAACCGTTGTTTGGCTATGTTACCGCTTTGCTCAGCCCTCTTATAGCGTTGTTAGTTGCAGGTGAAGATGAAGTTTGTTCCTTGTTGAACATGGAGATGTTGTTCCTTGTTGGAACATGTTTACTTGTTGGGATATCACAATATATCTTATTTAATTAATGCATCTATATATTTGGTAAAGGGTGGAAGGCTCGGCCTTATGCCTGTGTTTTGTTCCACTCTTGCCGCCTAGTTTCCGTCATATCGGTTTTATGTTCCTGGATTTTGCGTCCCTAACGCTGTCGGGTGATTTATGGGACCCCTTGACAGTTCGCTTTGAATAAGACTTTTCCAAAGAAGGCCCAACATTGGTTTTACCATTTGCCTCACCTATGCCCTTTTTCCCTTGGGTTTCGGAGCCCGAGGGTCATCTTTATTTTAGCCCCCGGACCAGGTGCTCCTTCGAGTGCTGGCCCGAACTAGAGTGCTGTGCAGCGCCCCCTCAAGGCAACTTGAGGTCTGGTTTTAGTTGTATGGACTGCTCATCCGAGTGTGCCCTGAGACCGAGATATGGGCAGCTCCTATCAGGATTTGTCGGCACATCCGGGCGGCTTTGTTGGTCTTGTTTTATTGCTGTCGAAATGTCTTGTAGCCGGGATTCCGAGACTGATCGGGTCTTCCCGGGGAGAAGGAATATCCTTCATTGATCGCGAGAGCTTATCATGGGCTAAGTTGGGACACCCCTGCAGGGTTTGAACTTTCAAAGCCGTGCCCAGCGGTTATGTGGCAGATGGGAATTTGTTAATGTCCGGTTGTAGAAAACCCGAAGTTGATCTTAATTAAAATACACCAACCGCGTGTGTAACCGTGATGGTCTCTTCTCGGCGGAGTCCGGGAAGTGAACACGGTGTTGGAGTTATGCTTGACGCAGGTTGTTTTAGGATCACTTCTTGATCATAGTTGTTCGGCCGTGCTTTGCTTCTCTTCTCGCTCTCTTTTGCGTATGTTAGCCACCATATATGCTAGTCGCTTGCTGCAGCTCCACCTCACTACCCTGTCCTACCTTTAAGCTTAAATAGTCTTGATCTCATGGTGTGAGATTGCTGAGTCCCGTGACTCACAGATACTTCCAAAACCAGTTTGCAGGTGCCGATGAAACCGTGCAGGTGGCCTTTTCGAGCTCAAGGAGGAGCTCGATGAAGATCTTGTTCATTGTGTTGTTTCGTTTGAGCTTGATCAATGAGCGGAGCCAGTTGGGACGATCGGGGATCTGTGTAGCATTTGGGGTAGTCTTCTTTTATTTTGGTTCCGTAGTCGGACCTTGATTGTATCTGTATGATGTAATGTTTTACTCATGTATTGTGTGAAGTGGCAATTGTAAGCCAACTATGTATCTCTTTCCCTTATGTATTACATGGGTTGTGTGAAGATTACCTCACTTGCGACGTTGCTTTCAATGCGGTTATGCCTCTAAGTCGTGCTTCGACACGTGGGAGATATAGCCGCATCGAGGGCGTTATAAGTTGGTAATCAGAGCCTTCCCCGACTTAGGAGCCCCCTACTTGATTGTTTGTTGGCGTTGTTGAGTCTAGAATGGAAAATGTTTTGAGTCTTAGGATTATATATATCGGAGAGTAGGATTCTTTTTACTCCCCAGTCCTTCTGTCGCTCGGTGAGGTATCCCGACGAGAGTTTTGACTTTTCTCCTCAAATTTCACTAAAAAATTTTTAGGATCACGCTGGTATCTTGGAATCGTTCGATGGTTTTGTGACGAGAACATTGTTCTTGGTGCCTC
The DNA here is from genome assembly GCA_021605205.1 of Aegilops longissima. Lineage (NCBI taxonomy): Eukaryota > Viridiplantae > Streptophyta > Magnoliopsida > Poales > Poaceae > Aegilops > Aegilops longissima. The sequence goes on along the minus strand of CM038678.1, from coordinate 150,755,449 downwards.
GACATTTAGGGGTTGTGGCGGTGTCCCGGGAGTTGAGCTCCGAGGTGTTGTCGTCACATTTTATCATTGCAGTTCGGAATACCTGAGTTTTACCGACATCGAAATCTCTTTTGTGCAGTTGTTGGTGAGATAACCTGATAGCCCGATCTTGTGGCGAGTGGAGAATATTGCCATGACTTGTATAACGGATGTTTTTCGAAGGTCGAGGTACACGATTTCCGAAGGTTTCTTGGTTATGTGTTGACGGATGGATACAACTGGATCTAGGTATTGTTAGTTTGGGTGATATATTTTGTGTCCCCTGTATCCCCAACACCGGTGATTTATGGTGATCATGACGGTTGCTTCGCGATGGAGATCACAAGCACAAGATGATGATGACCATATCATATCACTTATATTGATTGCATGTGATGTTTATCCTTTATGCATCTTATCTTGCTTTGTTTGACGGTAGCATTATAAGATGATCTCTCACCAAAATTATCAAGAAGTGTTCTCCCGAGTATGCACCGCTATGAAAGTTCTTCGTCTTTGAGACACCACGTGATGATCGGGTGTGATAGGCTCTACGCTCAAATACAACGGTGCAAAACAGTTGCACGCGAATACTCAGGTTAAACTTGACGAGCCTAGCATATAACAGATATGGCCTCGAACACGGAGACCGAAGGTCGAGCGTGAATCATATAGTAGATATGATCAACATAGTGATGTTCACCATTGAAACTACTCCATCTCACGTGATGATCGGACATGGTTTAGTTGATTTGATCACGTAATCACTTAGATGACTAGAGATGTCTATCTAAGTGGGAGTTCTTAAGTAATATGATTAATTGAACTTTAATTTATCATGAACTTAGTCCCGTAGTATTTTGCAAATTATGTTGTAGATCAATAGCTCGCGTTGTTGCTTCCCTATGTTTTCATATGTGTTCCTAGAGAAAATTGTATTGAAAGATGTTAGTAGCAATGATGCGGATTGGATCCGTGATCTGAGGTTTATCCTCATTGCTGCGCAGTAAGAATTATGTCCTTAATGCACCGCTAGGTGATGACCTATTGCAGGAGCAGATGCGACGTTATGAACGTTTGGCTAGCTCAATATGAGCGGTCTATGACGTTATGAACGCTTGGCTAGCTCAAAATGATGACTACTTGATAGTTTAGTGCACCATGCTTAACGGCTTAGAATCGGGACTTCAAAGACGTTTTGAACGTCATGGACCATATGAGATGTTCCAGAATTGAAGTTAATATTTCAAGCAAATACCCGAGTTGAGAGATATGAAGTCTCCAACAAGTTCTATAGCTAAAAGATGGAGGAGAATCGCTCAACTAGTGAGCATGTGCTCAGATTGTCCGAGTACTTCAATCACTTGAATCAAGTGGGAGTTAATCTTCCAGATAAGATAGTGATTGACAGAATTTTCTAGTCACCATCACTAAGTTAGTAGAACTTCGTGATGAACTATAGTATGCAAGGGATGACGAAAATAATTCCCGAGCTCTTCGTGATGTTGAAATCGATTTAAGGTAGAAATCAAGAAAGAGCATCAAGTGTTGATGATTGACAAGACCACTAGTTTCAAGAAAAGGGCAAAGGGAAAGAAAGGGAACTTCAAGTAGAAAGACAAGTAAGTTGTCACACTTGCGAAGAAGCCCAAAGCTGGACCATAGCCTGAAACCGAGTGTTTACACTGCAAAGGAAATGGTCACCGAAGCGAAATGCCCTGAATATTTGGTGGATAAGAAGGATGGCAAAGTGAACAAGGTTATATTTGATATACAGGTTATTGATGTGTGCCTTACTAGTGTTTATAGTAGCCCCTGAGTATTTGATACTGTTCGGTTGCTAAGATTAGTAACTCAAACAGGAGTTACAGTATAAACAGAGACTAGTTGAAGGGAAGTGACGATGAGTGTTGGAAGTAGTTCCAATATTGATATGATCATCATCGCACACTCCTATACTTTCGGGATTAGTGTGGAACCTAAATAAGTGTTATTTGGTGTTGAGCATAAATATGATTTGATCATGTTTATTGCAATACGGTTATTCATTTAAGTAAGAGAATAAATTGTTGTTCTGTTTACATGAATAAAACCTTATATGGTTACACACCCAATGAAAATAGTTTGTTGGATCTCGATCGTAGTGATACACATATTCATAATGTTGAAACCAAAAGATGCAGAGTTGATAATGATGGTGCAACTTATTTGTGGCACTGCCGTTTAGGTCATATCGGTGTAAAGCGCATGAAGAAACTCCATACTTGATGGACTTTTGGAGTCACTTGATTATGAATCACTTGGCACTTATGTAACCGTGCCTTATGGGCAAGATGACTAAAACACCGTTCTCCGAACTATGGAGAGAGCAACAGATTTATTGGAAATCATACATACCGATGTATGTGGTCCAATGAATGTTGAGGCTCGTGGCGGATATCGTTATTTTCTCACCTTCACAGATGATTTGAGCAGATATGGGTATATCTACTTAATGAAACACAAGTCTGAAACATTTGAAAAGTTCAAAGAATTTCAGAGTGAAGTGGAAAATCATCGTAACAAGAAAATAAAGTTTCTACGATCTGATCGTGGAGGAGAATATTTGAGTTACTGAGTTTGGCCTACATTTGAAACAATGCGAATAGTTTCGCAACTTACGCCACCGGAACACCACAACGTAATGGTGTGTCCGAACGTCAGAATCGTATTTTTTATTTTGATATGGTGCGATCAATGATGTCTCTTACCGATTTACCAATATCGCTTTGGGGTTATGCATTAGAGACACTGCATTCACGCTTAATAGGGCACCATCTAAATCCGCTGAGACGACACCATATGAACTATGGTTTAACAAAGAAACCTAAGCTGTCGTTTCTTAAAGTTTGAGTTGTGATGCTTATGTGAAAAAGTTTTCACCGATAAGCTCGAACCCAAATCGGAGAAGTGCGTCTTCATAGAATACCCAAGAGAAACTGTTGGGTACACCTTCTATCACAGATCTAAAGGCAAAACATTCGTTGTTAAATGGATCCTTTCTAGAGAAGGAGTTTCTCTCGAAAGAAGTGAGTGGGAGGAAAGTAGAAACTTGATGAGGTAATTGTACCTTCTCCCTTATTGGAAAGTAGTTCATCACATAAATCAGTTCCAGTGATTCCTACACCAATTAGTAAGGAAGTTAATGATGATGATCATGAAACTTCAGATCAAGTTGCTACCAAACCTCGTAGGTCTTCCAGAGTAAGATCCGCACCAGAGTGGTACGGTAATCATGTTCTGGAAGTCATGTTACTAGACCATGATGAACCTACGAACTATGAGGAAGCGATGATGAGCCCAGATTCATGCGAAATGGCTTGAGGCCATAAAATCTGAGATAGGATCCATGTATGAGAACAAAGTATGGACTTTGATTGACTTGCTCGATGATCAGCAAGCCATGTAGATAAATGGATCTTCAAGAGGAAAACGGACACTGATAGTGGTGTTACTATCTGCAAAGCTCGACTTGTCACAAAAAGGTTTTCGACAAGTTCAAGGTGTTGACTACAATGAGATTTTCTCAACAGTAGCGATGCTTAAGTCTGTCTGAATCATGTTAGCAATCGCCACATTTTATGAAATCGGCAAATGGATGTCAAAACTACATTCTTTAATGGATTTATTAAAGAAGAGTTGTATATGATGCAACCAGAAGGTTTTGTCAATCCTAAAGGAGCTAACAAAATGTGCAAGCTCCAGCGATCCATCTATGGACTGGTGCAAGCATCTCGGAGATGGAATAAACGCTTTGATAGTGTGATCAAAGCATATAGTTTTATACAGACTTGCGGTGAAGCCTGTATTTACAAGAAAGTGATTGGGAGCACTACAGCATTTCTGATAAGTATATGTGAATGACATATTGTTGATCGGAAATAATGTAGAATTATTCTGCAAAGCATAAAGGAGTATTTGAAAGGAGTTTTTCAAAGAAAGACCTCGGTGAAGTTGCTTACATATTGAGCATCAAGATCTATAGAGATAGATCAAGACGCTTGATAAGTTTTTCAATGAATACATACCTTGACAAGATTTTGAAGTAGTTCAAAATGGAACAGTCAAAGAAAGAGTTCTTGCTGTGTTACAAGGTGTGAGATCGAGTAAAACTCAAAACCCGACCACGGCAGAAGATAGAAAGAGAATGAAAGTCATTCCTATGCATCAGCCATAGGTTCTATAAAGTATGTCATGTTGTGTACCAGATCTATTGCATACCCTACCACTAAGCTTGGTAAGGAGTGCAATAGTGATCTAGGAGTAGATCAATGGACAGCGGTCAAAATTATCCTTAGTAGAATAAGGATATGTTTCTCGATTATGGAAGTGAAAAAGGTTAGGTAAAGGGTTACGCCGATGCAAGTTTTAACACTAATCTAGATGACTCGAGTCTCAATCTGGATACATATTGAAAGTGGGAGCAATTAGCTAGAGTAGCTCCGTGCGAGCATTGTAGACATAGAAAATTGCAAAATACTTACGGCTCTGAATGTGATGCACCTGTTGACTAAAATTATCTCACAAGCAAAACATGATCACACTTTAGTACTCTTTGGGTGTTAATCACATGGCGATCTGAACTAGATTACTGACTCTAGTAAACCCTTTGGGTGTTGGTCACATGTCGATGTGAACTATGGGTGTTAACCACATATAGATGTGAACTATTGATGTTAAATCACATGGCGATGTGAACTAGATTATTGACTCTAGTGCAAGTGGGAGATCAAGGAAATATGCCCTAGAGGCAATAATAAAGTTATTATTTATTTCCTTATTTCATGATAAATGTTTATTATTCATTCTAGAATTGTATTAACCTGAAACATAATACATGTGTGAATATATAGACAAACAGATGTCACTAGTATGCCTCTACTTGACTAGCTTGTTAATCAAAGATGGTTATGTTTCCTAACCATGAACAAGGAGTTGTTATTTGATCAACAAGGTCACATCATTAGTTGAATGATCTGATTGACATGACCCATTCCATTAGCATAGCACCTGATCGTATAGTTTGTTGCTAGTGCTTTTCTTCATGACTTATACATGTTCCTATGACTATGAGATTATGCAACTCCTGCTTGCCCGAGGAACACTTTGGGTGCTACCAAACGTCACAACGAATCGGGTGATTATAAAGGTACATTACAGGTGTCTCCGAAGGTACATGTTGGGTTGGTATATTTCGAGATTAGGATTTGTCATCCGATTGTCGGAGAGGTATCTCTGGCCCTCTCGGTAATGCACATCACATAAGCCTTGCAAGCATTGCAACTAAATGTGTTAGTTGTGAGATGATGTATTACGGAACGAGAAAAGAGACTTGCCAAGAACAAGATTGAACTAGGTATTGATACCGACGATCGAATCTCGGGCAAGTAACATACCGATGACAAAGGGAACAACGTATGTTGTTATGCGGTCTGACCGATAAAGATCTTCAGAGAATATGTAGGAGCCAATATGGGCATCCAGGTCTCGCTATTGGTTATTGACCGAGAGGTGTCTCGGTCATGTCTACATAGTTCTCGAACCCGTAGGGTCCGCACGCTTAACGCTTCGATGATGCTATTATGAGTTTATATGATATTGATGTACCGAAGGTTGTTCGAGTCCCGGATGAGATCACGGACATGACGAGGAGTCTCAAATGGTCGAGACATAAAGATTGATATATTGGAAGCCTATGTTTGACTCGAATCACTCCGGGTGAAATTGGGAATTTTACTGAGTACCGGGGTTACGGAACCTCCCGGGGTCAATGGGCCTTGATGGGCCTTAGTGGGAAAGAGAAAAGGGGGCCATAGTGCTGGCCGGACCTTCCCCCCTTCCCTAGTCCTATTAGGACTAGGAGAAGGGGGCGCCCCCCTCTCTCTCTCTCTTCCCACTTGGGGAAACCTAGTTGGACTAGGATTGGGGGGGAATCCTACTCCTAGTAGGAGTAGGACACCCCTGGCGCACCTCTCCTTGGCCGCCAGCCCCTCCCTTCCCTCCTTTATATACAGGGCAGGGGCACCCCATGACACACAAGTTGATCATTGAGATCGTTCCTTAGCCGTGTCGGTGCCCCTTCCACCAAACTACACCTCGAATATACCGCTGCGGAGCTTAGGCGGCCTCTGCGCCGTGGAACATCATCATCGTCACCACGCCGTCGTCTTGTTAAACTCTCCTCAACACTCGGCTGGATCGGAGTTCGAGGGACGCCATCGAGCTGAACGTGTGCAGAACTCGGAGGTGCCGTGCGCTCGTACTTGGATCGGTTGGATCGGGAAGAAGTACGACTACTTCCTCTACGCTACGTCAACGCTTCGTTGTTGGTCTCACGAGGGTACGTAGACAACACTCTCATCTCGTTGCTATGCATCACCATGATCTTGTGTGATCGTAGGAAATTTTTGAAATACTACGCTCCCCAACACTGCCTCCACAACCACCGAACCTGGACGCCAAGACCACACCAGACCGCCAAGCATCGCTCCGTGAGTTCTCCCCAAGTACCACGATTGTAGCCGGTGTGCTTTTTATTTGTCAAGTCCGACTACACGGAACGACTACATCCGAGGTGGATAACGCCAAGTACCCCTCACGGAAACCTGAATCGCCAAGACCGGATCCGACAAGTACCCGATGGCGTGTGTACCACTCATCGCCGACTCAAGACCCTGTGGACCCCGAACATCCACGGGACATGAACGCCTACTTCCCCACGCCGTAATGACTACCATCGCGAGACCGCAAGTACCACGACAACCCCGGCGATTCGGACCGCTCAAGTACCTCTTCGAAAACGAACGTGAACCACTACTTCTCTACCGCCGCCAAAATCGAGATGTACCACTACCGTCGGTCCGTGAACCACTACTTCCACTATCGACGCCGTGTACGACTACTTCCTCGACGATCATCGCGAACGTCTACTTCCCTCTGAACGCTTCCGCCCGAAGGCACGCTTGAAGGTATAACCCGAGACGACCGCGATGAGATGCCCTTGCATGTATGAGATGCACGATATGTTTGCACCGTGTCCGAATTGTCCTTGCGATGCCCTCTTTTGCCATGCCACCGCTCCGTGGGAACCCGTAATCGGGATCACCCCACCATCTTGCATGACTCGCTCCGTCCACACTTCTTTGCACCGTATCTCCATTAGCTACCGGAACCGATATGTTGCCGTGGCATCATTTTCGGATTCGCTGCCGTGGCACCCTTTCTTCCACCACGGTGACACAATGCTTCATCATGCTCTTGTCAACATTTTCATAAAATTGCATACAACTTGTATATGTCATCCGATCATGATAACAACATTTAAATGTTTATAATTGTTGTTTGCATTAATTTGCTTAAATGCCATGCTAAAATGATTTATTTCATAACTAAATAACCGTAGCTCCATTTTAAATAAATTATATATGTAAATGGGGTAGAAAAATGCATAGATTAACATGGTAGCTTTACTTTGCATGTTTAACAACTCTAAAATTGTGTTCAGGGCAGATCTGTACCAAATTCGAAATATGCATATGAGGATTTTTCCGGAATTGTTGTTTGTTGTTTCCGGCCTCATTTAATCTTGCCTAAATAGTTAGTTTCATATGCTTCACCCTCTTGCCATGTTTAATAACATTTAATATTGTTGGGTAGCCTAAACAAGAGAGAACTAAATAAGTGTTGTGGTGTTTTGTCAATATGCAACCCGTTGCATATTGAGCTCCACTTAACTTGTAGTGTTGTTTGTGCATATAGCCATGCCATGCCTCATTAAACCAGACATGCATCATACTTGCTTGTGTGTTTTACTATGTTGTTTGCTTCTTTCCGGTTTGCTTCTCTCGTTAGCTTCGGTTTCGTTCCGGAGTTGTGAGGATTCGTTCGACTACGTCCGTTTGTCTTCTTCATGGACTTGATCTTCTTCATTGCGGGATTTCAGGCAAGATGACCATACCCTCGAAATCACTTCTATCTTTGCTTGCTAGATGCTCGCTCTTTTGCTATGCCTATGCTACGATGCCTACCACTTGCTATATCATGCCTCCCATGTTGCCATGTCAAACCTCTAACCATCTTTTCCTAGCAAACCGTTGTTTGGCTATGTTACCGCTTTGCTCAGCCCCTCTTATAGCGTTGTTAGTTGCAGGTGAAGATGAAGTTTGTTCCTTGTTGGAACATGGAGATGTTGTTCCTTGTTGGAACATGTTTACTTGTTGGGATATCACAATATATCTTATTTAATTAATGCATCTATATATTTGGTAAAGGGTGGAAGGCTCGGCCTTATGCCTGGTGTTTTGTTCCACTCTTGCCGCCTAGTTTCCGCTATATCGGTTTTATGTTCCTGGATTTTTGCGTCCCTAACGCTGTCGGGTGATTTATGGGACCCCTTGACAGTTCGCTTTGAATAAGACTTTTCCAAAGAAGGCCCAACATTGGTTTTACCATTTGCCTCACCTATGCCCTTTTTCCCTTGGGTTTCCGGAGCCCGAGGGTCATCTTTATTTTAGCCCCCGACCGGTGCTCCTTCGAGTGCTGGCCCGAACTAGAGTCTTGTGGCGCCCCTCAAGGCAACTTGAGGTCTGGTTTTAGTTGTATGGACTGCTCATCCGAGTGTGCCCCGAGACCGAGATATGGGCAGCTCCTATCAGGATTTGTCGGCACATCCGGCGGCTTTGTTGGTCTTGTTTTATTGCTGTCGAAATGTCTTGTAGCCGGATTCCGAGACTGATCGGGTCTTCCCGGGAGAAGGAATATCCTTCATTGATCGCGAGAGCTTATCATGGGCTAAGTTGGGACACCCTGCAGGGTTTGAACTTTCAAAGCCGTGCCGCGTTATGTGGCAGATGGGAATTTGTTAATGTCCGGTTGTAGAAAACCGAAGTTGATCTTAATTAAAATACACCAACCAAGGTGTAACTGTGATGGTCTCTTCTCGTGGAGTCCGGGAAGTGAACACGGTGTTGGAGTTATGCTTGACGAGGTTGTTTTAGGATCACTTCTTGATCATAGTTGTTCGCCGTGCTTTGCTTCTCTTCTCGCTCTCTTTTGCGTATGTTAGCCACCATATATGCTAGTCGCTTGCTGCAGCTCCACCTCACTACCCTGTCCTACCTTTAAGCTTAAATAGTCTTGATCTCATGGTGTGAGATTGCTGAGTCCCCGTGACTCACAGATACTTCCAAAACCAGTTTGCAGTGCCGATGAAACCGTGCGGTGACCTTTTCGAGCTCAAGGAGGAGCTCGATGAAGATCTTGTTCATTGTGTTGTTTCGTTTCAGCTTGATCAAGAGCGGAGCCCAGTTGGGACGATCGGGGATCATGTAGCATTTGGGGTAGTCTTCTTTTATTTTGGTTCCGTAGTCGGACCTTGATTGTATCTGTATGATGTAATGTTTTACTCATGTATTGTGTGAAGTGGCAATTGTAAGCCAACTATGTATCTCTTTCCTTATGTATTACATGGGTTGTGTGAAGATTACCTCACTTGCGACGTTGCTTTCAATGCGGTTATGCCTCTAAGTCGTGCTTGACACGTGGGAGATATAGCCGCATCGAGGGCGTTATAAGTTGGTAATCAGAGCCTTCCCCGACTTAGGAGCCCCCTACTTGATTGTTTGTTGGCGTTGTTGAGTCTAGAATGGAAAATGTTTTGAGTCTTAGGATTATATATATCGGAGAGTAGGATTCTTTTTACTCCCCAGTCCCTTCGTCGCTTCTGGTGAGGTATCCTGACGAGAGTTTTGACTTTTCTCTCCTCAAATTTCACTAAAAAATTTTTAGGATCACGCTGGTATCTTGGAATCGTCCGATGGTTTTGTGACGAGAACATTGTTCTTGGTGCCTCCGACATTTAGGGGTTGTGGCAGTGTCCCGGGAGTTGAGCTCCGAGGTGTTGTCGCCACATTTTATCATTGCAGCTTCGAATACCTGAGTTTTACCGACATCGAAATCTCTTTTGTGCAGTTGTTGGTGAGATAACCCGATAGCCCAAAGATCGTGGCGAAAAGGGAGTATTGCCATGACTTGTATAACGGATGTTTTTCAAGGTCGAGGTACACGATTTCGAAGGTTTCTTGGTTATGTGTTGACGGATGGATACAAATGGATCTAGGTATTGTTAGTTTGGGTGATATATTTTGTGTCCTCAGATCCCCAACACCAGATTGCATAACCGTAAAGTTTGGGGAGTTTATAGGTGGAATTCAAGTAGCTCCTAGAATATCTTTCCGACAGATGCATGATATGGGATTGGGTAAATCTCTATCATATGTATTTGTTCCGGCTTATTCTGCAAGTCAAATCCTTTGTTTTTGTTCCGTTTTGTGGTATTCGAGTTGCTTCAATGCCAAGTGTTGATTCCATACCTTTCCTAAATGGTGTTCTCATATTGCTATGTGAATACTAATCCTTCTTGATCACTGAGCTTGTCATGTCAATTCTTTTCTCAACCGGCGTGCTTCTCTTCAAGTGGATCCGATCATTCCAACATTCGCAAGATCAATTCTAAGCTTTTTCTCAACGGTGTTTGTTTCATCCGACCTAAGTTGCCTTTGTTTTCCCGCCCTCCCACCCTTTTTCTTCAAGGACTCAGATTTCTTAATCAAGTATCCATTTTATTGAGAGAAGTTTCTTCATTATTTTCCTTTAATGTTTTATCCGGTGATTTCTCATGAAGACGCTAAGGAAGTTTGAACCTTATCATTGTTCCATTCTAATTTTCTTCTCCGGTGGATTTAAGTCAAGTTTTCGGTGTTGATCATATTCCCTTCCTCGTTTCAAATGTTTTCTCATGCCGGTGCACCTCTTAATTTTTAACTTCTTGTTATTCAATTGTTCCGGAGTGTTGAAGATATCTCAGAAGATTCGTGTTTCCATTCTTAATCCGTTCAAACTATTTCAAGATTGTTATCTCATTCAAGCCATTTAATTCTACCGGTGCAATATCTATTTCAAACAATTGTTCAACGGTGGTTCTTTTGAGTGGGCCCTAACCCACAGGTCTTTTTCCAGGATCTTACCTGACTCTTTTATTTTCCCGGAGCTATTCTCAAATTCTTTTCGAAGTTTGACGTAAGAATGAATTATCATCAGTCATGGTTTTCTCCAAGATCTTCCAAATTATTTTCATTGTTGGTTCAACCTTTCTAATTTTCATTCCGGAGTGCTTCAACAATTCATGGTGATGTTTCTCGTCGTCATTCTCGAATTTTGAAGACCGAAGACGAGTTTCTCTTTAATCTTGCTCCATTCTCTTCAAGATTCATGGTTCTAACTTGATGCCATCCTCTCATAATTAATTTCGATTGTGAGAATTCTTTTCACCCACCCGGAGCATTTCAGGAGTCTTTCAGTTTGATTCTCCGGAGCCCATCATCTCAGAATTATTCATTCAAGCGTTCAACTCTTGTTTTTCCAAATCTCACCGGTGCATCGTCGAAATATCCTCTAATCAGTTCATGATCTCTTCGTTCTAATGTATCTAAATCCTCTCAAGTATCTTCGTTCATTTTCCAATTCTTCCTGGTGAATTGTGCCTTTGCTACTTTCATTTTCAATTCTTACGGTGGTTTGTTCAAGAGTTCTCTTCCTTCGTTATTATATAGATTCATTCGTTCTTCCCAAATCCTACTGGCGGATCGTTGAAGACCTTCCCAAGGTTGAGCAATATCTCTCTTCAATCCTTTCAATGAGAATAAGTAGTATGCCAAATCCATTGCTTGCCATCAATTTTATTGGTGAAGGATCAGCATAATGTAATTCTTATTCTTGTTTCATCGAGTAAGTTCAATTCCTTATTCCGGTGGTTCATCAAAATTCTTGATTTCATTTGTTCATCTTTCTTATCCGAAGCTCCAAGTTTTCTGTATTATCTCATCGCGAAGCTCCATCTTATCACTGCAAGGTTTCACCTTGTGTTGTCAACTTCTCTTTCTTTCTATCATCCTTTTATTACCGGAGTTCTTCATGGAGGCTCTACATGGTGGTTCGTCAAGGATTCTTTTCTTTCTCGAATTGTCCTTCAAGTTTCTCTCGAAGTTATGATCCGTCAAGCTATACTCTAATATAAACATGGTTCCAACACATGTTTCGTTTTGAGGCGTTCAAGCATTCTTCATCTTGCATTCCAAAGTGCAATTCTCTCTATCTTATCTTTTGAGATGGTGTTATGTCATTGTTGATAATTTTCCTTCGCGTTTCATGATTCACAGATTTTTAAGAGTGACATATTTAAATCCATCATTTTATCCTTGTTCATGAGATATTTAAATCCATCAATCTCTTCATTGGAGTTGTCTTGGGCTATATTTCACCTAAAGCTTTCCCTAAGGATTGTTGCTATTTATGGTGCTTATAAAGGACCCAAGTTCTTCATTTCTCCTCTCGGTGAAATAAGTTTCTCGTCTCCTTGTTGATATCAATCCAATCATTTGTTTCCGTTGGTGGCAGAAACTCACCTCATAATTTTGAGATGTTTGCCATAAGCCCATAACAAGCTTGTGCTTTTCGTTGTTCTTTTGGCAAAAACTCCGTTCAATTCTTCGTTGCAAGGATGCTTTCCAAGCTCTTTTGTGGCAGAAGTTGACATTTTTCTTCTTCATTCTGTTATCCCAAAGATCTATCTTCTATTCTTTCGTTCCGAAGGCATTGTGATGTTGCTCTCTTCGACCCATCATCTTGTTTTGTCTAGATCATGTTCTTTTTCTTGCATTATCCTTTTAACCGGAGTGTGGTGTCTTCTCTTCAAGTTCTTTTCATCTTATCAAGTTTTCCTTCTTCTTTTAGTCGGAGTGCTGCCCAAATTTTATCAATCTTATTCCTTGTCTATCTAGTTTTAACCGGAGTGGTTTCAGTATCTATCTTATCACTAAACCTCTTGGTTCTCGTCGTATCCCATGTTCCTCTTTTCCAACAGAGTGTTTTCAACTTCCTTCATCTTCGTTGTTTTCTTTCTTTCATTTTGTTCAACCTCTCAAGGTTCTTTGGTTTCACTCGTTTGTCGGAGAAGCAACTTTGTTTTACCTCTTCCTCTCCCGCTTTACTCCGGTGCCATCCTAGATCTCGGGACGAGATCCTCTCAGAGTGGTGGAGTGTTGTAACGCCCCAAGACCGGAGCTTCAGTTGCCTTCCAGGGTTTCCGAGTTTTGTCGTGTGATTTGTTTTGCTTGTGCTTTCATCATGTCATCTCTTGCATTGCATCATCTCATCATGCCATCATGCCATTCAATTTTTGCAACTCAACTAAATAAATCGTATGGATCTTCGGTCCATTTAAATCGAGGGATTCACATGGTGACTTCTCTTTATAACATACCCTCCCAATATTATTAGGGAGCTATAATAAATATTCCATTGTTTTGGAATCACCATAACCCACTTGCAAAATAAATCCATGCCTTTTCTGTTCCGAGTTGACCTCAAAACCTTGCCAATATTATTTCATCATTTTCCGGAGCTCCACCAAAAATCCTCGGCCATTTTTGTTAAATTCTTCATATTTTTGTGAGCCCGGGAAAATTGTCCTCGTTCCCAAATTCTTTCCCTAACCCTCTCTTTCTTTTTGTCTCTCTCTAATGGTTTTTCTGCTAAATATATAAGAGAGGGAGAGAGTGCCTAGCCGGCCTCTTAGGCCCAGCCGCCCCCGGCCTTTTCTCCTCCACCAGCCGGCCTAGCCTCCCGAGGCCCAAGGCCCACCAACCCCCTCTAACCCTAGCCGCAAGGGAGAGCTCCGCCGATCCCATCTCCTCCTCTCGTTCCCTCCCTCCAGCGCCAGCACGCCTCCTTCCCGATCCCTCGTCCTCCCCATCTCTCCCGATCCCCTCATCTCCCTCGATTCCTCAGGCGTCGTCGCCCGAGCGCCTCCTCCACTCCGCCTCTCATGCCCCCTCGCCCTTCCACCTCCTCGACGGCGGCCTCCTGCTTGTGACCCATCTCCGCTCGCGCCCCTCGTCGGCCTCCTCGAGCACCCGGCCGCGCACTTAACCTTCCTCCTTCTCCCGTCGTCTCCTCCTGCCTGCTCCTGCCCGCCCGTCGCCTCTGCCTCGACCCGCGTTCCCGCCTCAAGCAGCGCCCGTCACGGAGGTCGCGCCAAGGCAGCGCCACGCCTCGCCCAGGCGTCGACCTGCTTGTTGCGACTCTGCCGCTGCTTCCTCTCGTCCCGCCGCGTCCCTGCCTTTGCCGGGCGCTCCGCCTCGCGCCACCACCTCCTGGTCCGGCCGAGTCGCGCCTGCCCCCTGCCTTGCCTCCTCGGTTGGTGGCGACCACCAGGAGCCTCCACAAGGAGCCGGAGTCCCCTGCCTCCACAACCACCGAACCTGGACGCCAAGACCACACCAGGACCGCCAAGCATCGTCTCCGGGAGTTCTCCCCAAGTACCACGATTGTAGCCGGTGTGCTTTTTATTTGTCAAGTCCGACTACACGGGAACGACTACATCCGAGGTGGATAATGCCAAGTACCCCTACGGAAACATGAATCGCCAAGACCGGATCCGACAAGTACCCCGATGACGTGTGTACCACTACTGTCGACCCTCGAAGACCCCATGGACCCCGAACATCCACGGGACATGAACGTCTACTTCCCCTACGCCGTGTACGACTACCATCGCGAGACCGCAAGTACCACGACAACCCCGAAGGGATTCGGACCCGTCAAGTACCTCTTCGAAAACGAACGTGAACCACTACTTCCTCTACCGTCGCCAAAATCGAGATGTACCACTACCGTCGGTCCGTGAACCACTACTTCCACTATCGACGCCGTGTACGACTACTTCCCTCGACGATCATCGCAAGAACGTCTACTTCCCTCTACGAAACGCTTTCCGCCCCGAAGGCACGCTTCGAAGGTATAACCCGAGACGACCGCGATGAGATGCCCTTGCATGTATGAGATGCACGATATGTTTGCACCGTGTCCGAATTGTCCTTGCGATGCCCCTCTTTTGCCATGCCACCGTTCCGTGGGAACCCGGTAATCGGGATCACCCCACCATCTTGCATGACTCGCTCACGTCCACACTTCTTTGCACCGGTATCTCCATTAGCTACCGGAACCGATATGTTGCCGTGGCATCATTTTCGGATTCGTTGCCGTGGCACCCCTTTCTTCCACCACGGTGACACAATGCTTCATCATGCTCTTGTCAACATTTTCATAAAAATTGCATACAACTTGTATATGTCATCCGCATCATGATAACAACATTTAAATGTTTATAATTGTTGTTTGCATTAATTTGCTTAAATGCCATGCTAAAATGATTTATTTCATAACTAAATAACCGTAGCTCCATTTTAAATAAATTATATATGTAAATGGGGTAGAAAAATGCATAGATTAACATGGTAGCTTTACTTTGCATGTTTAACAACTCTAAAATTGTGTTCAGGGCAGATCTGTACCAAATTCGAAATATGCATATGAGGATTTTTCCGGAATTGTTGTTTGTTGTTTCCGGCCTCATTTAATCTTGCCTAAATAGTTAGTTTCATATGCTTCACCCTCTTGCCATGTTTAATAACATTTAATATTGTTGGGTAGCCTAAACAAGAGAGAACTAAATAAGTGTTGTGGTGTTTTGTCAATATGCAACCTGTTGCATATTGAGCTCCACTTAACTTGTAGTGTTGTTTGTGCATATAGCCATGCCATGCCTCATTAAACCGTATATGCATCATACTTGCTTGTGTGTTTTACTATGTTGTTTGCTTCTTTCCGGTTTGCTTCTCTCGTTAGCTTCGTTTCGCCCGGAGTTGTGAGGATTCGCTCGACTACGTCCGTTTGTCTTCTTCATGGACTTGATCTTCTTCATTGCGGATTTCGTGCAAGATGACCATACCCTCGAAATCACTTCTATCTTTGCTTGCTAGATGCTCGCTCTTTTGCTATGCCTATGCTACGATGCCTACCACTTGCTATATCATGCCTCCCATGTTGCCATGTCAAACCTCTAACCATCTTTTCCTAGCAAACCGTTGTTTGGCTATGTTACCGCTTTGCTCAGCCCCTCTTATAGCGTTGTTAGTTGCAGGTGAAGATGAAGTTTGTTCCTTGTTGAACATGGAGATGTTGTTCCTTGTTGGAACATGTTTACTTGTTGGGATATCACAATATATCTTATTTAATTAATGCATCTATATATTTGGTAAAGGGTGGAAGGCTCGGCCTTATGCCTGGTGTTTTGTTCCACTCTTGCCGCCCTAGTTTCCGTCATATCGGTTTTATGTTCCCGGATTTTGCGTCCCTAACGCGGTCGGGTGATTTATGGGACCCCTTGACAGTTCGCTTTGAATAAGACTTTTCCAAAGAAGGCCCAACATTGGTTTTACCATTTGCCTCACCTATGCCCTTTTCCCTTGGGTTTCGGAGCCCGAGGGTCATCTTTATTTTAGCCCCCGACCAGTGCTCCTTCGAGTGCTGGCCCGAACTAGAGTCTTGTGCAGGCGCCCCTCAAGGCAACTTGAGGTCTGGTTTTAGTTGTATGGACTGCTCATCCGAGTGTGCCTCGAGACCGAGATATGTGCAGCTCCTATCAGATTTGTCGGCACATCCGGGCGGCTTTGTTGGTCTTGTTTTATTGCTGTCGAAATGTCTTGTAGCCGGATTCCGAGACTGATCGGTCTTCCCGGGAGAAGGAATATCCTTCGTTGATCGCGAGAGCTTATCATGGGCTGTTGGGACACCCTGCAGGGTTTGAACTTTCAAAGCCGTGCCCGGTTATGTGGCAGATGGGAATTTGTTAATGTCCGTTGTAGAAAACCCGGTTGATCTTAATTAAAATACACCAACGCGCGTGTAACCGTGATGGTCTCTTCTCGGCGGAGTCCGGGAAGTGAACACGGTGTTGGAGTTATGCTTGACGCAGGTTGTTTTAGGATCACTTCTTGATCATAGTTGTTCGGCCGTGCTTTGCTTCTCTTCTCGCTCTCTTTTGCGTATGTTAGCCACCATATATGCTAGTCGCTTGCTGCAGCTCCACCTCACTACCCTGTCCTACCTTTAAGCTTAAATAGTCTTGATCTCGCGGGTGTGAGATTGCTGAGTCCCCATGACTCACAAATACTTCCAAAACCAGTTTGCAGGTGCCGATGAAACCGTGCAGGTGACGCACTCGAGCTCAAGGAGGAGCTCGATGAAGATCTTGTTCATTGTGTTGTTTCGTTTCAGTTGATCGAGAGCGGAGCCAGCTTGGGACGATCGGGGATCTGTGTAGCATTTGGGGTAGTCTTCTTTTATTTTGGTTCCGTAGTCGGACCTTGATTGTATCTGTATGATGTAATGTTTTACTCATGTATTGTGTGAAGTGGCGATTGTAAGCCAACTATGTATCTCTTTCCCTTATGTATTACATGGGTTGTGTGAAGATTACCTCACTTGCGACATTGCTTTCAATGCGGTTATGCCTCTAAGTCGTGCTTCGACACGTGGGAGATATAGCCGCATCGAGGGCGTTATATTATGCCTGGTGTTTTGTTCCACTCTTGCCGCCCTAGTTTCCGTCATATCGGTATTATGTTCCCGGATTTTGCGTCCCTAATGCGGTTGGGTGATTTATGGGACCCCCTTGACAGTTCGCTTTGAATAAAACTCCTCCAGCAAGGCCCAACCTTGCGTTACCATTTGCCTCACCACCACCTATACCCTTTCCCTTGGGTCGGCCAACCCGAGGGTCATCTTTATTTTAGCCCCGGGCCAATGCTTCTCTAAGTGTTGGCCCAAACGAAAGCAGATGTAGGGCCACCTTGGGGAAACTTGAGGGCTGGTTTTACTCAGAGGATGTCTCATCCGGTGTTGCCCTGAGAACGAGATATGTGCAGCTCCTATCGGGATTGTCGGCGCATCGGGCGGTCTTGCTGGTCTTGTTTTACCATTGTCGAAATGTCTTGTACACCGGGACTCCCAGACTGATCGGGTCTTCCCGGGAGAAGGAATATCCTTCGTTGATCTCGAGAGCTTATCATGGGCTAAGTTGGGACACCCCTGCAGGGTATAAACTTTCGAGAGCCGTGCCCGCGGTTATGTGGCAAATGGGATTTTGTTAATATCCGGTTGTAGTAAACTTGAAGTAAACTCTTCTAAAATACACCAACCGTGTGCGTAACCGTGAGTGTCTCTTTTCGGGGTTGATCGAGAGGAGAACACGGTTTCTGGGTTATGTCTGACGTAAGTAGGACTTCAGGATCACTTCTTGATCATTACTAGTTGATGACCGCTTGCTTTGCTTCTCTCCTCGCTCTTATTTGCGCAAGTTAGCCACCATACATGCTTAGTCGCTGCTGCAGCCTCACCACTTTACCCCTTCCTTACCCCTTTAAGCTTTCCTAGTCTTGATACCCATGGTAATGGGATTGTTGAGTCCTCGTGGCTCACAGATTACTACCCCAACAGTTGCAGGTACAGGTTATGCGATGATCATGACGCGAGAGCGATGTTTGCGTGTTTTGGAGTTCTCCTTCTGGTTCTTCTTCGATCAGGGGATAGGTTCCAGGTCGGGAGCCTGTGCTAGCAGGGTGGATATTGTTTGAGTTTCTGTTTATGATTCATCCATAGTCGGATGTTGATCTTGTATGTTGTATTGCTGTATTCATGTGACATTGTATGTATTGGATGTATCCCCACTATTATGTAATGTTGATGTAACGATATCCACCTTGCAAAAGCGTCTTCAAGATGCGCTTCTATCCTTGGTGGGACCTTCGAGTTCCTTTAGGATAGGGTCGCATCTTGGGCGTGACACTAATCCAGGACTCCCTCAGTAGCCCCTGATCCTGGCTTCAATGACGACGAGTCCGGCGCGCATATTGTCTTCGGCATTGCAAGGCGGGTTCCTCCTCCGAATACTTCATAGAAGGTTTTGAACACAAGGATAGTGTCAGGCTCTGCAAAACAAATTCCACATACCACCGTAGAGAGAATAATTTTGCACAGATCTGGCGACGATTCAGCGTGACATCACACCACGGCCAAGCTTTTATTCGAATCGTTTTTACTGTCCTGCCTCAGCGCATTTAGCGAGGCGGTTTCCTTGGCACGTCTTATCAAACCGTAGATCGTGCCCCCTTATTCCCGGATTCTCATCAATACGGACGTGGGTAACCCAACCGTGCCCGTTGGCACGCCTCCTCTATCGAAGGCGAGTCCCAGTCGACCACGGGGAGGGCTCTTGGTATTCAACCTCTTTATAATGAGACCAAGGCCCTCTTCTTTTTTCCACCCTCCATCGAGTTCGCCTCGCGCTTCGAGTTCTAACACCCAAAGCTTCAGATTTAGGCGCTTCGGACCTTCGACGATGTCCAGTTCCGACCAGCTCGGCCGATGGATGTCCTCTTCCGTCACAGAAGAAGATGTGCTAAAGCTGCGAGACGCCAGGTATCTAACCGACGAGATTTCACATAGGATGCCTGCTCCAGGGCAGGTCATTCCCACTCCCGAGCCCGGCGAGAGTCTCACTTCCTTCGGGGCTTAGGCTTCCCGACGGATCCCTTTGTGCGGGGGCTCATGTTCTATTATGGGCTGGATTTCCATGACTTGAATCCGGAGTCCATCCTCCATATCTCGTCATTCATTGTCGTATGTGAAGCCTTCCTCCATATTACCCCTCACTTTGGATTGTGGCTCAAGACCTTCAAGGTGGAGCCGACGATGATCGAGGGGCAACAAGCAGAGTGCGGAGGGGCGGTCATAAGCAAGTGTGCTGATGCTCCGTGGCCCGAGGGCTCTTTTCAAGAGGAGCTTGGTTTATGGCAACGGGAGTGGTTTTATATCACCGCTCCCAGGGGCACCAAATGGGTGGCGCCACCCGCCTTTCGCTCAGGTCCACCCCAGCGGTTCGCATCGTGGGTCTACCGGGGACTCGACTGGGGGCCGTCCAAGGACGTTCCTCTGTTGCAGGGCCGTATTCGAGACCTCCAAGAAAGAGAGATCAATCTGGTCGTAGCGGCACAGGTTATGCTGATTCGGCGCCTTCTGCCCTACAAATGTCGCCCCCTCCATCTGTGGGAGTTTAATCCGGAGGGACCATGAGCTTTCCAACATTTTATGGGCGCGACGCCCAAGGAGATGTACAAGCTGTTCTTCGTATCACAAGAGAAGTGTCCGGACTTGACCGAGGACGCAGGTCTAAGCTGCAATCACCCAGATACTCAAGTAAGTAACCCTGCAACCGGAGAGGCTGTTCATTCATTTATCATATATATGCCCTTTAAGGGAGCCGTTTCTTGAACAGGAGTGGATAGCCAAGGCAAAGTTAATAAGGTGCCCGGCTCCCCTCCCAGAGACCACGCCGGATCCCATGCTAACCAAGATGTTGAAGGCCGCGCCTTTTAAAGAAGGCGAAGGGGGGAGCAGGGAAGCAACTGCCTCCACGAAGGAGGCTTTCGAGGAAGGGGGGATCAAAAGTCCCACCCTCAAAGGAGAGAAGAGGACCGCTTGAAGATCCGGAGGTCAAGGCCTCAAAGAGCGGAAAGAAATCTTCGTCGGAGAGTCCGCGCCGAAGTACCCCAGCCGCACTATTTCCCCAAGGGATAGCCTCCAATGAGCCGTAAGTAAAAAAGAAGGGTCTTGTAATAAGGGACATCCTCAGATTTATTTCAAGATAACTGAAATTATACCTTGTAGTTCGGATCTCAGCCCTTCTCAGCAGAGCTCGCCTTGGGGATCTTCTTCCGAGATGATGGAGAGCGAACGCCTCCACCTGTCGCACCTTCATGCGGCGGAAGACCACGAGGTGTCGTCGCGAGGGTTTCCCAGTCCGCGGGCCGGAAGGTCCGGCGCCAATCGGGCGTCGGCGGTCGGAGGAGTCAAGGATCTGCTCGGGCGGCGGCTATCTCGAAAGATCACCGTGCGCTAATGGGTACGGTGATTGAAAGAATTGCATCCGCTGAGAGTAGATTGTGTGAAGCCGTCAGAAGCTTACTGACGGGGTTCGAGGTACGCAAAAATGATGTACCTTCTGATAGTTATGCTTATAGAATGCACCCTGTATAGATAGCGTGCCGAGGATCATAATCTCAGTTATAACATTTCGCCGCTCCTAAATAGGTGGCGGGGCGTCCGGTGGCCAGCCGGACTGATGAATTTGCCGAACTAAAGTGGCAACTTGACGAGGCAGATGCGGACATTGCGCTTGTTAATAAGCGGTTTGACGAGTCACAAGGTATGCGACTTCTTCGCGGACGCCTGGTAAGGGAGCTTGACGCCCGTGCCTTACTACTTGGATGCTTAATGCAGGTGGTGCCGCTGCTGTGGAGGAGCTGCGGGCGGAGCTCGCCCGAGCTAAAGAGCAAGCCATAAATAGTAATGCGGCCGCTTTAAAGGCGGCCGAAGAGCTGAAAGCCAAACGGGCTGCTCACTGCCGAAGCAAAGAGGAAATGGCCGATTTGGCCTCAAATCAAGAATACTACCGATCGCTGCGAGGTTCTTGAAAAAAACGCAAAGCGGAACAAGAGGACTCGAAAAGGCCACCGCCGAATCCAAGGATGCCTGCTCCGCTATGAGAGCTGCCAAGGAGGAGCTGAGTCAGCCGGGATATTGCGGCTGGAAAACCGTTTACTTGTGGGACGAAATATACGGATCCGAAGTATGCTCAGTTGGACAAGCTGTGGGGTTCGGAGGATGCTTATCTGGACTTAGCGGCGAGCGCTGCGGACGCGATTGAGCGCTTCTGAGGCCAGAAGGGGCAAAGAAGGGAAGATCTATTTTGGTCGCAATTCCATAGTCCGGAGCGTCCTCTTCCGTTGACCGACCGGTTGGACGAATGGGCCGAGCTGAATCGATTATCTGGACTTGCCATGAAGCATGTCATGACTTATTTGTGGCCAGGCGGACCCCAGCCGAGGAGTTATTTTTGCTTAGTGCAGTTGTTCCTTGGTGCGGTACCGCGTATTGACGCAATGAAGCGGTCGGCGTGTATTGAGGGAGCGTGGATGGCTCTTGCCCGTGTCAAGACATACTGGGCGGAGATGAAGGCCACCGACTTGCATCCCAAGATTCGGACGAAGTTTAGTACCGCCGAGCACTATTTTGAGGAAGTCCTGAGGGCGCTGCTTAATAGAGACGCAGTGCTCAAGGATATTATGTTTAAATGACATGTATGATTTGTGAAAACAATGTTTCAATATAATATAAGAGCTTTTTATACTTGTGCGTTCATATTAAACGCCTCTGTGCAGCCGTTGATGTATATGTGTATATAACCTGAAAGATGGCAGTCTTCGGCTTCAGCCCCCACGCACATAGTGCGGGGGTGTTTGCAAACAAACTAGGCAACCGGACTATAATGCTTTATCACTTTCACTTAGCCATAGGAGTTCAATGGTGGGGCTACTATATAGCCCCTAGGGGCACCGCGCTCTCCCGAATTCGGGGCGCGTATGTGCCTGACCGGGAAACGGCCCTTCGTCAATGCGGGGGAATTCTAAACATTCCGCTGGGTCATCAAGTGGTTGACTAGTCTCACGCTATATCATGACAGTCAGTTTTAGATTTCTCCACTGAGGTGCTCAACCCAGCTCAACCGGGGCACAATCGCAGTGGTTCTCCCAGCGCTACCTTAGCCGATATAACGGAACGTAAGGTACCAAAACATGGGAGCCGGGCAAACCGAACATTTGACCAAGGACATGATTCAGAGCTGATGCATATAAGGCCTAACTCGAGACGCCGAACACTCCCTAAGGTATTCGGTCTTTATGAAAACGGGCAGAATAATGCCCTAAGCCCCTGGTGTCCAGGTACGCGCAAAAATTCTGGTGCGGCCGATGCCAAAACGCCAGCCTCCTCCTCGGTTATAGTAAGAAACCGGGGGATGTGTATCAACAAGAGACAGTAAAAAAGGTTTACGCAGGGTCTTAATCTGAAAAGAATCCTTGCGACGGGTCCCTGCTGCACGTCTGCGCCTGTGTCTCCGTTGTGCCGTATCCTGGACGGGTGTAGCACGGTGTTCATCGGTAAAAGAGAAGAACTTAGTTGAAGAGAAAATGTCGTGCGAGAAATGTACTTTATATTAAATAAACTGAGTACGGTTCGGAAGGTGAATAAAATTGAGCTTTATTGTCTCTTGTTGTACGTGTGTGCAGCCCCTTGTATGGGGGTATGCCGCTAGTAGGCGCCGGACTCGTCTAGCCATGTCCGGGGTTTGAATGACCTATTCTGGTGCTTTGATTAGCGGAGCTGGATTAGTGTGGGGCTGTCAAGGCAGTCTCACGTTCTTCCGTGCTCGAGTAATACGGAATGCTCCCTTTTAATGAGATGATGCCGCGTGGACCGGGCATTTTAAGTGTAAGAGATGCATAATACGGTATTGCGTTAAAGCGGGCGAAAGCTTCACGCCCCAGTAGTGCTTGACAGCTACTTTGAATGGGGCGATGTGGAAGGTTAACTTTTCGGCGGAAGTTGTCGGATGAGCCGAAAACACAACTTCTAGCAGAGGGAGCCCGCACAATGGGCATACAGGCCTGCATTACCCCTTTGAAGGAGGTGTTGCTATGGCGAATTTTGGTTGGGTCTATCCCCTTCTCTGATATAGCAGGTTTAGATCGCTGTTTAGGACTTGTGTAAATTGGAGTCCGT
The DNA here is from genome assembly GCA_021605205.1 of Aegilops longissima. Classification (NCBI taxonomy): domain Eukaryota; kingdom Viridiplantae; phylum Streptophyta; class Magnoliopsida; order Poales; family Poaceae; genus Aegilops; species Aegilops longissima. The sequence continues at coordinate 150,731,815 of CM038678.1, read as the reverse complement.
CGATTATAGGATTAATATCAAGGCATCCAATCCTGGGGATACTAAATAGTCCCGAAGGTGATTGGTTTTGACAACCATCGTTGGGACTCTTGGGATAGACCGTGCGGCACGTGTTTCTATGTCTCCCTTTGTCATAAGTGAGTTCACTTTTGGTTTTTTGTTTCCGGGGCTCGCTTGTGGTGCGCTCATCCTCACTTGGTGTGTCCCCCTTGTGTTCGGCGTTGAGTTAGCTTGAAGACTTGTGTATGGTTTGCGGGCTTCCCGAGTTGGATATCTTGTCCAAGATTTTGTTTAAGTTGGATAGCTCATCGCTATTGTCCTTATTTTATTGTTCGCGAGCTTTTGAATCTACCGTTCTCCTTAATCCGGCGCTGGTCCTTGCTGCGTCGTGGTTTCCCATTTCCATCCCCGACTTGGATGTACTTGGGTCGCTGGTATCCATCTTTCTAGCCAGCTATCCTCTCCTGCGGGTCATGAGGCTTGTTAGTGTGGCCATTGTTCTTGGCTTTTCCCGCCAAGGTGTCTTCGCCTCGGACGTTGTGTTTAAAAGCTGCTAAGTCCGGACGACTATTTGGTTTTTTGGTGAGGAACCTATTCGAAGGTGACTCACGGGCTGTTGGGTTATGTGACTTAGACCATCGGAGGTCGGACATAGGTTCCTGAAATTGGCTCCTCAAGCTCTTCCCAACTACCAATGGTGTTTTCGGGAGGCTTTTAAGCCAATGCCGGGCGGCCCTTTGAGCTTGAGGGGTAAGTATTTTATGGCGTGGAGATCATATCCTCTAGCCATGTGTATGTGGAGGATGTAATCCTCAATCCGGGCGCGTATGCCTCTATGTTTACGGGTTTGAATCTGTTTTCCAGCACCTCATTGAAACACGGGGTGTCACTTATTTGGGTGTGCCGTGATGTTCGGATATTTGGCGTGTTGCATTGCTTTGAAGAGCTTGCTATCTCGTAGATGGACCTGACCGGCCATCTTTTGATGTGAATCCTTATGATTTGCCGCTCTCTGTTTGCCGTGGGTCGCCCATCCGACCGGGTGGCCTTCTTGCTTTTGGTTGTGGGGCTCACGGCCTCCTCATCAAATCTTTTTCTCTTTGTAGCTTTTGTTCGGGGTCGCCGATTTGTCTGCTTTGCTCCATCTGATTCTGAGTGCATCTTCCGCTGTTTTGAGCTTCCGCTCATCCTCGGCGAGCCTTTGTGGAGGTTCATCTGCTCCAACAATTTGTTCGAGTTCCCTTCGCCGGGGGCGGGTTGTTTATCCAAGTTGTCCTGTTGGACGGTTGATAGCATGTTCGTCGTCCACCGGTTCGCCCTGCTCTATGGCTGGGTCTTTGTCGAGGCGGGACTTGGTGCGGCGTTTACGTTGCCGTTTTAACTGCTTTTCCAGGGATTTATCCTTCATAGTGCCCCGTTGTTCCTCGTCGTCATTTCCTTTAGGTGTATCCACCATGTATACATCATGGGATGAGGTGGTTGCCCAGTACCCTATAGGTGCTGGTTCATGGTTGTCTCCTACATCGTCGTCCATACCGTCGATGTCTTCGGAGTCGAAATCGAGCATGTCGTTTAAGCTTTCAACAGTGGCTACAAAGTGGGTGGTGGGTGGGCTTTGAATTTCTTCGTCGTCTGAATCCCAACCTTCCTGACCATAGTTCGGCCAGGGCTCCCATGACAAAGAGAGAGACTTTAATGAGTTCAGGATATTGCCAAAGGGCGAGTGCTAAAATATGTCCGCGGCGATGAACTTCATAACCGGCACCCAGTCGGATTCGACTGGCAGGGGCGCGGGAGGTTCGGAGTCCGGAAAGGAGTCCGGCACCAGGGAGTCACGAGCTTTGCAAAGGACAGGGATGGTGTTCGGCTCAATCGTCGTAGATTTCAGCCCCGGCGGTGTCCAACCGACCGTCCTCGATCGCTAAACCGCTCCGGATTAAGGGTCGGCGGCATCTGTGCGGCCTCGAGCCTTGTTCGCGGCAGAGCTAGATCGCACCCATCGAGACAAGGCGGCACGCCGGTCATGGCTCGAATCCGTCGAAGATCAAGTCTCCGCGGACATCGGCCGTATAGTTCAAGCTTCCAAGTCGACACGATGGCGGGGCGAAGCTTCGATCTGCTCGGATGGCCTAGCGAATTGGCCGCAGTGCAAAGGTAGTCGAATCACGAAGACCTGTCCGGGAGAAAAGTCTCACCCTGGACTGCGTCGTTGCTGATGATTCAACGAGCCATCGTGCCTATAGGTGACGACACAGAGGAACTCTCAATGAAAGCACCAATGTCGGTGTCAAAACCGCGGATCTCGGTAGGGGGTCCCAAACTGCGTCTAGGCGGATGGTAACGAGGAGACAAGGGACTCGATGTTTTACCCAGGTTCGGGCCCTCTCGATGGAGGTAATACCCTACTCCTGCTTGATTAATATTGATGATATGGGTAGTACAAGAGTAGATCTACCACAGGATCACAGAGGCTAAACCCTAGAAGCTAGCCTATGGTATGATTGTTGTTCGTCCTACGGACTAAAACCCTTCGGTTTATATAGACACCGAATAGGGTTAGGGTTACATAGAGTCGGTTACAATGGTAGGAGATCTACATATCCGTATCGCCAAGCTTGCCTTCCACGCCAAGGAAAGTCCCATCCGGACACGGGACGAAGTCTTCAATCTTGTATCTTCATAGTCCAGGAGTCCGGCCAACGGTGATAGTTCGGCTATCTGGACACCCCTAATCTAGGACTCCCTCAATCATCATTAACATTATCACTAGGTTCATGTTCATTACTAGATTGTGTTTCAGCATCAGAAATAGATATATCATTTGGATTCTCAGGTGTTTCAGCAATAGGTTCACTTGAAGCATCCAGAGTCCTATCATTTTTCTTTTTCTTCTTTTTAGAAGGAGTAGGTGCATCAATATTATTTCTCTAAGAATCTTGCTCAATTCTCTTAGGGTGGCCTTCTGGATACAAAGGTTCCTGAGTCATTCTACCAGTTCTAGTAGCCACTCTAACAGCATCACCATTTCTCTTACTATTTAATTCATTGAGCAAATCATTTTGAGCTTTAAGTACTTGTTCTACTTGAGTGGTAACCATAGAAGCATGTTTACTAATGAGTTTAAGTTCACCTTTAACATTAGCCACATAATCACCCAAGTGCTCAATCATATAAGCATTTTGTTTTAATTGTCTACCAAAATAAGCATTGAAATCTTCTTGCTTAACCATAAAGTTATCAAACTCATCCAAGCATTGGCTAGCAATTTTAGTAGGAGGTATTTCAGCTTTGTCATATCTATAGAGATAATTTACCTTTACTACCTGTGTCGGGTTATCAAGACCATGAGTTTCTTCAATGGGTAATGGATTAAGATCATATGTTTCTTCAACAGGCAGTAAATTAATACTATGTATTTCTTCAATAGGAGGTAAATTCTTAACATCTTCAGCTTTTATACCTTTTTCTTTCATAGATTTCTTTGCCTCTTGCATATCTTCAGGACTGAGAAATAGAACACCTCTCTTCTTCGGAGTTGGTTTAGGACTAGGCTCAGGAATTGGCTCAGGAGCTGGCTCACGAAGTGTCCAATTATTTTCATTTGTCAACATATTATTCAATAGGATTTCAGCATCATCCGGTGTTCTTTCCCTGAAAACAGAACCAGGACAACTATCCAGGTAATCTCTGGAAGCATCGGTTAGTCCATTATAAAAGATATCAAGTATTTCAATTTTCTTGAGAGAATGATCAGGCAAAGTATTAAGTAACTTGAGAAGCCTCCCCCAAGCTTGTGGGAGACTCTCTTCTCCAATTTGCACAAAGTTGTATATTTCCCTCAAAGCAGCTTGTTTCTTATGAGCAGGGAAATATTTAACAGAGAAGAAATAAAGCATATCCTGGGGACTACGCACACAACCAGGATGAAGAGAATTAAACCATATCTTAGCATCACCATTTAATGAGAACGGAAATATTTAAAGGATATATAGGTAGCAAGATCTCTCATCATTAGTGAACAGGGTGGCTATATCATTTAATTTAGTAAGATCTGCCACAACAGTTTCAGATTCATAGCCATGAAAAGGATCAGATTCAACCAAAGTAATTATATCAGGATCAACAGAGAATTCATAATCCTTATCAGTAACACAGATAGGTGAAGTAGCAAAAGCAGGGTCAAGTTTCATTCTATCATTAAGAGATTGTTGCTTCCATTTAGCTAATAACCTCTTGAGTTCATATCTATCTTTGCAAGCTAAAATAGCTAAAGTAGCTTCTTTATCAAAAACATAACCCTCAGGAATAAAAGGCAAGTCTTCATCATCACTTTCATCAATATTATCAGTTTTAATATTTTCTTAATCTCTAGCCCTAGCAATTTGTTCATCAAGAAATTCACCAAGTGGCACAGTAGTATCAAGCATAGAAGTAGTTTCATCATAAGTATCATGCATAGCAGGAGTGGCATCATCAATAACATGCGACATATCACAATTAATAGAAGAGGCAGGTTTAGGTGTCGCAAGCTTACTCAAAACAGAAGGTGAATCAAGTGCAGAGCTAGATGGCAGTTCCCTACCTCCCCTCGTCGTTGAGGGATAAATTGTTGTCTTAGCGTCCTTCAAGTTCTTCATAGTGCCTAGCAGATATAAATCCCAAGTGACACAAAGAATAGAGCTATGCTCCCCGGCAATGGTGCCAGAAAATAGTCTTGATAACCCACAAGTATAGGGGATCGCAACAATTTTCAAGGGTAGAGTATTCAACCCAAATTTATTGATTCGACACAAGGGGAGCCAAAGAATATTCTCAAGTATTAGCAACTGAGTTGTCAATTCAGCCACACCTGGATAACTTAGTATGTGCAGCAAAATGTTTAGTAGCAAAGTAATATGATAGTAGTGGTAACGGTAGAAAAATTAATATTTTTGGTGTTTTGTAGTGATTGTAACAGTAACAACGGGAAAGTAAATAAGCGAAGAACAATATATGAAAAGCTCGTAGGGATTGGATCGGTGATGGAGAATTATGCCGAATGCGGTTCATCATGTAACAGTCATAACATAGGGTGACACAGAACTAGCTCCAATCCATCAATGTAATGTAGGCATGTATTCTGAATATAGTCATACGTGCTTATGGAAAAGAACTTGCATGACATCTTTTGTCCTACCCTCCCGTGGCAGTGGGGTCCTAATGGAAACTAAGGGATATTAAGGCCTCCTTTTAATAGAGCACCGGAACAAAGCATTAGCACATAGTGAATACATGAACTCCTCAAACTATGGTCATCACCGGGAGTGGTCCCGATTATTGTCACTTCAGGGTTGCCGGATCATAACACATAGTAGGTTTCTATAGACTTGCAAGATACGATCAAGAACTCACATATATTCATGAAAACATAATACGTTCGGATCTGAAATCATGGCACTCGGGCCCTAGTGACAAGCATTAAGCATAGCAAAGTCATAACAATATCAATCTTAGAACATAGTGGATACTAGGGATCAAACCCTAACAAAACTAACTCGATTACATGATAGATCTCATCCAACTCATCACCGTCCAGCAAGCCTACGATGGAATTACTCACGCACGACGGTGAGCATCATGAAATTGGTGATGGAGGATGGTTGATGATGATGATGGCGACGAATCCCCCTCTCCGGAGCCCCGAACGGACTCCAGATCTGCCCTCCCGAGAGGTTTTAGGGCTTGGAGGCGGCTCCGTATCGTAAAACGCGATGAATCCTTCTCTCTGATTTTTTTCTCCCCGAAAGCAAATATATAGAGTTGGAGTTGTGGTCGGAGGAGCTCCAGGGGGCCCACGAGGTAGGGGGCGCGCCCTAGGGGGGCAGGCGTGCCCCCTCACCCTCGTGGCTAGGGTGTGGGCCCCCTGCTCTTCATCTTTTGCAAGGATTTTTATTATTTCGAAATAGATGTTCCGTGGAGTTTCAGGTCATTCCGAGAACTTTTGTTTCTGCACATAAATAACACCATGGAAAGTCTGCTGAAAACAACGTCAGTCCGGGTTTGTTCCATTCAAATCATGCAAGTTAGAGTCCAAAACAAGTGCAAAAGTGTTTGGAAAATTAGATACGACGGAGACGTATTAGTTCAATAACGCGTAGCCTACAGTGCAATCGCTCGGGTTCAGTTAGAGCCCAACGCCTCGCACCCACGCACGTGCGTGTACGAGAGAAACGTGCATCACTCGGTGATGGTGTCCTGGACTAGGGGGTACTCACCACGTCGTCTCCCGATCAGTTGGATTGGGCCGAGGATCCCCATAGTCGTATACTCATGGGCCAGTCCGGACATTTGCCGCATACAAGGAAGATTCCACAAGACATGGCGATCAAGACAAGGACTCCTCCCCCACCGGCGTATTAGGCTAGGACTCTTGTTATCCTAGGCTTCTGGTGCATTATATAAACCGAGGCGAGGCTAGTCGATAGACAACGAACAACAATCATACCATAAGCTAGCTTCTAGGGTTTAGCCTCTTTGACCTCGTGGTAGATCTACTCTTGTACTACCCATATCATCAATATTAATCAAGCAGGAGTAGGGTATTACCTCCATCGAGAGGGCCCGAACCTGGGTAAAAACATCGTGTCCCTTGTCTCCTGTTACCATCCGCCTAGACGCACAGTTCGGGACCCCCTACCCGAGATCCGCCGGTTTTGACACAGAACTTGGTGCTTTGATTGAGAGTTCCACTGTGTGTTCGACAAAAGGTCAATGGCTCTCCTGCAGATCAACTACGACTTTGGCATCTTCGTCACCAGCTCGACTGGTCACCTTGGTTCGACCAAGGACTGCGCCCTACCTCCGATCGTCATGTTCGAATGAGGGCCTTCATCAACATCAACTCTGATCTCTATCAAGATCATGGAGGAATCATCCAGGGAGCCCGGGGACTCAACATCAACATTGCCGTCGGGCGACCGTACTGTTTTTCTGGACAGCGGACTTGTGTCCGCCGCCACCACCTCCTCAAGCGTCGTTTTAACAATTGCTTTGGTGGAATTGTGCGGAATTGAGTCTAAAACAACCCTGGAAAATTTCGTCGAGTTCCGATGGAGGAATCTCTGGCAATCTCCAATATACCGGAGCCACATTGAATCCAGACGAGAATCTGGACGAGTTTAGGGCGTGGTGTCTAGCTTCTAGCTCGGACCTCCTTTGGAAGATCCAACCGTTGATCGGCTGCGGAATTCCTATATCTACCACCCCTCAAAATTTCAGCTCGATCCGACCGTCCAAACTCCGGGAACCTTCCGATTAGTGCATCACTTTTCGGATCTGTTTTCTGCGCGAAAACGAATCCGACCCGAGTTCGTTTTTTTTATGAACGGGATTTCGGACATCCTTTTTGAAGGAAGTTTTGTATGGGGTGTTGTGTTTTGTTTCTGAACACATCCCACTATCTTCAATATCATGCTGGTGTCAAACCAGTCCGGCAATATTGCTTCACGGCTGCCGACCTACGCTAGACACGTCGTCACTTTGTTGAGCCGAGCTCAACTTTTTCGGATCATCATCTCGGCAAGCCAAACAAGAATCCGGCATCATGAAGGATAAATCATCACCAACATTGCCGCCCCATGGATTACACGGAGCGGGCATACCGGCATGACCGCACGGTCGCTTCATCAAGCCGGCATCGACCACGTCACGACCTGCATCGACATTGACTTCGGCGCCAGGCCATATTTCTTTTATTACTGACTTTGCATAAATTATTTATTATGCAACATTTTTTTAATTCTTATTATTACTATTATCCCGGTCTGCACTATTTTTGTGCACAGAAAATGATCCGCCGGACTATATCCTTTGAGTCACCTCGGCCGAAGGGGGGCTCGTCAACACTTCATTACCCCATGCGGGACTTCGCATCACTCTGCCGTCCTGCATTGACCGTGCCATGTCACCACTTCGTCAGTGTCGAGCTCTCCGCTCCGCCACCTCGGACCGGCTTGGGGATGGAACCTTGTCCCAGATCAAGCTCGGACGCGCCATCAATACCGAACACATTAACCAGCTAAGTCGCTTTCATGCTCAAAGCTTTAATTTCTAACTTATGTTCGGTTCGACCAAGCTGCTATACTTTTTGGGAAAAGTTGTTTGTAAAATTTTCCTTGTCCAAACTTTGTTTGTGACGCGCAAATTCAAATACCCCGTTTACTTGGGGGCTTCCTTCATGAAGCTTTTTCCTCTTGCACATGATTATACTTGTACGGCTTCGTTCCTTATTCGTGTATTACGCCACAATATGCACCATATTGACTTAAGTGATTTGCAAGCTGGGTTGCCTTGCTCCTGTGTTTACCCCTACGTTCCTGATTGTTCGGCTAGGAAGTAAAAGGAGCACCTCTGCGATTGTCACGATCGGGTCACCCGAGCCGGACCTCAGACTGGGTGAAGCCGAAAGCTAGCGCTCTTACTGTTTTCAATAATGGTCGGCACACAACGGAACTCATGAGTACAAAAAATCTATTGCACAAGTCTCATATTAACAATGAGCACCGAAGAAAGGTATCGGTGGGGTACTATTTTCTTCAAGATGCTTCTTACACTTTATCAAGAATATAGCATAAGTTCCCCGAGCGCCGCTTTTGTCATTTACAGCCTTATGACCTGATTGCCTGGTTATTGGAAACACCATCGATATTCTCGACGGATGGAGTATATAACACTTTTCGTCCTCGACGAAGAGGGAGAAGCCGACGGCCGGTTAAGACGCTGCTTAAAGTTCGGTTGAACATAGATATGATATAAGTACTTCGCACATAGAATCATTCTTTTACCCAAGTCACTTGTGGGCTCTTATGTTTATTTGAGCCGTTTTATAATAAGTGTTTTTCTTCTTAGTCGTTGCAGAGTTATTATTATTTATCACTCCTTTTCTCGACACGAGTGTGCGGTCACTAGCCTGGGAGCCTAATTTCTCTCTCAAAACCGCTTAGAGTTTAGTTTTCTAAACTGGCCTAATGAGAAGTACTCCGCCTCGGGATGGGAGACCGTCCGAGGCTGACCCGCTTGAAGTCTTGAGATAGGATGTGTCATGTTAAAGCACGGCGTAAGCACTTTTTTCTAAAGTCCAATTTTCGATTGGCACCAACACTTGATCTTGTTCGGACGCCATGTTTTTACCGACTTTTTGGTTTTCCAAGCTTTTGGCACTTTTAAACTATTTGTGTGTTTTCAGCACAATTCTCGCATTAACGCCGACACCTTTAGAGATTCGCAAAACATTCTCGGATATTGCTATATATGCATCAGTTTGAATTTCTGTCTTCGGTCAATAGTCGGGTTGCCCGCCCCGCTTGCCTCCTATGTTCCGCTTTGTTCGGCTAGATGTGCAAAGGAGAACCATCACGATTGTGCTTTCAGCTCGCATGGTCAAGCACCTCGTGGAGAAAGCCAAAAACTGACTGTCACAATAGGTGTAAACTGGTCAGCGATCCGATGACTATATTAAATGACGGGCCATTCATAAAATTGGCCGAAGTGTTTCCGGCTTGACCTCGACTGTCGCCGAACACTACCGGGGGCTAGTAACTGTCCTCCCAAACTAAATCCTCAATATTTTCCTCTTACATTGGAGCTGAGGTTTCATGATCATGCTTAGCATGACAACCCAAAGAAAGGAACCGATAGCGGGACTATTTTCTTTGGAAGACATTTCTTTTGTTAAACAGTAATATATCTCTCTGCGTACCTTTGTTTATAAAACCATATGGCCAGATTGCCTTGTTTGTCGTAAATCTTTGCCCTCATAAAGGCTTTATAAAGTAGGACAAACACATAAATGCCGATGGTCGGTCAAGAAAGTTTTGTACAATGCGGATCCGAGCATTAATGACGTAAAGTACTTGGATACATAGAGTCATTACACATCATTTGTGCTTTTACTATGGATATCAATCCTTAACTCGGCCACCTGTGCCCGCATTAAGGCTCGGGGGCTACTGGGCTTCGGGCTTATTATTTACAAATATTAAAGGGGCACATCGATCCTCGATCTCGTGTTGCCACCCACCAGTTGTCTCGGGGCTACTGCATTGCCTCGTCCAATGCGAAAATTTTAAGTGTAATACAGCCTCCGAGGATATTTTGATCCTCGGGTTGGTCGGCCACCCAACCCGCTTGAGGACCACGCTTTTGTGTCCCAACCTAGAGTCTTGAGGTCTCAGGCCTGAGCACGCTCGGTTTTAGACCGATTTTACCGCTGTCTCGGCAAAGTAAATTGCACTAATCAAAATATTGACAAAAATCAGACATTCGGGTGGTAGGACTTGATCCTCGACATTTCCGATTTTGCAAATCAACAGTCCGAGTCTCATAGTCCGCGATAGAGTGAGGAAGCAGTCGTGGATCAATGCGGTCTTATGTCATCCTTCATGTGAATCTCGGATTTTAGACCGATACCCACCTTGAAGGTTCGAAGAATCTACTTGAAGACCGTTCTATGTATCTCACCACGCCGCCTCAAAGAATAAATTGCACTAATCAAAACTATTGACAAAATCCTAGGCCTCAGCATTATATAAACCACCATTCGGGAACAACAATGGTGCACCACCTCGTGGTAGATCTACTCTTGTACTACCCATATCATCAATATTAATCAAGCAGGAGTAGGGTATTACCTCCATCGATAGGGCCCAACTCTGGTAAAAACATCGTGTCCCTTGTCTCCTGTTACCATCCGCCTAGACGATAGTTCCGACCCCCTACCCGAGATCCGCCGTTTTGACACCGACACTCAGCCCCGACCACCCACCAGAATCGAACTGCTCTGCTTCGGGAACGGGGTCCTGCATTTGCTCGCTGCGGCCTGCGGCGTGGCTCAAAGGAGGCCCAGACAGCCCATCTTCATCAACGCAAGCTCAAGATACTCAAGGGCGGATAACAAGGAGCTTCTCAGCACGGCCTCGCCGTTGGCTCATGAGGAGGCGGAGAGTTCAAGGCGGGGTACTCGCGAGGTGCCCATGACGCAAGCCATGATTTACAAAGGGCGCCAACAGCGCCCAGCCACAAGAAGGTCCTCCTTTCCTCTTTGGTGCAAAGGAGCAAGCGCAGCGAGAGCATCAAGCAAAGGCATCCGCTTCGTGCAAGACCAAGACCAGCCCCAACGGCTGGATCGGAGTCATCGTGGAGCCCAAGCAGCATCATCACCAGAGCCTTTGCAAAGCGAGGGCCAACTTTAGTCGATAAGTGTACCCGCTGCTCCCCTTCAAATGGCCAATTGTTGGCCCTTCCCGCTCAATATTTGGGAAGAGGCCCAGGGCCTTCGCCTATAAATAGGAGTAGCCACACTCAGAGAGGGGACATCTTGGATCCACCCCCGGATAAGATCGGAATCCTCATCAAGGAACCAGTAGCTAGAGCAACTGAACACCACCTAGCAGTTCATCACACCCACCAAGAACAGACCCTCGCGAGGCTGTTGTTCCTTGTATTGTTCCTCATCAGCCCAAGAGGCAATCCACCACACAACAAACTAGAGTAGGGTATTACACCACAACGGTGGCCCGAACTAGTATAAATCTTGTGTCTCTTGTGCTTTTCTCAATGCCAAGCAGATCCACCAGCCAGCAGGAGGTACCCCATGTCTGTCAAAACCATCCCCTCACTCGCCATTCGCGATCCGGGGCTGGACATTCGGCCCTTTTCCTTGGGCCCTGAGGGCTATCGCTACTCTACGCCGCCGGGACAAATTCACCAAGTGGGCCAAGTCGAGGCCGTCTGTGCCATCCCCGCTGGTTCTGCGGTCAAGTTCATCAAGGGTATCATGAGCGGTTCGACTGCCAACCGCATCATCACCGACAACGGTTCGCAGCTCACCAAGAACCTTTTAAAACGTCTCGCGCTAACCTTGGGACGCAGATATGCTACGCCGTGGCGCACTTCGCAGCAACGGCCAGGCCGAAGCGGGTTAACGCAGAGGTCCCGAGAGGCCTCAAGACCAGGACGTTCTAGAAGAAACCGAGGCTCGCGGCAGGGCTGGTATGACGAAGCTCCGTCCGTGTTGTGGTCCATCCGCACAACCGCAACCAAGCCAACCGGGAGACCCCTTCTTCCGGTCTCGGAGCCGGCGGTCCTCCTCACGAGGTCAAGCGCCGATCCGCAAGGGTCCCGTGTTCGGCGAAATGCTGCAGGACACCATGCGGGGACGGCCCTCGTCTTTGGGGAGGAGCGCCGAGAAGCAGCGCCATGCAGCGGCAAGGTACCAGCAGCACTCCGCGATACCACCGCTGCAACATCCGCCCCTGAACTCTCGAGGTAGGGGACCTCGTGTTCACCGGGTCCTCTCCAGGAGGGATTGCATAAGCTCTCTCCCATGTGGGAGGGCCCGCTCAAGGTTGTTCATGTTTCCGTGCCTGGCCCGCGCGCTTGGAGACACAAGAGGGAGTACCTATACAGAACGCGTGGAACATCCAGCACCTTCGGAGGTTCTACCCCTAAAAAGGCCAAGCGCCAGTGAAGAAGGCGAATGCCCGTGAAGCTCATTCTTTTGGAAAAGGCCCAAGGTTCGTGAAGAAGGCGAATGCCCGTGAAGCTCATTCTTTTGGAAAAGGCCCAAGGTTCGTGAAGAAGGCTAACGCTGTGAAGCTCATTCTTTTTGGAAAAGGCCCAGTGCCTGTGAAGAAGGAGAACGCCTGTGAAGCTCATTCTTTTTGGAAAAGGCCCAGAGCCTGTGAAGAAGGTGAACGCCTTTGAAGCTGTCGCGCTCTGGAAAGGGCCCGGAGCCCGTGAAGAGGGCCAACGCCCGTGAAGCTTGCTTCCAGAAGAAAGGCCCGGAGCCTGTGAAGAAGGCCAACGCCTGTGAAGCTCGCCACCCGTGACACTCTCACGTAATAATGAGTTGGGGCTGTACACGCCCCGGAGTCTCAGGAGTGCCGGCCTCAGGCCCTGGGGCTCCCTCCCACGCCCAGTGGCAGCACTTACGTCGAAGACTAGACTAGGTGCCGGACGCGGCTTTTTCATTTGCTTTCCGCAGTTGACTAGTTATTCCCATTTGGAGTTTTTTTTATCGAAACTATCGCCCCTTTTTGGTCCGTGGTTCTTCGATCTTTTTCGCTCTTCTGCCTCGATTTCTCTTGCATAGGGACTCGTGAGGCAGAAGCCTCAGGAGCCCCCGCGAGCGTTCCTGCCCCCATCGCTCAAGTTTTCACGGCCCTGGTCCACAGCTGGAGCACCCCTCCTGACCATGCCTCACGGGCAGCACAACGCGAACACGGGGCCTGGATCGGTCACCCCCGCGGCCACGCTGGGGTTCACTTGTGAATGGGCGACGCGTAGGAACACAGATCCGATAACAAAAGCAAGACAATAATTAACGGCGTTAACCTAAACGCGCCCACGGGCCACACATTGTTTTTTTGCGCAGGAGAAAAGAAAGGAAAAGGATGTAAAGTGAAGCACGCCTGCGCCGCTCTCTTGAAGGCTCGAGCCGCCCCGAGCTCAGCGGACTCCTCTCGCTTCACTGGGCATGGCGGCAAGCGGACCCGCTGCCACCCCCAAGCGCGCGCGGCGTGGGGGCTGGCCGCGTCATGCCGGAAGAATCACCACCAAGAAGAGCTGGTGAAGTGTGAGGAGTCGCGGCATCGCCACCGCCTGCCACGCCTCTCCACCCACGCCGGGCTGAGTCCTCGGCCACGGTCGCCATCTTCGTGGCAGCACCCCATGCGGCGACCATCTTCCCGAACACCCTCACGAGGGTGGCGAGCTGTCGACTTGAAGTGCAGGAGCACCGGGCGGCGAAGACCACGCCATGAGCGAACGCCTGCCACCGCTGGTCAGAACAGGTTCCCGCAGCGGAGACCTCCAGAGAAGCCCACGGCCCGGCTGCAGCAGCTATCCGCTCGAGCCGAGGCCACTCAGGCGCCATCCGGGAGCTCACCCAGGAGGAAGCACGGGAGCTGAAGCCGGACGCCGGACGGCTCCTCCGCCCTCGCCATGAACTCCGGCAGCGCTTCAGCAGCATGGAGGCGTGGCCTCGGGGGACGCGCAGCCGTGGCATGCCCTCCGACCATGGCCAGCCGCTCGTCGCCACGCTGAGAGCCTCCCCCATGACCGCGGGGGACCGCCGTGGAGGCCACGGGATGCTTGCGAGGGCGACCTCGACCACGCTTAGGCGGAGGAGAGGAAGACTCGACCTGACGGCCCTTCCCCTTCTCTGCGGCCGAGAACTTCCTTGGTGGAGCCATGGAGAAGAAGGAGAGACAAGAAAGGATAGGCTGGAAGGGCACGCGCCGTTCCGTACTTATAGCCGGCGAAGGCCAACCGTCGGCCTCCACGATCACCGGTAATCATGACCAACTCTCCATGCAGGGACTCGTCGAATCCGGGTGGTTACCGAGGCATCGTGGGAAGCAATGCGACGCTGCCCAATCAACCGCCACGCTGGCGCCTAAGGTCAAGAAGTTGTTAGGGCTCATGACGCTCGACTTGCCCTTTCGCCTCTACTCGCCAAGTTCGGGCGCGCCAGGCCCGGGCTATCGTCGGCGCTCGGGAACGGGGTCCCTGACTTGCTCGCTGCTGCCTACGGCGTGGCTCAAAGGAGGCCCAGACAGCCCATCTTCATCAACGCAGCTCAAGACCTCGCGAGGGGCCAGATTGGGCGGACAACAAGGAGCTTCTCGCATGGCCTCGCCAGTTGGCTCATGAGGAGGCGGAGAGTTCAAGGCGGGTACTCGTGAACTGCCCATGACGCAAGCCATGATTTACCAAGGGCGCCAATGGGCGCCACCCAGCAGTGTCCTCCTTTCCTCTTTGGTACAAAGGGAGCAAGCGCAGCGAGAGCATCAAGCAAAGGCATCTGCTTCGTGCAACAAGACCAAGACCAGCCCCAACGGCCGGAAGGGAGTCATTGTGGATCCCAAGCACGCCATCACCAGAGCCTTTGGCAAAGCGAGGACTAACTTTAGTCAGATAAGTGTACCCGCTGTTCCCTTCAAATGGCTAATTGTTGGCGCCTTCCCGCCAATATTTGGGAAGAGGCCCAGGCCTTCGCCTATAAATAGGAGTAGCCACACTCAGAGAGGGGACATCTTGGATCCACCCCTGGATAAGATCGAATCTCATCAAGGAACCAGAGCTAGAGCAACTCAACACCACCTAGCAGTTCATCACACCCACCAAGAACAGACCCTCGCGAGGCTGTTCTTCCTTGTATTGTTCCTCATCAGCCCAAGAGGCAATCCACCACACCACAAACTAGAGTAGGGTATTACACCACAACGGTGGCCCGAACTAGTATAAATCGTGTGTCTCTTGTGCTTTTCTGTGAGTAGTTTAGGTCCCTGCGACTCGGCGAGGTACGAGATGGTGGAGGGTTGGATCTCCACGCGCACCCCAGTGTTCGAACCTCAAGGGTCTGCCGGAACCCGAAATCCGACAGGAACACCCTGATATTTTCCTCGCCCTCGCTTCTACCACGGTTTTTTCCGTCATGGACGACCCAAAGAATGTCATGCAACTGCGTCTCCGGCCCGCCCAGGACGAAAAGCAAATTTCTATCATGATTTTTTGTCATAGAAGTAGGGCCCCACCACATCTATGATGATACTGGGTTTTGTCACAATTATCGTCATAGAAGTGTCATAAGTATGACAGAAAAAAAATTGTTCGGCCCAAAATGTCACGGATGTGTCTTTTTTTTGTAGTGGGAGCAACTGAGGAGTCTATTCTCAATCCTTTGCAATATAGGAACACAATCCACAACATTTGGCTTTGATGTGCTGAGTGGGAGTCCAAGATATGTGTGAAGCAAGGTTCCAACTTTGCACCCCAGGAGATCAGAGAGCATAAGCATTTTTTCTATGGGTGTGTTGATAGATATCATGGTGGATTTGGAATAGTTAACATTGAGTCCTGTGTAGGATGCAAAATGGAGCAACAGATTTTTTTATGTGTCCGAGCTGTTGGGCATCTGCATTAGCCACTATAATGGTGTCATCAGCATACTGGATGATTGTATAATCAGGGCAAGAGTGGTGGATCAATGGTGAGACTATCAGATTGTTTTGCATGGCTTCATTCATCATGGGTTGGAGCATATTTGCAGCTATGCAAAAATCAGGGGGAATAGGGGATCACCTTGTCTAACTCCTTTCTTACATTGGAATTGTTTCCCAGGTATTCGATTAAGAAGAATTGATGAGAAACTAGTGCCATATATCATGTTTATCCAATCAATCCATTTATCTCGAAAACCCTTTGCTCTCAAAATTTCCATAATTGTATCATGATTGAGCATGTCAAATGCTTTCTCAAAATCAAGTTTCAAGAGCACAATCTCCTTCCTAGATTGTTGACATTGATGGATGTACTCATAAGCCCAAGGTTGGCAATCTTGTATGAATATGTTGTTTAGGAACCCATATTGATTTCTATGAATCAGTTCAAGAATCACCTTCCGTAATCTGTTGGCCAGTAGCTTAGTTATGATCTTCAGTGTGCAGTTAAGCAGAGAAATGGGCCTAAATTCTGCTGGTGTGGAGGATGAGTCTGTTTTTGGGATCAGAGTAATGAAGGAGTAGTTGATGCTCTGTAAGTTGACTGTGCCTTTGTGAAAATCTTCAATCAAAGTGTAAAAATAGGGAGCAATGATATCCCAACATTGCTTAATGAAATCTGCATTGAAACCATCTGGCCCTGGAGCTTCGTCAGCAGGCATCTCTCTGACAACCTTATCAATCTCATCATTTGTAAATGGGGCTTCCAAAGTAGACAGATCATTAGGTGGAGTTAGGTGAAGGTGAAGCTGAAGGGGATTTTGTGTGGCAGATGCAGTGCCCATCCTGTTTTTGAAAGATCTGAATAATATGCCAGCTTTTGCATGGTGTTCCTGATGCTCATGGCCATCCTCATCCTTAAGAAGGGCAATGTTGTTCTGTCTGAATTTAATAGTAGCCCTTGCCTGGAAATATTTAGTGTTGGCTTCTCCCACTTTAATCTGTCTTATGGAAGCTCTTTGTTTCCAATATAATCTTTGGTGGTCTAGGAGTCTTTCCAGCTGCTTTTTGATGATATTCCTACCATTAAACTCCCCTGTGCTGAGAGGCCTGAATTCTTCCATGGTATTATAGCAAAGGATCATGAAGTTAATGTGCTCAATGAGTTTCTTTAGGTCAGATTTGTCTTTGGCCCATATCTTAATCCCTTTTCTCAGTCTCTTAAATTTTGTGGCAATGACTTTGGCACCGTCTAGCATGTGAACATCTTGGGTCCAAATCCTGGCTGCTAACTCCTTGAAATCACTGTGTAGTAACCAATGGTTTTCAAATCTGAAAATATGATATTTAGGGATAGTTGTACCAATTTTTATCATGATTGGCACATGGTCAGATGCAGTCCTCGCCAATGGATGGGCAAAAGTGGTAGGATAACTAAGTGCCCAGGATTCTGAAGTGAAACACCAATCCAGCTTTTCAAGTAGAGGTGCATCTTGCATGTTGCTCCAGGTGTATTGTCTTCCTTTCAGTGGGATCTCAATAAGGGCTTGTTGGCTAATGGCTTCATTAAAAGTCAACATATCATTGATTGATCCTCCCTGTCTGTTTCTGTCATGTGGATATCTGATATAATTTAAATCTCCAATCACCATATGATACGTCTCCAACGTATCTATAATTTTTTATTGTTCCATGCTGTTATATTATAAATCTTGGATATTTTGTAATCATTTTATAGTCATTTTTGGTAGTAACCTATTTACATAGTGCCAAGTACCAGTTGTTGTTTTCTGCATGTTTTTAACATCACAGGAAATCAATATCAGACAGAGTCCAAATACAACGAAACTTCAGGGAGATTTTTCTTGGACCAGAAGACACCTAATGGGCCCTGGCTGCACCTAGGGGTGCTGCGAGGAGAGCACAACCCACCAGGGCACGCCAGGAGGCCCAGGCGCGCCCTGGTGGGTTGTGCCCACCTCGGGTGCCCCCCGGACCGCCTCTTTGCTCTATAAATACCCCAATATTCCCAAAACCCTAGGGGAGTCGACGAAAATTAATTCCAGCCGCCGCAGATTCCAGAACCAGCAGATCCAATCTAGACACCATCACGGATGGGGTTCACCACCTCCATTGGTGCCTCTCCAATGATGGTGAGTAGTTCTTTGTAGACCTTAGGGTACGTAGTTAGTAGCTAGATGGCTTCCTCTCTCTCGCTGAATTCTCAATACAATGGTCTCTTGGAGATCCATATGATGTAACTCTTTCTGCGGTGTGTTTGTTGGGATCTGATGAACTTTGAGTTTATGATCAGTTATATCTTTTTATATCCATGAAAGTATTTGAGTTTCTTTGATCTCTTTTATGCATGATCTCTTATAGCCTCGTATTTCTTCTCCGATAATTGGGTTTTGTTTGGCCAACTTGATCTATTTATCTTGCAATGGTAAGAGGTGCTTTGTAGTGGGTTCGATCCTACAAAGGCTTGATCCCAAAGGATGTATGGGAACTCGACACGTATGTATCGTTGCTACTAAGGATAAAACGATGGGGTCTATCTCTACATAGATAGATCTTGTTTACATCATGTCATCGTTCTTAGTGCATTACTCCGTTTCTCCATGAACTTAATACACTAGATGCATGCTGGATAGCGGTCGATGTGTGGAGTAATAGTAGTAGATGCAGGCAAGAGTCGGTCTACTAATCCAAGACATGATGCCTATATAATGATCATTTCCTGGATATCGTCATGATTATTTGAAGTTCTATGAATTTCCCAACAGTAATTTGTTTACCCACCGTTTGCTATTTTTCTCGAGAGAAGCCACTAGTGAAACCTACGGCCCCCGGGTCTCTTTCTCATATATTTGCCTTTGCGACCAACTTTTCATTCGCATTTATTTTCAGATCTATTAAACCAAAGATACAATAATACCTCGCTGCATTTTATTCTTATTTATTTTATTTGGCGTTCGATCTATCAATCTACTACAATTTATCTCACGTCCGTTTGCCAATTTCTGGTGCCGTTGCCCGAAAGGGATTGACAACCCCTTTAACACGTCGGGTTGCGGGTAGTTGTGATTGAAGGAAATATGCCCTAGAGGCAATAATAAAGTTGTTAGTTATATTTCCTTATATCATTATAAATGTTTATTATTCATGCTAGAATTGTATTAACTGGAAACTTAGTACATCTGTGAATACATAGACAAACAGAGTGTCACTAGTATGCCTCTACTTGACTAGCTCGTTGAATCAAAGATGGTTAAGTTTCCTAGCCATAGACATGAGTTGTCATTTGATTAACGGGATCACATCATTAGAGAATGATGTGATTGACTTGACCCATTCCGTTAGCTTAGCATTTGATCGTTTGGTATATTGCTATTGCTTCCTTCATGACTTATACATGTTCCTATGACTATGAGATTATGCAACTCCCGAATACCGGAGGAACACATTGTGTGCTACCAAACGTCACAACGGAACTGGGTGATTATAAAGGTGCTCTACAGGTGTCTCCGATGGTACTTGTTGAGTTGCATAGATCAAGATTAGGATTTGTTACTCTGATTGTCGAAGAGGTATCTCAGGGCCCTCTCGGTAATGCACATCACGATAAGCCTTGCAAGAAATGTCACTAATGAGTTAGTTGCGGGATGATGCATTATGGAACAAGTAAAGAGACTTGCCGGTAACGAGATTGAACTAGGTATTGAGATACCGACGATCGAATCATGGGCAAGTAACATACCGATGACAAAGGGAACAACGTATGTTGTTATGTGGTTTGACCGATAAAGATCTCCATAGAAAATAGGAGCCAATATGAGCATCCAGGTTCTGTTGTTGGTTATTGACCAGAGATGAGTCCCGGTCATGTCTACATAGTTCTCGAATCCGTTGGGTCCGCACGCTTAACGTTCGGTGAAGATCGGTATTATGAGTTTATGTGTTTTGATGTACCGAAGGTAGATCAGAATCCTGGATATGATCACGGACATGACAAGGAGTCTCAAAATGGACATAAAGAACTATATATTGGAAGCCTATATTTGGACATCGGAATAGTTCCGGGTGAAATCAGGATTTTACCAGAGTACCGGGAGGTTACCGGAACCCCCGGTAAGTGTATGGGCCTTATTGGGCCATAGTGGAGAGAGAGAGAGAGGAGACCAAGGCAGGCCGCACGCCTCTCTCCTCCGGGTCGATTGACTAGGGGCGGCGCCTTTCCTTCCTCCCTCTCTCCCCCTTCCTTCTCTCCTAGTCCAACTAGGGAAGGGGGAATCCTACTCCCGGTGGGAATAGGACTCCTCTTGGGCGCTCCATAGAGGGCCGGCGCTCCCCCCTCCTCCACTCCTTTATATACGGGGGAGGGGGGAGCCCCATAGACACACAAGTTGATCATTGATCTCTTAGCCATGTGCGGTGCCCCCCTCCACCATAATCCACCTCGGTCATATCGTCATAGTGCTTAGGCGAAGCCCTGCGCCGGTAGCTTCATCATCACCGTCATCACGCCGTCGTGCTGACGAAGCTCTCCCTCGACACTCTGCTGGATCGTGAGTTCGTGGGACCTCACCGAGCTGAATGTGTGTAGATCGCGGAGGTGCTGTACTTTCGGTACGAGGATCGGTCTATCGTGAAGACGTACGACTACATCAACCGCATTGTCATAACATTTCCGCTTACAATCTACAAGGGTACATGGACAACACTCTCCCCTCTCATTGCTATGCATCACTATGATCTTGCATGTGCATAGGAATTTTTTTGAAATTACTACGTTACCCAACAGTGGCATCCGAGCCAGGTTTATGCGTAGATGTTATATGCACGAGTAGAACACAAGTGAGTTGTGGGCGATAATAGTCATACTGCTTACCAGCATGTCATACTTTGATTCAGTGGTATTGTTGGATGAAGCGACCCGGACCGACATTACGCCAGACGCTTATGCGAGACCGGTTCTACCGACGTGCTTCGCATACGTGTGGCTGGCGGTGTCGGCCTCCAACTTTAGTTGAATCGAGTGTGGCTACGCCCGATCGTTGTTGAAGGTTAAAACAACACATACTTGACGAAAAATCGTTGTGGTTTTGATGCGTAGGTAAGAACGGTTCTTGCTCAGCCCGTAGCAGCCACGTAAAACTTGCAAGAACAAAGTAGAGGACGTCTGACTTGTTTTTGCAGGGCAAGTTGTGATGTGATATGGTCAAGACGTGATGAGATATAAATTGTTGTATGAGATGATCATGTCTTGTTAAAATTACCGGCAACTGGCAGGAGCCTTATAGTTGTCTCTTTATTGCATAAGATGCAAGTGCCATGTAATTAGTTTAATTATCGCTATGCGATAGCAATGCAAAAGCAATAGCTGGTGAGACAACGATCTGACGACACGTTGATAAAAGATCAAGATGATGGAGATCATGGTGTCATGTCGGTAACAATGGAGATCATGACAGTACTTTGGAGATGGAGATCAAAAGCACAAGATGATGATGGCCATAACATATCACATATTTTGATTACATGTGATGTTTATCTTCTATACATCTTATTTTGCTTAGTTCGGCGGTAGCTTTATAAGATGTTCCCTTACTAAAATTTCAAGGTACAAGTGTTCTACCTGAGTATGCACCATTGCGACAGTTCTTCGTGCTGAGACACCACGTGATGATTGGGTGTGATAAGCTCTACGTTCACATACAACGGGTGCAAGCCAGTTTTGCACACACAGAATACTCGGGTTAAACTTGACGAGCCTAGCATATGCAGATATGTCCTCGGAACACTGAGACCGAAAGGTCGAGCGTGAATCATATAGTAGATATGATCAACATAGTGATGTTCACCATCGCAAAATACTCCATCTCATGTGATGATCGGACATGGTTTAGTTGATATGGATCACGTGATCACTTACATGATTAGAGGGATGTCTATCTAAGTGGGAGTTCCTAAGTAATATGATTAATTGAACTTTAATTTATCATGAACTTAGTCCTGGTAGTATTAGCATATCTATGTTGTAGATCAATAGCTCGCGTTTAGCTCCTCGTTTTATTTTTGATATGTTCCTAGAGAAAACTAAGTTGAAAGATGTTAGTAGCAATGATGCGGATTGGATCCGTGATCTGAGGATTATCCTCATTGCTGCACAGAAGAATTATGTCCTCGATGCACCGCTAAGTGACAGACCGATTGCAGGAGCAAATGCAGACGTTATGAACGTTTGGCAAGCTCGATATGATGACTACTTGATAGTTTAGTGCACCATGCTTTACGGCTTAGAATCGGGGCTCCAAAGACGTTTTTGAAATTCCACGGAGCATATGAGATGTTCCAAGAGTTGAAATTAGTATTTCAGACTCATGCCCATGTCGAAAGCTATAAGACCTTTGACAAATACTTTGCCTACAAGATGGAGGAGAATAGCTCAGCTAGGAGCATGTGCTCAGAATGTCTGAGTACTACAATCACTTGAATCAAGTGGGAGTTAATCTTCCAGATAAGATAGTGATTGACAGAGTTCTCTAGTCACTATCACCAAGTTACTAGAACTTCGTGATGAACTATAATATGCAAGGGATAACTGGAACGATTCCCAAGCTCTTCGTGATGCTGAAATCGACGAAGGTAGAAATCAAGAAAAGAATTGATGATTGAAAAGACCACTAGTTTCAAGAAAAGGGAACAGGGAAGAAGGGGAACTTCAAAAAGAACAACAAGCAAGTTGCTACTCCCGTGAAGAAGCCCAAAGCTAGACCCAAGCCTGAAACTCAGTGCTTCTACTACAAAGGAAATGTTCACTGGAAGTGGAACTTCCCTAGATACTTGCTGGATAAGAAGGATGGCAAAACTGAACAAAGGTATATTGGATATACATGTTATTGATGTGTACTTTACTAGTGTTTATAGCAACCCCTCGGCATTTGATACTGGTTCAGTTGCTAAGAGTAGTAACTTGAAACGGGAGTTGTAGAATGAACATAAACTAGTTACGGACGAGGTGACAATCTGTGTTGGAAGTAGTTCCAAGATTGATATGATCATCATCGCACACTCCCTATACTTTCGGGATTAGTGTTGAACCTAAATAAGTGTTATTTGGTGTTTGCGTTGAGCATGAATATGATTTGATCATGTTTATTGCAATACGGTTATTCAAAATATCCTTTCTAAGAGAGATGATCTTAGCGGGAGGAAAATACTTAGAGATAAAAGCATATTTGCACTTATTCCAAGAATCAAAACTATTTTTAGGCAAAGATGAGAACCAAGTTTTAGCATGATCTCTAAGAGAAAACAGAAATAGCTTCAATTTAACAATATCATTATCCATATCTTTATTCTTTTGCATATCACACAAATCAACAAAGCTATTTAGATGGGTAGCGGCATCTTCACTAGGAAGGCCGGCGAATTGATCTTTCATGATAAGATTCAACAAAGCAGCATTAATTACACAAGATTCAGCTTCGGTAAGAGGAGCAATCGGATTGCTAAGAAAATCATTGTTGTTGGTATTGGTAAAGTCATACAATTTGGTATTGTCTTGAGCCATCGTGACAAGCAAGCAATCCAACACACGAGCAAACAAGAAGCGAGCGAA
Source organism: Aegilops longissima (assembly GCA_021605205.1). Taxonomy (NCBI): domain Eukaryota; kingdom Viridiplantae; phylum Streptophyta; class Magnoliopsida; order Poales; family Poaceae; genus Aegilops; species Aegilops longissima. The sequence continues at coordinate 150,708,211 of CM038678.1, read as the reverse complement.
AAAGAGGCGAACGAAAAGAGAGGGAGAATAAAACGGCAAGGGTGAAGTGGGGGAGAGGAAAACGAGAGGCAAATGGTAAATAATGTAATGCGAGGGATAAGGGTTTGTGATGGGTACTTGGTATGTTGACTCGTGCATAGACTCCCCGGCAACGGCGCCAGAAATGGCTAGTTGCTGGGAGTCAAATCTTTACTTGACTTGGTGTAAGCCTCCCCGGCAACGGCGCCAGAAATCCTTCTTGCTACCTCTTGAGCACTGCGTTGGTTTTCCCTTGAACAGGAAAGCATGATGCAACAAAGTAGCGTAAGTATTTCCCTCAGTTTTTGAGAACCAAGGTATCAATCCAGTAGGAGGCCACGCTCAAGTCCCTCGCACCTACACAAACAAATAAGAACCTTGCAACCAACGCGATAAAAGGGGTTGTCAATCCCTTCACGGACACTTGCAAAAGTGAGATCTGATAGAGATGATAAGATAATATTTTTGGTATTTTTATGATAAAGACTAAAAGTAAAGAAAGAAAAATAAATGGCTATAGAAATAGCTTGTTGACGGGAGATTAATATGATGGAAAATAGACCCGGGGCCATAGGTTTCACTAGTGGCTTCTCTCAAGATAGCATAAGTATTACGGTGGGTAAACAAATTACTGTCGAGCAATTGATAGAATTGAGCATAGTTATTAGAATATCTAGGTATGATCATGTATATCGGCATCACGTCCGTGAGAAGTAGACCGACTCCTGCCTGCATCTACTACTATTACTCCACACATAGACCGCTATCCAGCATGCATCTAGAGTATTAAGTTCATAAGAACAGAGTAACGCTTTAAGCAAGATGACATGATGTAGAGGGATAAACTCATGCAATATGACATAAACCCCATCTTTTTATCCTTGATGGCAACAATACAATACGTGTCCTTTCCCCTACTGTCACTGGGATCGAGCACCGCAAGATTGAACCCAAAGATAAGCACTTCTCTCATTGCAAGAAAGATCAATCTAGTAGGCTAAACCAAACTGATAATTTGAAGAGACTTGCAAAGATAACCAATCATACATAAAAGAATTCAGAGAAGACTCAAATATTTTTCATAGATAATCTTGATCATAAACCCACAATTCATCAGATCTCGACAAACACACCGCCAAAGAAGATTACATCAAATAGATCTCCAAGAGAATCGAGGAGAACTTTGTATTGAGATCCAAAGAGAGAGAAGAAGCCATCTAGCTAATAACTATGGACCCGAAGGTCTGAGGTAAACTACTCACACATCATCGGAGAGGCTATGGTGTTGATGTAGAAGCCCTACGTGATCAATGCCCCCTCCGGCAGGACGCCGGAAAAGGCCCCAAGATGGGATCTCACGTGCACAGAAGGTTGCGGCGGTGGAATTAGGTTTTCGTGGCGCTCCTCAATGGTTTGGGGGTACGTAGGTATATATAGGAGGAAGAAGTAGGTCAGTGGAGCCACGAGGGGCCCACGAGGGTGGAGGGCGCGCCCAGGGGGGTAGGCGCGCCACCCTGCCTCGTGGCTTCCTCGTTGGTTGCTTGACATCCACTCCAAGTCCTCTGGATCACGTTTGTTCCAAAAATCACGTTCACAAAGGTTTCATTCCGTTTGGACTCCGTTTGATATTCTTTTTCTGCGAAACACTGAAATAGGCAAAAAAACAGCAATTTGGGCTGGGCCTCCGGTTAATAGGTTAGTCCCAAAAATAATATAAAAGTGTATAAATAAGCCCGTTAAACATCCAAAACAGAATATATAATAGCATGGAACAATAAAAAATTATAGATACATTGGAGACATATCAATATGATACCCAAAGGAGACAGTTGGGTACACCTTCTATCACAGATCCGAAGGCAAGACATTCGTTGCTAAGAATGGATCCTTTGTAGAGAAGGAGTTTCCCTCGAAAGAAGTGAGTGGGAGGAAAGTATAACTTGATGAGATAACTGTACCTTCTCCCTTATTGGAAAGTAGTTCATCACAGAAATCTGTTACTATGACTCCTACACCAATTAGTGAGGAAGCTAATGATGATGATCATGTAACTTCAGATCAAGTTACTACCGAACCTCGTAGGTCAACCGGAGTAAGGTCCGCACCAGAGTGGTACGGTACTCATGTTCTGGAGGTCATGTTACTTGGCCATGACAAACCTACGAACTATGAGGTAGCGATGATGAGCCCAGATTCCGCGAAATGGCTTGAGGCCACGAAATCTGAGATGGGATCCTTGTATGAGAACAAAGTGTGGACTTTGGTTGACTTGCCCGATGATCGGCAAGCCATAGAAAATAAATGGATCTTCAAGAGGAAGACGACCGCTGATAGTAGTGTTACTATCTACAAAGCTAGACTTCTCGAAAAAGGTTTTTGACAAAGTTCAAGATGTTGACTACAATGAGATTTTCTCACTCGTAGCGATGCTTAAGTCTGTCCGAATCATGTTAGAAAATTGCCACATTTTATGAAATCTGGCAAATGGATGTCAAAACTACATTCCTTAATGGATTTCTTAAAGAAGAGTTTTATATCATGCAACCAGAAGGTTTTGTCGATCCTAAAGGTGCTAACAAAATGTGCAAGCTCCAGCGATCCATCTATGGACTGGTGCAAGCATCTTGGAGTTGGAATATACGCTTTGATGAGTTGAACAAAGCATATAGTTTTATACAGAGTTGCGGTGAAGCCTGTATTTACAAGAAAGTGAGTGGGAGCACAACAGCATTTCCGAAAAGTTTATGTGAATGACATATTGTTGATCGGAAATAATGTAGAATTTTCTGGAAAACATAAAGGAGTATTTGAAAGGAGTTTTTCAAAGAAAGACCTCGATGAAGCTGCTTACATATTAAGCATCAAGATCTATAGAGATAGATCAAGATGCTTGATAAGTTTTTTCAATGAGTACATACCTTGACAAGATTTGAAGTAGTTCAAAATGGAATAGTCAAAGAAAGAGTTCTTGCATGTGTTGCAACGTGTGAAATTGAGTAAGACTCAAAGCCTGACCACGACAGAAGATAGAAAGAGAATGAAAGTCATTCCCTATGCCTCAGTCATAGGTTCTATAAAGTATGCCATGTTGTGTACTAGATCTATTGTATACCCTACACTGAGTTTGGCAAGGGAGTACAATAGTGATCTAGGAGTAGATCACTGGACAGCGGTCAAAATTATCCTTAGTGGAATAAGGATATGTTTCTCGATTATGGAGGTGACAAAACGTTCGTCGTAAAGGGTTACATCGATGCAACTTTTGACACTGATCCAGATGACTCTAAGTCTCAATCTGGATACATATTGAAAGTGGGAGCAATTGGTCAAAGTAGCTCCGTGTAGAGCATCGTAGACATAGAAATTTGCAAAATACATACGGATCTGAATTTGGCAGACCCGTTGACTAAACTTCTCTCACAAGCAAAACATGATCACACCCTTAGTACTCTTTGTGTGTTAATCACATGGCGATGTGAACTAGATTACTGACTCTAGTAAACCCTTTTGAGTGTTGGCCACATGGTGATGTGACCTATAGATATTAATCACATGGTGATGTGAACTATTGGTGTTAAATCACATGGCGATGTGAACTAGATTATTCACTCTAGTGCAAGCGAGATACTAAAGGAAATATGCCCTAGAGGCAATAATAAAGTTGCTATTTATATTTCCTTATATCATGATAAATGTTTATTATTCATGCTAGAATTATATTAATCGGAAACTTAGTACATGTGTGAATACATAAACAAACAGAGTGTCACTAGTATGCCTCTACTTGACTAGCTCGTTGAATCAAAGATGGTTAAGTTTCCTAGCCATAGACATGAGTTGTAATTTGATTAACGGGATCACATCATTAGAGAATGATGTGATTGACTTGACCCATTCCATTAGCTTAGCATTTGATCGTTTAGTGTATTGCTATTGCTTCCTTCATGACTTATACATGTTCCTATGACTATGAGATTATGCAACTCCCGAATACCGGAGGAACACTTTGGGTGCTACCAAACGTCACAATGTAACCGGGTGATTATAAAGGTGCTCTACAGGTGTCTCCGATGGTACTTGTTAAGTTGCATAGATCAAGATTAGGATTTGTCACTCTGATTGTCAGAGAGGTATCTCTGGGCCCTCTCGGTAATGCACATCACTATAAGCCTTGCAAGCAATGTCACTAATGAGTTAGTTGTGGGATGATGCATTATGTAACGAGTAAAGAGACTTGCCGGTAACGAGATTGAACTAGGTATTGAGATACCGACAATTGAATCTCGGGTAAGTAACATACCGATGACAAAGGGAACAACATATGTTGTTATGCGGTTTGACCGATAAAGATCTTCGTAGAAAATGTAGGAGCCAATATGAGCATCCAGGTTCCGCTGCTGGTTATTCACCGGAGATGAGTCTCGGTCATGTCTAACATAGTTCTCGAACCCGTAGGGTCCGCACGCTTAACATTCGGTGATGATCGGTATTATGAGTTTATGTGTTTTGATGTACCGAAGGTAGTTCAGAATCCCGGATATGATCACGGACCTGACGAGGAGTTTCGAAATAGTCGAGACATAAAGATCTATATATTGGAATCCTATATTTGTACATCGAAATAGTTCCGGGTGAAATCAGGATTTTACCAGAGTACCGGGAGGTTACCGGAACCCCCCGGTAAGTGTATGGGCCTTATTGGGCCATAGTGGAGAGAGAGAGAGGAGACCAGGGCAGGCCGCACGCCCTCTCCCCTCCGGTCGATTGACTAGGGGGCGCCGCCTTTTCTTCCTCCTCTCTCCCCTTCCTTCTCTCCTAGTCCAAGTAGGGAAGGGGGGAATCCTACTCCCAGTGGGAGTAGGACTCCTCCACGGCGCGCCATAGAGGGCCGGCCCTCCCCCTCCTCCAGTCCTTTAAATACGGGGGAGGGGGCACCCCATAGACACCCAAGTTGATCATTGATTTCTTAGCCGTGTGCGGTGCCCCCTCCACCATAATCCACCTCGATCATATCATCGTAGTGCTTAGGCGAAGCCCTGCGCCGGTAGCTTCATCATCACCGACATCACGCCGTCGTGCTAACTAAGCTCTCCCTTGACACTCTATTGGATCGTGAGTTCGTGGTACGTCACCGAGCCGAACGTGTGTAGATCACGGAGGTGCCATACTTTCGGTACTAGGATCGGTCGATCGTGAAGACGTACGACTACATCAACCGCATTGTCATAATGCTTCCGCTTATGGTCTATGAGGGTACGTGGACAACACTTTCCCCTCTCGTTGCTATGCATCACCATGATCTTGCGTGTGCGTAGGATTTTTTTTGAAATTACTACATTACCCAACAGTGGCATCCGAGCCAGGTTTATGCGTAGATGTTATATGCACGAGTAGAACACAAGTGAGTTGTGGGCGATAGTAGTCATACTGCTTACCAACATGTCATACTTTGATTTGGCGGTATTGTTGGATGAAGCGACCCGGACCGACATTACGCGTACGCTTACGCGAGACTGGTTCTACCGACGTGCTTCGCACACAGGTGGCTGGCGGGTGTCAGTTTCTCCAACTTTAGTTGAATCGATTGTGGCTACGCCCGGTCCTTGTTGAAGGTTAAAACAGCACATACTTGACGAAAAATCATTGTGGTTTTGATGCGTAGGTAGGAACGGTTCTTGCTCGGCCCGTAGCAGCCACGTAAAACTTGCAAGAACAAAGTAGAGGACGTCTGACTTGTTTTTGCAGGGCATGTTGTGATGTGATATGGTCAAGACGTGATGAGATATAAATTGTTGTATGAGATGATCATGTTTTGTTAAAATTATCGGCAACTGGCAGGAGCCTTATGGTTGTCTCTTTATTGCATAAGATGCAAGTGCCATGCCATTGCTTTACTTTATCGCTATGCGATAGCAATAGTTGCAAAAGCAATAGCTGGTGAGACAACGATGTGACGACACGTTGATAAAAGATCAAGATGATGGAGATCATGGTGTCATGTCGGTAACAATGGAGATCATGACAGTACTTTGGAGATGGAGATCAAAAGCACAAGATGATGATGGCCATATCATATCACATATTTTGACTGCATGTGATGTTTATCTTTTATACATCTTATTTTTCTTAGTTTGGCGGTAGCTTTATAAGATGATCCCTTACTAAAATTTCGAGGTATAAGTGTTCTCCCTGAGTATGCACCGTTGCGACAGTTCTTCGTGCTGAGACACCATGTGATGATCGGGTGTGATAAGCTCTACGTTCACATACAACAGGTGCAAGCCAGTTTTGCACACGCAGAATACTCGGGTTAAACTTGACGAGCCTACCATATGCAGATATGGCCTCGGAACACTGAGACCGAAAGTTCGAGCGTTAATCATATAGTAGATACGATCAACATAGTGATGTTCACCATTCAAAACTACTCCATCTCATGTGATGATCGGACATGGTTTAGTTGATATGGATCACGTGATCACTTAGATGATTAGAGGGATGTCTATCTAAGTGGGAGTTCTTAAGTAATATGATTAATTGAACTTTAATTTATCATGAACTTAGTCCTGGTAGTGTTAGCATATCTATTTTGTAGATCAATAGCTCGCGTTTAGCTCCTCGTTTTATTTTTGATATGTTCCTAGAGAAAACTAAGTTGTAAGATGTTAGTAGCAATGATGCGGATTGGATCCGTGATCTGCGGATTATTCTCATTGCTGCACAGAAGAATTATGTCCTTGATGCACTGCTAGGTGACAGACCGATTGCAGGAGCAAATGCACACGTTATGAACGTTTGGCAAGCTCGATATGATGACTACTTGATAGTTTAGTGCACCATGCTTTACGGCTTAGAATCGGGGCTTCAAAGACGTTTTTGAAACACCACTGAGCATATGAGATGTTCCAAGAGTTGAAATTAGTATTTCAGACTCAAGCCCATGTCGAAAGGTATAAGACCTTTGACAAATACTTTGCCTACAAGATGGAGGAGAATACCTCAACTAGTGAGCATGCGCTCAGAATGTCTGAGTACTACAATCACTTGGATCAAGTGGGAGTTAATCTTCCAGATAAGATAGTGGTTGACAAAGTTCTCTAGTCACTATCACCAAGTTACTAGAACTTTTTGATGAACTATAATATGAAAGGGATAACAGGAATGATTCCCAAGCACTTCGTGATGCTGAAATCAACGAAGGTAGAAATCAAGAAAAGCATCAAGTGTTGATGATTGACAAGACCACTAGTTTCGAGAAAAGGGCAAAGGGAAGAAGGGGAACTTCAAAAAGAACGGCGAGCAAGTTGCTGCTCCCGTGAAGAAGACCAAAGCTAGACCCAAGCCTGAAACTGAGTGCTTCTACTGCAAAGGAAATGGTCACTGGAAGTGGAACTGCCCTAGATACTTGGCGGATAAGAAGGATGGCAAAAGTGAACAAAGGTATATTGGATATACATGTTATTGATGTGTACTTTACTAGTGTTTATAGCAACCCCTCGACATTTGATATTGGTTCAGTTGCTAAGAGTAGTTACTTGAAACAGGAGTTGCAGAATGAACATAAACTAGTTAAGGGCGAGGTGACGATGTGTGTTGGAAGTAGTTCCAAGATTGATATGATCATCATCACACACTCCCTATACTTTCGGGATTAGTGTTGAACCTAAATAAGTGTTATTTGGTGTTTGCGTTGAGCATGAATATGATTTGATCATGTTTATTGCAATACGGTTATTCATTTAAGTTAGAGAATAATTGTTGGTCTGTTTACATGAATAAAACCTTCTATGGTCATACACCCAATGAAAATGGTTTGTTGGATCTCGATCTAGTGATACACATATTCATAATATTGAATCCAATAGATGCAAAGTTAATAATGATAGTGTTGGGGAACGTAGTAATTTCAAAAAATTTCCTACGCACACATAGGATCATGGTGATGCATAGCAACGAGAGGGGAGAGTGTGTCCACGTACCCTCATAGACCGAAAGCGGGAGCGTTAGCACAACGCGGTTGATGTAGTCGTACGTATTCACGATCCGACCGATCCAAGTACCGAACGCACGGCACCTCCGAGTTCAGCACACGTTCAACTCGATGATGTCCCGCGAGCTCCGATCGAGCAAAGCATCGCCAGAGAGTTTCGTAAGCACGACAGCATGATGACGGTGATGATGATGCTACCTACGCAGGGCTTTGCTTAAGCACCGCTACGATATGATCGAGGTGGATTATGGTGGAGGGAGGCACCGCACACGGCTGGGAGAGATCAACAGATCAACTTGTGTGTCTTGGGGTGCCCCCCTGCCCCGTATATAAAGGAGCAAGGGGGGAGGCCGGCCGGCCCTTGTAGGCGCGCCAGGAGGAGTCCTCCTCCTAGTAGGAGTAGGACTCCCCTCTTTCCTACTCCTACTAGGAGGGGGAAAGGAAGGAGGAGAGGGAGAAAGAAAGGGGGGCGCGACCCCTCCTCTCCTAGTCTAATTCGGACCAGAGGGGGAGGGGGCGCGGCCTGCCCTATGCCAGCCCTCTCTCTCCACTAAGGCCCATAAGGCCCACTCTTTGTCCCGGGGGGTTCCAGTAACCCTCCGGCACTCTGGTATTCGCCGAAACCACCCGGAACACTTCCGGTGTCCGAATATAGTCGTCCAATATATCGATCTTTACGTCTCGACCATTTGGAGACTCTTCGTCATGTCCGTGATCATATCCGGGACTCCGAACTAGCTTTGGTACATCAAAACACAAAAACTCATAATAGAGAAGGGTGAGCCGGCCGACGACGAATATGCCATTGAGCAACCATCCGAACAGGCCAACTTGGACAAACAACCCATCCCCGGCAAGGACAACAGTCCGGAAGATCTCATGCCGGACACATCATTGGATCAAGAACCTCCACAAAGAGCTCCTCGCCATCGCGTAGCTTGAAAAAGCGAAAACAGAGGCTCGTAACAGCGGAAGACGACCAATGAGATGGAGTAAATTACTCAACACTGCAGACAAATATGGCGACAGCCGCCAAGCAAAGAGCTACCCAAAGCGCAAACTACTGCCCGAATTCGATGAGGAGGCCGTAGAGCCCCCACGATCAAAAAACAAAGAGGCCGCCTGGTCGGATAGACGACCACATGGAAAACGTAGAGCGGCAAGCGGCGCCGCACACAAGCCGGCACGCGATCCGCATAAGGACTCGCACCAAAAAGATGGCCCAGTTAGATCTATCTACGAGCCAAGGAAACAAGTTCTGGCGAGCAATACAACACGTCAAATATCTGAACATCACGGCACACCCAAATACAGGGGCGCCGCGCACCCTCTATGTTTCACCGATGACGTGCTGGATCATGAATTTCCAACGGGATTCAAGCCCGTAAACATAGAGGCATACGACGGAACGACAGACCCTGGAGTCTGGATTGAGATTTATATCCTACACATACACATGGCCAGAGGAGATGATCTCCACGCCATAAAATACGTACCCCCCCAAGCTCAAAGGGCCAGCCCGACATTGGCTTAAAATCCTCCCCGAAAACACAATTGGTAGTTGGGCAGATCTTGAGGATGCTTTTCGGGCCAATTTCCAGGGAACCTATGTCCGACCTCCGGACGCAGACGATCTAAGTCACATAACCCAACAGCCCAGAGAGTCAGCTCGAAAATTCTGGAACAGGTTCCTCACCAAAAAGAACCAAATAGTCGACTGTCCGGACGCCGAAGCCTTAGCAGCTTTTAAACACAACGTCCGAGACGAATGGCTCGCCAGACACCTTGGCCAGGAAAAGCCAAGAACAATGGCCGCACTAACAAGCCTCATGACCTGCTTTTGCGCGGGAGAGGATAGCTAGCTAGCAAGATGCAGTACCAGCAACCCAAGTACATCCGAAGTCAGTGATGGGAATGGGAAACCACGACGCCGCAAGGACGAGCGCCGGATTAAGGGGAACGGTCCAAAGAGCGCGGCAGCCAACGCCGGATTCAAAAGCTCACGGCAGAACAATAAAAAGCTACCCCTTAAGGACAATAGCGATGAGCTATCCAACTTAAACAAAATCTTGGACAAGATACGCCAAATCCACAGTACTCCCGGGAAGCCTGCAAACCATACCCACCGAGATTGTTGGGTCTTCAAGCAGTCCGGCAGACTCAACGCCGAACACAAGGGGCTCGACACACCAAGTGAGGATGATGACGAGCACCACAAGCAGAGCCCTGGAAAACAAAAGAATTTCCCACAAGAGGTCAAAACAGTAAACTTACTTCAAGTAACAAAAGGGGAAAACAAAGCGGCACCCATTGATTTACGCGCCGCACAATCTACCCCAATGAATCCCAACACCGGTTGTCAAAACCAATTACCTTCGACCATCGGGACTACTCCGAAAGTATCCGGAACGCAGGATGGACTGCCTTGATACTAGAACCTATAATCGACGGTCTTCAATTTACGCAAGTCCTAATGGACAGCGACAGTGGTTTAAATCTGCTATATCAGGACACAATACGCAACATGGGGATAAACCCAAACAGGATTAGCCATAGCAACACTTCCTTCCAAGGAATAATGCCAGGCACATATGCCCATTGTACGGGCTCCCTACTATTGGAAGTTATGTTCGGCTCACCCGACAACTTCCGCCGGGAAAAGTTGGTCTTCCACATCGCCCCATTTAAAAGTAGCCATCAAGCACTACTGGGACGCTAAGCTTTCGTCCGCTTTAACGCAATACCGCATTATGCATCTCTTAAACTTAAAATGCCCGGTCCATGAGGCATCATTTCATTAAAGGAAAGTTGCGCGTGTCCCTCAAGGAAAGAATGTGAGACTGCCTTAACAGCCTCACACTAATACGGCCTTGCTGGCCAAAAGCGTCTAAAGCAGGTCATTCAGACCCGGACACGGTTAGGCGAGTCCGACATAAATAAACATGATGCTTACTAGCCGCTGCACTTCTTACAAGGGCTCCACGCATGTGCAACAAGAGACAATAAAGCTCAATTTTACTCATTTTGAATCATACTCAATTTTATTTCCAATTACATTTTAGCGATCTTTTCAAACTAAGTTCCTCTCTTTACAGATGAACGCCGTGCTATACCTGTCCGTGATACGGCACAACGGAGACACAGCGCAGACGCAGCAGGACCCGCTGTAAGGATTCTTTTCAGATTAAGACCTGCGTAAACCTTTTTCACTGTCTCTTGTTGTTACTCATCCCCGATCTCTTATTATAATCGAGGAGGAGGTGGCGCTTTGGCATCGGCCGCGTCGAAGTTTGCACGCACTGGACACCGGGGCTTGTTACTAAGGGCATTGTTCGCCCACTTTATAAAAGACCGAATACCTTAGGGAGTGTTCGCGCCTCGAGTTAGGCCTTATATGCATCAGCTCGAATCATATCTTTGGTCAAATGTTGGGTTTGCCCGGCTCATGTGTTTTGTGCCTTACGTTCCGCTCTATCGGCTAACGCGGCACCGTGAGAACTATCATGATTGTGCCCGGTTAGGCGGGCGAGCACTTCAAGAGAGAAAGCCAAAACTGACCGTCATGATATAGCGAGAGACTGGTCAACCACTCGATGACTCACCGAATGTTTAGAATTCTCCGCATTAACGAAGGACCGCTTTTCCGGTCGAGCACATACGCACTTCAATTCGGGAGAGTGCGGTGCCCCTGTGGGCTATATAGTAGCCCCACCATCGAACTCCTATGGCTAAGTGAAAGTGATAAAGCATTATAGTCCGGTTGCCTAGTTTGCTACGCCACCACCTCCTTTATAGGACCAAGACGTTGGATTAAGTGTGAAAGCGCGACTTCTTTGCAAACACCCCCGCACTATGTGCGTGGGGGCTGAAGCCGAAGACTGCCATCTTTCAGGTTATATACATATATACGTCAACGGCCGCACAGGAGGTAGTTTGCTACTTGAAGGCACAAGTATAAAAAGCTCTTACATTACATTGAAACGTTGTTTCATAAAATTATACATGTCATTCAAACATAACATCCTTCGAGCACTGCGTCTCTATTAAGCGAGCGCCCGGAAGAACTTCCTCAAAATAGCGCTCGACTGGTACTCGGCTGCCGTCCGAGTCTGGGGACGCAATATCGGTGGCCTTCATCTCAGCCCCGTATGCCTTGACACGGGCAAGAGCCATCCGCGCCCCCTCAATACACGCCGACCGCTTCATTGCGTCGATACGCGGTACCGCACCAAGGAACTGCTGCACTAAGCCAAAATAACTCTTCGGTTGGGGTCCGCCTGGCGACAAATGAGTCATGACATGCTTCATGGCAAGTCCGGATAATCGACTCAGCTCGGCCCATTCGGCCAACCGATCGAACAACGGAAGAGGACGCTCCGGACTATGGAATTGCGACCAAAATAGCTCTTCCCTTATGTGCCCCTTCGGCCTCGAAGCGCAATCGCGTCCATCCGCTTCGCCGCTAAGTCCGAATAAGCATCCTCCGAACTCCACAGGTTGTCCAACCGAGCATACTTCGATCCGTATATTTCTCCGCAGCGAAGCGGTTTTCCAGCCGCAATATCCCCGGCTTGACTCAGCTCCTCCTTGGCAGCTCTCATAGCGGAACGAGCATCCTTGGATTCGGCGGTGGCCTTTTTTCAGTCCTCTTGTTCCGCTTTGACGTTTTTTTCAAGAACCTCGCAGCGGTCGATAGTATTCTTCGCCAGGCCAATCGCCATTTCCTCTTTGCTTCGGCAAAGGAGCAGCCCGCTCGCTCTCAGCTCTTGACCTCCTTTAAAGCGGCCGCATTACTCTTTCGGGCTTGCTCTTTAACTCGGGCAAGTTCTGCCCGCAGCCTCTCCACAGCAGCGGCACTATCTGCATCAAAGCATACAAGTAGTAAGGCATGGGCGTCAAGCTCCCTTACCAGGTGTCCGCGGAGAAGTCGCATACCTTGTGACTCGTCAAACCGTTTATTGACCAGCGCGATGTCCGCATCCGCCTCGTCAAGTTGCCGCTTTTGTTCGGCAAATCCATCAGTCCGGATAGCCACCGGACGCCCCGCCACCTACATAGGAACGGAGACATGTTAGTACTGAGATTATGATCTCGCACGCTGTCGGTTGACAAAGATACCGAGTCTCGAGGGCTACTATCTATACAGGCGATTCTATATGCATAACTGCCAAAAGGTACATCATTTTTTCAGACTCAAACCCGTCGAAGAACTTCGGCGGCTTCATGCAATCCGCTCTCAGCGGATGCAATTCTTTCAATTACTGTAGCCATTAGCGCACGATGATCTTCTGAGATATACGCTCGCCCGAGCAGGTCCTTCAGCTCCTCGGACCGCACGCCAGTTGGCGCCGGACCGTCCGGCCTCGCCGGACTCGGGGAAATCTCCGTGACGACACTTCAGGGTCGCCCACCTCGCACGAAGGCACGATAGGTGGAGGCGTGTCGCCCTCTATCATCTCCGGACGAAGATCCCCCGAATACGAGCTCTGCTGAGAAGGGCTGAGATCCGAACTACAAGGTACAATTTCGGTTATCTTCAGAAATAAATACAGGGATGTTCTTTATTCACAGGACCCCTTCTTTTTACTTACGGCTCATGGAGGGCTGATCCCTTGGGGAAATAGTGCGGCTGGGAAACTTCCGCGCGGACTTCCCGACGAAGACATCTTTCCCGCTTTGAGGCCTTGGCTTCGGGTCTTGAAGCGGTCCTCTTATCCCTTGGAGGAGGATCCCGATCCCTCTTCCTTGAAAGCCTCCTTCATGGAGGCAGTTGCTTCCTGCTCCCCCTTCGCTTTCTTTAAAAGGCGGCCTTCAACATCTTGGTCAAGATGGGATCCGCGTGGTCTCCGGAGGGAGCCGGACACCTTATAAATTTGCCTTAGCTATCCACTCCTGTTCAAGAAACGGCTCCCTTAAAGGGTATATATATGATAAATGAATGAACAGCCTGTCCGGTTACAGGGTTACTTACTTGAGTATCTGGGTGATTGCAGCTTAGACCTGCGTCCTCGGTCAAGTCTGCACACTTCTCTTGTGATCCAAGAACAGTTTGTACATCTCCTTGGGCGTCGCGCCCATAAAATGTTGAGAGCTCGTGGTCCTCCGGATTAAACTCCCACAGACGGAGGGGACGACGCTTGCAGGCGTAGGCGCCGAATCAGCATAACTGCGCCGCCACGGCCAGATTGATCTCTTTCTTGGAGGTCTCGAATCGGCCCTGCAACAGAGGAACGCCCTTGGGCGGCCCCAGTCGAGCCCCCGTTGACCCATGAGGCCAGCCGCTGTGGTGGACCTGAGCGAAGGCGGGTGGCGCCACCCATTTGGTGCCCATGGGAGCGGTGATATAAAACCACCCTGCCACAAACCAAGCTCCTCTTGAAAACAGCCCTCGGCCACGGAGCATCAGCACACTTGCTTATGACCGCCCCTCCAAGACTCTGCTTGTTGCCCCTCGATCATCTTCGGCTCCACCTTGAAGGTCTTGAGCCACAATCCAAAGTGAGGGGTAATATGGAGGAAGGCTTCACATACGACAATGAATGAAGAGATATGGAGGATGGACTCCGGATTCAAGTCATGGAAATCCAGCCCATAATAAAACATGAGCCCCCGCACAAAGGGATCCGTCGGGAAGCCTAAACCCCGAAGGAAGTGAGACACGAACACCACGCTCTCGCCGGGCTCGGGAGTGGGAATGACCTGCCCTGGAGCAGCGGCCTATGCAAAATCTCGCGGTTAGATACCGGCGCTCGCAGCTTTAGCACATCTTCTTCGTGGACGGAAGAAGACATCCATCGGCCGAGCTGGTCGGAGCCGGACATCGTCAAGGTCCGCGCGCTAAATCTGAAGCTTTGGGTGTTAGAACTCAAGCGAGGCAAACTCGATGGAGGGTGGAAAAAGAAGAGGGCCTTGGTCTCATTATAAAGAGGTTGAATACTAAGAGCCCTCCCGTGGTCGATTGGGACTCGCCGATAGAGGAGGCGTGCTAACGGCACGGTTGGGTTACCCACGTCCGTATTGATGAGAATCCTGAATAAGGGGCACGATCTCTGCTTTGATAAGACGTGCGAAGGAAACCGCCTCGCTAAACGCGCTAAGGTGGAACAGTAAAAAATGATTCGTATGAAGGCCTGGCCGTGGTGTGATGTCACGCCACGGAATACGTCAGCAGATCTGTGCAAAGGTTATTCTCTCTACGGTAGTATGTGGAACTTGTTTTGCAGAGCCGGACACTATCCTTGTGTTCAAAATCTTCTATGAAGTATTCGGAAGAGTAACCCTCCTTCCAATGCCGAAGAAAATATGCGCGCCGGACTCGTCGTCATTGAAGCCTGGTTCAGGGGCTACTGAGGGAGTCCTGGACTAGGGGGTTTCCGGATAGCCGAACTATCATCTTTGGCCGGACTCCTAGTCTATGAAGATACAAGATTGAAGACTTTGTCCCTTGTCCAGATAGGACTTTCCTTGGCGTGGAAGGCAAGCTTGGCGATACGGATATGTAGATTTCCTACCATTGTAACTGACTCTATGTAACCCTAACCCTATTCGGTGTCTATATAAACCGAAGGGTTTTAGTCCGTAGGACGAAGAATAATCATACCATAGGCTAGCTTCTAGGGTTTAGCCTCTCTGATCTCGTGGTAGATCTACTCTTGTACTACCCATATCATCAATATTAATCAAGCAGGAGTAGGGTATTACCTCCATCGAGAGGGCCCGAACCTGGGTAAAAACATCGTGTCCTTGTCTCCTGTTACCATCCGCCTAGACGCACAGTTCGGGACCCCCTAACCGAGATCCGCCGGTTTTGACACCGACACCGATCGTCACCGAACTTTAAGCGTGTGGACCCTACGGGTTCGAGAACTATGTAGACATGACCGAGACACGTCTCCGGTCAATAACCAATAGCAGAACCTAGATGCTCATATTGGCTCCCACATATTCTATGAAGATCTTTATCGGTCAAACCACATAACAACATATGTTGTTCCCTTTGTCATCGGTATGTTACTTGCCCGAGATTCGATCGTTGGTATCCCAATACCTAGCTCAATCTCGTTACCGGCAAGTTTCTTTACTCATTACGTAATGCATCATCCCGCAACTAACTCATTAATCACATTGCTTGCAAGGCTTATTGTGATGTGCATTACCGAGAGGGCCCAGAGATACCTCTCCGACAGTCGGAGTGACAAATCCTAATCTTGATCCATGCCAACTCAACAAGTACCATCGGAGACGCCTGTAGAGCACTTTTATAATCACCCAGTTACGTTGTGACATTTGGTAGCACACAAAGTGTTCATTCTGTATTCGGAAGTTGCATAATATCATAGTCATAGGGACATGTATAAGTCATGAAGAAAGCAATAACAGCATACTAAACGATCAAGTGCTAAGCGAACGGAATGGGTCAAGTCAATCACATCATTCTCTAATGATGTGATTCCGTTAATCAAATGACAACTCATGTCTATGGCTAGGAAACTGTGACGCTCGGATAATTAAGCTACAGTAAACCCCTGCTAATGGTGCCATGTCATCACATTACTGTTGCTAATCCTTGCTTGATCCAAATCTTTGTTCAAACTCAAATTCAAATTAAAGTCCAAAACTCAAAGTTTTCAAACATGAAAACTAAAATGTTCAAGTAATTCTATAAATTCCCCTGACCATCTTCTTGATGAAACCAACTTCCTTTGACACACCACTTAAATCCCTGGGAAAATATAAAGTGGTCCAACATCATATTAAATGACCTTTTCGATTTCTAAAAATGCTTGAACAATTCCTTTGGCCCTGAAACTTTTTAGGCAACACCAAAATGTTGTGCCTGAACCTTTTTGCTAAGTTTCACATTCAACAAAAATCATTTGATGCCTTGTTTCCATCCAAAAGAGTAGCTATCCTTTTAATAGAAAGTTAAAAGAAATAAAATTAGATAAAAAAGGAACCCCCCCTCCTTTCCCCCACCGGGCCTCGACCCCGCCAGGCCACCCCCATAGTACGGCCCACGTTACCACCTTATCCCCTCACCACGAGCGAACCCTAACCGCTACCACCCCACTTCCCTTCCCCCGATCCCCCTCGCTCCTCTCCCCAACCCGACTCGATCTGGATCGGGATCGGGCGAACTGCCCCGACCCCTCGCCACCACCTCACCCCGACGTCGCCCCGGTGCCTCGTGCTCACCATCGTGACGTCCTCGACCTCCTCCTCGAACACCGTCGACTGTCGCCACCTCACCGGACCACCGCACCGTCGCCCGTCGCCGCCTCGTCCTCCACCTCCGCGACGGACGCCTTCCCCGACCTCTTCCCCGGCCGGCCACCCCGAGCCCATTGTCGTTCCCTACAGCTCCTCTATGAGCAACACCCCCCTTCCTTCCCTCTCCCGTTCGGCCGACGCCGTGGCCCGCTATGGCCTCGCCTATCGCGTGTGACATCGCTTACGTGCGTGTGTGACCGCGACTCCCGCGCTCTCGCTCGCCCTGGGCGCCGGCCGCCGCCTCCACCGCGACCTCCTCTCCCTCGCCGTGCTCCCCTGCACCCGCGCTGCGACCAGCACTGTCCCGCTGAGCCCGCTCGGCTGGCACAGACACACTAGCGACAGCCTCGGCGCCCGCCTCTGTCCCCTTGTGCGCCCACCCAGCGCCAAGCTGCGCCGTCACTGCGCCTCCCACCTCGCAGCCCGATCCGCCGGCCGCCCAGACGTGCGTGCCAGCGCCACTCACAGATCACAAGGCCCAACAGACGCCATACCCACTGGGCTCTGCCCTCCCGTTTGCCGAATCAAGACACCCGCCCGCTAAGGCCCTGGGCCTATGGCGGATGGGGCCCACACCCCCTGTCTTAAAAAATGAAAAAGAAAATGTTAATAAAAATAAAATAAATAGTAAAATAAATAAATAAAGCTAATTAATTAATTAACCACTTAATTAGCTTAATTAACTCTGTTTAGTATACCTAATTAACTTGATTAGTTAATTAAAACTGTTAATTCGCTGTTAGTCTATGACAAAACGGCCCCACACGTCAGGGTTGACTCTAGTCAACTCAGTTGACTACTGATGTCATGATGACGTCATGCTAATGCAATAACCCCGTTTATGATTTAATAATATTATTAGAAAATGGTTAAATCTTTGAAAAAATCATATAAAATAATCTGTAGCTCGGATGAAAAAATTTATACATGAAAGTTGCTCAGAACGATGAGACAAATCCGAATACGTTGTCCGTTAATCCGCCACATGCCCCTAGCATAGTGAAGATCGAACTTTTCCCCTCCGGTTTGTCTGTCTGAAAATGCCTAACACTAGGGAAACATTCCCGGGTGTTCTCCCCCTTTGCCGGTATCGTGTGGCACCGCGTTAGAACACGTCTAGCTCTGCCTGTTATCATGTTATGCACTTGCTTGCTATGTATTTACTATTTCTTCCCCCTCTTCTCTTCGGTAGACCCCGTGACGGCTGCCGATGCCGCTATGATCGACTACGTCGCCGATGACCCCTACTTCGCCTTTGAGCAACCGTGCAAGCCCCCCTTTGATCATCCCGATATCGCCCATTCCATTCTCTCATGCTTGCATTAGATTTTTCTACTATTATTGATTGCTCCTATTCTGATGCATAGCCTACTTTTGTAACCTGCTATTGTGCCTTACCTGCTTATCCTAAACTGCTTAGTATAGGTTGGTTAGTGATCCATCAGTGACCCCCCACCTTGTCCTTGTTGCCCCTGCTTCATCATCGACGCCTCGATCAATGTGATCGACGACCAGAGCCCGACACATCACATCACATCACGCCCCTTTTGTTGCTCGACTCTGCATAGTTACTATCGAGTGCCGAGGGTGATCCCTCATAACGCACTATTGATGATAACTCTGTAGTGTAGTTATTCGGTCGTGGTCATCGAGGGTGATTTCCTCCTTAACCACTTCTGATATGGCTCTGTCGTGCAACACCTCAAGTGTGAACCTCAGGGGTGGTTCCTCTTACGTTCACCTTGATGATTACATTGGGTGGACTCCTCCGGGGGTGATTCCTCGGGTTTTCCCCTTGATGTTTGGACACACGGTTACCTTGACTTTACTTGAGACTTTTGGGAAAGTCGGGCGGGCCCGGAGAGCACCCGCAAGATGGTTACGAGGCACGGTCGGGCAGGCAGGCCGCCCCCGAGAGGGCTGGGCTAGCCCTTGCCGTATTTCCTCAAGACGGGGCGACGGGGTCACATTATCGTGAGTCTCTGCTCGTCTCCGCAAACTAATAATACGCTATGGTTTGGGTATTTGTTCTGAATTGGCCTTTGGCCTTTACGGACCAACCACCACGCGAGAGTAGTTATGGGCCTCGACGTCGTAGTATCACCAAGCTTTGTCGACGTCCGATTCAAAGATTGCGGCGCGGCCGGGCGGCACCATCCTATAGTGGTGGAGCCTGGACCCGCCTGCATGTAACGACCGGAGTGCAACGGCGATGGGCCCGCACTCGGAGTGCTTAGGATGTAGACCGGCGGGGACCTCTCTACTGAGCCTAGGTAGGGCTACGACGTGTTGATCTTCCGAGGCCGGGCATTGACCCAGAAAAGTGTGTCCGCCCAGAGTAATCAAGCGTGTTGGAAAACATGGTGCACCCCTGCAGGGAAGATTATCTATTAATAGCCGTGTCCACGGTAACGGACGTTCAGACTTATATCGTGATCTATTACAACTAGAAATGGATACTTGAGATATCTTTTCTCCGGGATTGCTTTCTCGCAGGGGGCCGAGGAAGGATCTCTGGGCATTAATGCTACAACATGCTTGTTAAATATAAACTGTTATTCTTTACTCTTCTACATGTTGCAAGATGCTTGGAGCTGCTTGAAGATGCTAGTCTTCGATAGGCTAGGCCTTCCCCTCTATTCTGGCATTCTACAGTTCAGTCCACAGATACAACCCTTCCATTTGATACCAATGCATACTTAGTATAGATCTGATGCTTGCGAGTACTTTGGATGAGTACTCGCGGTTGCTTTGCTCCCCTTTCCCCCCTTCTTTCTTCCTCCTGGTTGTTGCAACCAGATGGTGGATCCGAGGAGCCAGATGCCACCGCCGACGGATGCTACTACGTGGAGACCGCCGACGACCTGGAGCAGTTAGGAGGTCCCAGGCAGGAGGTCTTGCCTCTTCGATCGTGTTGCTTTTGTGCTAGCCTTCTTAAGGCATCCTTGTCTAACTTATGTCTGTACTCAGATATTGTTGCTTACGCTGACTCTTGTGTATCGAGCTATGTATTCGAGCCCTCGAGGCCCTTGGCTTGTAATATAAAGCTTGTATTATTTTGATTTGTGTCCAGAGTTGTGTTGTGATATCTTCCCGTGAGTCCCCTATCTTGATCGTACACATTTGCGTGTATGATAAGTGTACGATTGAATCGGGGGCGTCACAGAAACTTAACCATGTTTGATTCAATGAGCTAGTCAAGTAGAGGCATACTAGTGACACTTTGTTTGTCTATGTATTCACACATGTACTAAGTTTCCGGTTAATACAATACTAGCATGAATAATAAACATTTATCATGAAATAAGGAAATAAATAATAACTTTATTATTGCCTCTAGGGCATATTTCCTTCAGATAGAGCAACTTATTTGTGGCACTGCAGTTTAGGTCATATTGGTGTAAAGCGCATGAAGAAACTCCATGCTGATGGGGTTTTGGAATCACTTAATTATGAATCACTTGGTACTTGTGAATCATGCCTCATGGGCAACATGACTAAGACTCCGTTCTCTGGAACAATGGAGCGAGCAACTGACTTATTGGAAATAATACATACTGTTGTATGCGATCCGATGAGTGTTAAGGCTCGCGGCGGGTATCTTTTTTTCTGACCTCACAGATGATTTGAGCAGATATGGGTATATCTACTTGATGAAACATAAGTCTGAAACATTTGAAAAGTTCATATAATTTTAGAGTGAAGTGCAAAATCATCGTAACAAGAAAATAAAGTTTCTACGATCTGATCGTGGAGGAGAATATTTGAGTTACGAGTTTCGTCTTCATTTGAAACAATGCGGAATAGTTTCGCAACTCACGCCACCTGGAACACCACAGCGTAATGGTGTGTCTGAACATCGTAACCGTAATTTATTAGATATGGTGCAATCTATGAAGTCTCTTACCGATTTACCACTATCGTTTTGGGGTTATGCATTAGAGACAGTTGCATTCACGTTAAATAGGGCACCATCTAAATCCGTTGAGATGACACCATATGAACTGTGGTTTGGCAAGGAACTAAAGTTGTCGTTTCCTAAAGTTTGGGGTTGCGATGCTGATGTGAAAAAGTTTCATCCTGATAAGCTCAAACCCAAATTGGAGAAATGTGTCTTCATATGATACCCAAAGGAGATAGTTGGGTACACCTTCTATCACAGATCTGAAGGCAAGACATTCGTTGCTAAGAATGGATTCTTTCTAGAGAAGGAGTTTCTCTCAAAAGAAGTGAGTGGGAGGAAGGTAGAACTTCATGAGGTAACTGTACCTGCTCCCTTATTGGAAAGTAGTTCATCACAGAAATCTGTTCCTGTGACTCCTACACCAATTAGTGAGGAAGCTAATGATGATGATCATGTAACTTCATATCAAGTTACTACCGAACCTCATAGGTCAATCAGAGTAAGATCCGCACCAGAGTGGTATGGTAATCCTGTTCTGGAGGTCATGTTACTTGACCATGACGAACCTACGAACTACGAGGAAGCGATGATGAGCCCAGATTCCGCGAAATGGCTTGAGTTCATGAAATCTGAGATGGGATCCTTGTATGAGAACAAAGTGTGGACTTTGGTTGACTTGCCCGATGATCGGCAAGCCATAGAAAATAAATGGATCTACAAGAGGAAGACGGACGCTGATAGTAGTGTTACTATCTACAAAGCTAGACTTGTCGAAAAAGGTTTTTGACAAAGTTCAAGATGTTGACTACGATGAGATTTTCTCACTCGTAGCGATGCTTAAGTCTGTCCGAATCATGTTAGCAAATTGCCACATTTTATGAAATCTGGCAAATGGATGTCAAAACTACATTCCTTAATGGATTTCTTAAAGAAGAGTTGTATAAGATGCAACCAGAAGGTTTTGTCGATCCTAAAGGTGCTAAAAAAATGTGCAAGCTCCAGCGATCCATCTATGGATTGGTGCAAGCATCTTGGAGTTGGAATATACGCTTTGATGAGTTGATCAAAGCATATAGTTTTATACAGACTTGCGGTGAAGCCGGTATTTACAAGAAAATGAGTGGGAGCACTACATCATTTCTGATAAGTATATGTGAATAACATATTGTTGATCGGAAATAATGTAGAATTTTCTGGAAAGCATAAAGGAGTATTTGAAAGGAGTTTTTCAAAGAAAGACCTCGGTGAAGCTGCTTACATATTAAGCATCAAGATCTATAGAGATAGATCAAGACGCTTGATAAGTTTTTTCAATGAGTACATACCTTGACAAGATTTTGAAGTAGTTCAAAATGGAACAGTCAAAGAAAGAGTTCTTGCATGTGTTGCAAGGTGTGAAATTGAGTAAGACTCAAAGCCCGACCACGACAGAAGATAGAAAGAGAATGAATGTCATTCCCTATGCCTCAGCCATAGGTTCTATAAAATATGCCATGCTGTGTACTAGATTTATTGTATACCCTACACTGAGTTTGGAAAGGGAGAACAATAATGATCTAGGAGTAGATCACTCGACAACGGTCAAAATTATCCTTAGTGGAATAAGGATATGTTTCTTGATTATGGAGGTGACAAAATGTTCGTCGTAAAGGGTTACGTCGATGCAAGTTTTGACACTGATCCAGATGAACTAAGTCTCAGTCTGTATACATGATTACCGTCATGCTGATGAAGCTCTCCCTCGACACTCTGCTGGATCGTGAGTTCATGGGACGTCACCGAGCCGAACGTGTGCAGATCGCGGAGGTGCCGTACTTTTGGTACTAGGATCGGTCGATCGTGAAGACGTACGACTACATCAACCGCGTTGTCATAACGCTTCCGCTTACGGTATATGAGGGTACGTGGACAACACTCTCCCCTCTCATTGCTATGCATCACCATGATCTTGCGTGTGCGTAGGATTTTTTTTGAAATTACTACATTACCCAACAGCTATTTGTGTGTTGGTGTTGTTTATGTTTTGTTGCTTGGTTCTCCTACTATTTCAATAACCTTCGTTTCATCGCTAAGAGAAATACCAGCCGCTGCTGTGCTGCATCATCCCTTCCTCTTTGGGGAAATACCGACATAGTACTAGCAGATATCACCATCCAGTTTGTGTGCTCTACCAGTTGGAAGTCTTTAAACAATTTGATGAAACTTGTCCTCTCTGGATTATTACATGGCCCATAAACACTTGATAGTATCCAATTATCACCTGAGTGCACAGATGTGGATTTAATAGAGAGAGCATAATCATTCCAGGCAATGAGGAGTCCCACAGATGAACCCACCGCTGGCAAAATTTCAAATTTATTTAATCTCCTAGGCCAAAAATTTCTGATATATGAGTTGTCAATAGCTTCTCTCCTAGTTTCTTGCAAACAGAGGATTGAACACTGAGTTTCTTCAATTTTATTCTGAATGGCAGCCCATTTCTTAGGGTCATTGAGCCCCCAAATATTCCATTTCAAGATGGTCCATTCTCTTGCCATATTAATATAAGAAGAGCATCACTTTTCTGTGTAAAACTGAGCATTCTTCTCATAGAACATTTGATAGCACAAACATAAACCACAACAACTTCCAAAAGAGGTTCAATAGCATAATAATACCAGTCCCGTGCAACCAGCCAGCAGTCCTAACATTATTACATAACATGTAGCAGATAAAGAGTACAAAAGTAACTCTGGGACACATGGATATCACAGAACTCAAAATCTTAGGTCGAATCTCCTCTACTGGCTCTGCCCTGTAGCTGCCTTGGTCTTCTCCCTTTCAGTAGCCTTGCAACTTGTGGGGAGTTCTTTTTCATTGCTTGTGCTCTTGCTCTTCTTGGTCTTGCTCATCAGAAGATCCTCAGCGGTGTCCTTGGCATTAACCTTACAAAAGGTAGTATTAAGGTTTTTAACTACTTTTGTAGGAATAATAGGAGGTAATGCATTGCATGACAGGCAGTTTCTATCAGTACAAGTACTTGTCTTAAATCCTTTGGCCAATAGTTTTAACCTGCAACTTCTCCTTACCTTTGTTTCCACAAGGGGGGCCTTTTCTTTCCTCTTCTTAGACTTGTGGAGTGCAGAAGTGGATGATGCTACCATGGAGTCCATTGAAGCAGAAGGCACTAGGAGATGATCTCTTGATCCATCTTATTATGTTCCATCTGAGATTGTGCATACATTACAGAATTCTCAGTAGGGCATACTTGAGGAATAACAAAAGGAAGTTTAATGGAATAAGTAGATCCTTGAGCAATAATATCCCACACTTGTGAAGTAATGAAATTTTTTGGCCCAATATAATTTCTCAGGTGAGAGGAGTACCACACATAGGAAATTAGCCCATTCAACTGGTACCTGAATTACATCTTTACTTGATGTAGTTGGGGCAAAATGTTTCACCCAAATCTTTGCTCCTTCTCTTCCAATAAGCTCATCTTCAGAAGTTTTTTCCACCTCCTGAATCTGTCTGTCCCCCTGAGAACTGTCTGTTTGGATAGTAAGGCTATTATTAAGAAAAACTGGAAATGGGAATCCAGGTGGAGCAGATAAATCTGATTCTGATTGGGCACCTGCATCCAAATGCTCAATGGGAGGAGCAGGCATAGCCTTGTCCCGAGTGGGAGTGAAACTCTGAACTGGACTTGCAGAATGGCCTCTGGTGTCATTTATTGTAGGTTCTGAGAGAGTCATGTTCTGCATAGGTGCCTATGGGGCAGAGTTGTCCTGAATCTCAAAGTGCATAGGATTAGTAGAATGGTCAAACTGGTCTATTTCTTGATGAAGATTAATCAAGGTCAAGCTGTGATCAATGATAGGCTGTACAGGAGCAACTGGGGCCTGAATATGCTCAATCACTTGTTCCGGTGCTGCCAAGGGGTCAATCAGTGGCCCAAGCATTTGATGGGCCACCACATGGTCCATATCCCTAATCACAGGCCCAGGTTGCTGCTGGGCCACAACCACTGCATTGTGTTCCATCAAGGGCACTTGCTGCTGCTGTGTAACTGATCTGGGCCAGGGATAATGGGCCCAACTTCAACATCCAAATCTAGAATAGCCTGAAGAATTGGCACCAAAGGACCATTTGCAGATGATGCTGAATTTTCACTGTCAGGGTAGTCCAAAGAGATTGTAATATTGTTGTCTTCCTCATCATCAACTGGCTGTGCAATTTCCTCCATAGGTGCCATGAGATCATTGAGCTGCAGAAACTCTCTAGGGTGCAATTCTTGATCTATATTGGGGTTGTTTTGTGGCATGGCCCAGTGGCCCCAACCAGGGAGATCTTCTTCAGGATCATCTGCATCATCATTGTCACCTGGTTCTCCATTCAGACCATTGTTGATAGCTAACTGCAAATTCAACTGTGGGGCAAGCTGTTGGTTGGCTGGAGCATTAAAACCCTCTTCTTCATGCTGCTGTAAAGGAGTTGTCATGTTAAGTACCACATAATCACGATTTGAAGCATACAAAGTGTATATAGTTAAAAATAATCAGGAATCTGGAGACTTGTCGTGGTGTAAATAATAAATTTACCATGGATGTACAAGTAGCCATGTTCCAGCAATGCAATTTGACATGGCTAGGGAAAAATAAATTTGTCAAGTCAATAAATCAGATAGTATGTAAAAAAAGAATTTACCATGTGTTATGTAAATTTTCCATGGCAACTCCAATAAAATTTGACATGGCCAAGAACAAGGTTGGTAGACAAGAAACATTACTATGGTCTAATTAACAAAATTCCTATGGTATAATAATTAAAGTGCCATGCTATCTAAAAAACTACATTGGTCTAATTTATAAAATTGCCATAGTCTAAATAATATAATTGCCATGCTACCTATAATCAAATTGCACATGATAAATTTAGGTAGTTTGCTCTCTAACACTTCTTTGAATGTTGTTCTTTTGAAAAAGATGGCATACTTATGGATTTGTACTATGAAACGATGGAAAATTTAGGAAGTTGCCACGGGCACATGGAAAATTTTAGGAAATTTGTTCTCTCAAAAATACATGGAAACTTTTTTGAAATTTGCAATGGGCACATGTTAAGTTAGGGATTTGGTTCTTTGAAAAGTTGGAAAGTTTCCGAATTTGCCATGCATACACGGCAAGTTTGGGGATTTGTTCTCTAAAAAGCACGACAACTTTTGGAAATTTGTTCTTCAAAAAAGATAACAAATTAGGAATCTACCCTGGGCATATGGAAAAATTAGGAGATTTGTTCTTTAAAAAGATAGCAAATTTAAGAATCTGCCCAGAGAACATGACAAAGTTAGTAAGTTTGTTACCTCCAAAATTGCCAAAATTAGGATTTTGCCATGCAACAGAAGAGAAATTTTCCACATGTTCAATTTGGGACGTGGTTGGGTGGCATATATATGATCTACCAAGAAGAATCAAAAGAATTTAAACATGGTGAAGAATACTTGTGCTTACAAAAATATTGCCATGGGAAAAAACATAGAAGAGTTTTCTAAGGTGGGTTGTATAGACATTGCCATGGGGCAAAACCTATGACACACAGATTAACCACCCAAATATACATGGCTAGTTAAGAAAAAAAAGCATACATGGTGAAACACAAAAAACTGAAGAGGGAAAAGAAGGAGGTAACATGGAAATTTACATGATTGTGCTTATCCAAATATACATCCAGTAAATATATTCAACTACCAAATGAAAACTTGCGTGTACATGTTTCGCCCCTTCATCATGCAACATAAAACTACTCACTGCTATGGAAAATTGCCATGCATGGTCAAACTTCACAAGGAGATTCCAATACTTGTACAATGATGGATAAATTTTGAAAACATTGTGACATGTCAAACTTAGTAAAAATTTCTATTGTAATGACGATAATTGTAGAATAATTTGTACTGGACACATGGCTAATTAGCCTTTTTGTTGTTTTGTAAAGAGAACTGTGACAAAATTGTCATGGGAAACACATGTGAACTTGCCATCCTAAAAATAAGAAGAAAACAACAAATTACTAGCAAAAATGTGTTGGCATTTTTTTTACAAAAAAATATTTTTTATCATATCAAGTAGTTGTATGTACAACATGATACCTATACATACATCATGGCAAAACTTTCTTTTCAAGCAAATTTGTTGAAAAATTGATGTCTAATGCGTGGCAAATTTACAAAAATAATCTGCTAGTTACATGCTAAGTTTAGACAAGTTGCGATCTAGATCATGGCAATTGTACTTATTGCATGGAAAATTTTATATATTCTTGGACAATGGATAATTTAATGCATATTTGGTGTACAAGACATGGATAAAATTTACATGGTCAGCAAAATCCAGAGTCCATCCATGCATAAACATGAGGCTGAATTCAAAACGGAATGTAGCATGCTTACACACAAACTGAATGCTTAAGCCCCAATTCAACAGACGCAAATACTGAATATCTGTGCATCCGAGCAAAAGTATACATCCTTCACATCTTTTTGGGTTCTATTTGTGAGCTGTGTTGGAATTTTCTCGAAGAGGAGAGAATGATGCAGTACAGTAGAGATAAGTATTTCCCTTAGCTAAGAACTAAGGTTATCAATCCAGTAGGAGAACCACGCACACCTCGTTAGCAGTACCTACACATAAAATAACAAATACTTGCACCCAACGCAAACAATGGGTTGTCAATCCCCTCGGCGGTTACTTGCAAGGATCAAATCTTGTAGTCATACATAGATAAACATAAACACAAAATAAAAGAAAGTAAATAAAATAGCAGTAAAGTTTTTTTGGATTTTAATATATGATTAAAATAGATCCGTGGGCCATTTATTTCACTAGAGGCTTCTTTCTTGAACATAGCATACGGTGGGTAAACAAATTACTGTTGGGCAATTGATAGAAAGATAAATAATCATGACGATATCCAAGGCAATGATCATGTACATAAGCATCATGTCTGAAACAAGTATACCGACTCGTGCCTGCATCTACTACTATTACACCACACATCGACCACTATCCAGCATGTATCTAGAGTATTAAGTTCACTGATGGTGTCGCTAGGACTACATCGGCATTTCCCGCAAGAGGAGAGGATAATGTAGCACAACAACGGGAGGTATTTCCCTCAGTTATGAAACCAAGGTATAGAACCAGTAGGAGAACCAAGCAATCACAACGTAAGCAGCACCTGCACACAAATAAAAACACCTCACAACCCACGTGTTAAAGGGGTTGTCAATCCCTTTCATGGTACAACGCCTCAAGATAGGCAAGCGGACGGGAGAAAATTGTGTTGGATTGAAATAATAGATCACAAATAAAATAAAGTGCAGCAAGGTATTTTTGTATTTTTTTTTGGTTTAATAGATCTGAATAAAAACGCAAAGGAAAAGTAGATCGCAAAGCAAATATATGAGAAAGAAGACCCAGGGGCCGTAGGTTTCTCTAGTGGCTTCTCTAGAGAAAAATAGCAAATGGTGGGTAAACAAATTACTGTTGGGCAATTGATAGAACTTCAAATAATCAAGACAATATCCATGTAATGATCATTACATAGGCATCGCGTCCAAGATTAGTAGACCGACTCCTGCCTGCATCTACTACTATTAGTCCACACACGACCGCTATCCAGCATGCATCTAGTGTATTAAGTTCATGGAAAAACGGAGTAATGCAATAAGAACGATGACATGATGTAGACAAGATCCGTTTATCCATATGGCGGTAGATATAGGTCTCGTCTTTTTATCCTTAGTAGCAACGATACATACGTGTCATTTCCCTTTCTGTCACTGGGATCAAGTACCGTAAGATCGAACCCGCTACCGTGCACCTCTTCCCATTGCAAGATAAATAGATCAAGTTGGCCAAACAAAACCCAAATATTGGAGAAGAATTATGAGGCTATAAGAGATCATGCATATAAGAGATCAAAGAAACTCAAATAACTTTCATGGATATAAAAAGATATAACTGATCATAAACTAGAAGTTCATTAGATCCCGACAAACATACCGCAAAAAGGACTTACGTCATATGGATCTCCAAGAGACCACTGTATTGATTATCAAAAGAGAGAGAGAGGAAACCATCTAGCTACTAACTACGGCCCCGAAGGTCTACAAAGAACTACTCACGCATCATCGGAGAGGCACCAATGGAAGTGGTGAACCCCTCCGTGATGGTGTCTAGATTGGATCCGTGGTTCGGAGTCTGGCGGCTGGATGAATATTTCGTTGACTCCCTAGGGTTTGTGGATTTTGGGGTATTTATAGAGCAAACAGGCGGTCCGGGGGCACCCGAGGTGGGCACAACCCACCAGAGCGCGCCTGAGCCTCCTGGCACGCCCTGGTGGGTTGTGCCCACTGGGGGCACCCCCAGGTGCAACCAGGGCCCATTGCCTTCCTTCTGGCCCATAAAAATCATCGTGGAGTTTTGTGGCCTTTGGACTCCGTCTGATATTGATTTCCTGCAATGTAAAAAACAGCAACTGACACTTGGCACTATGTCAATAGTTTAGTACCAAAAAATGATATAAAATGATTATAAAACATCCAAGATTGATAATAAAACAGCATGGAATAATCAAAAATTATAGATACGTTGGAGACGTATCATTCACAAAGAAGGAAACAACGCCTTAAGCAAGATGAAATGATGCAGACGAAGTAAATCCAATCAATATAAATAAACCCCAGCGTTTTATCCTTTATGGAAACGATACAAGTATGTACATGTCCCTTTCTATCACTGGGGTTGAGCAACGCAAGATCAAACCCATCACAAAGTACATCTCCCATTGCAAGATAAATCAATCTAGTTGGCCAAACCAAACGGATAGATCGAAGAGCGAAACAAAGCTATAAAAATCATGTATAAAAGAGTTCGGACAAGACTCAAATAATATTCATGGATAATCTGATCATAAACCCACATTTCCTTGGATCCCAACAAATAGACCGTAAAAAAGGATTACATCAAATAGGTCTCCAAGAACATCGAGGAGAATATTGTATTGAAGATCAAAGAGAGAATAAGGCGTCTAGCTACTATCTATGGACTCGTAGGTCTGTGGTAAACTACTCACACATCATTGGAAGGGCAACAAGGTTGATGAAGAACCCCTCGGTGATTGATTCCCCCTGCAGCAGAGTACCGGAAAAGGCGTCCAGATGGGATCTCACGAGAGCGAAAAAATACTTCGGGTGGCTCTATAATGTCTTGGGAATATTTGGGAATTTATATAGGTGGAATTAAGTCAAGAGGTCCTACGAGGGGCCCACAAGCCTGGCGGGCGCCCCACTGGGGCGCGCCTCCCGAGCATGTTCCTCCCTCGTAGCTCGTCAGGTCTTCTCCCGAACCTTCTAGTGTCCCATGTGGTCCATAAAAAAATTAATCCAAAATTTTTCTCCATTTGGACTCTGTTTGATATTGATTTCCTGAAGAGCCAAAAACAAGAAAAAAAACAACTGGCAATTGGCACTAGATTAATAGGTATTCCCAAAAAATGATATATAATTGCATAATAAACATCCAAGATTGATACTGTAATAGCATGGAACAATAAAAAAAATTATAGACACGTTGGAGATGTATCACTGGGGTCTTAAGTGTAGGTCTATACTTGTCCATCATCTCAGCTTCTTATACTACTTTTGCTCAGGGACAGCAAAGTGTGGTAGCAGCCCAACTTGACCAACTTCAGGAGCAGCATATAGAGAAGTTGTCCCAGCAGCAGCAACAACAACAACAATGGATCGAGTTTCACCAACTTCCAATCAAAAATAAAAATATAAGTATTCCAACAGAGAGACAAGAGAGGGGGGGTTGATAACCAACAAGTGTAGGGGATCTATCGTAACCTTTTTGATAACTAAGAGCGCCGAACTCAACGAGGAGCATAATAATTTTTTGATGGAAACTATTAAAAATCACTATAAAAGCTGCAAATATTGTTTGACCGTTTGTTTAATCACAAGAGAAATTGTTGTAAAGTAAGCAGTAAAAAAAGTGCAACAATGCAGCAAGTGGCCCAATCCTAATTCTACTAAGGACAAGCCGATTGATTTACTTATAGGGATCGGTCACTCTCGAGGACTCATGGGAGTTTTGCCAAGTTACTTTCATCAAGTTTCCTTGAGGAATCATGCATTGCTTTGATAATTTACTGTGCGATGAAACCCATGAAAGTGTGATATTCTTACTTGACTCACAACTAGGCCCAACATTTTTAACCCTATTGCAAGTCCACCATTGACTCGCAATTGGGCTAGACACCTTTTTTCATCCTAGTTGCTAATCGAACATCAAGTCGCAACTACCCTTTTCTTCGTCCTTGATGGTGTTACGACCCTGGGGTGCCTCAGCTTGCCAGTTGTCGGCCCTTGTAAGCCAACCGGAACCCCCCTAGGGCGGAAATGGTTTCTTCCCTAGGCCATTATGCCGGCCCATCGGCCCTATAGAAGGAAGAATCTGGAGTCCTTGCCGTCCAAGACAAGGAAGCCGGAGCTGTGAAAAAACCCCCTATACCGACATAACTGACTAGGTCATGTAACCCAATGGGTCCCAGTTGCAAGTCCACCATTGATTTGCAATTGTGCGCTTTGAAAATCCACGCTTCGACTCATAACTAGGCCCGTTTTTTCACCTCAGTTGCAAGTGAATAATCGACTCTATAAGTGCATCTAGTTCCACCACTTATTGTTTTTGGAGTGTTGACGACAAACTTGCTTAATCCCTGGATATTTGGTTTAACCTTCAAAGATGACCCTTGAAAATGTCTGAAGACACTGATGATTTTGGTGGAACGCAAAGACTTTAGTTTGAGGACAATGGGGCATAGTCTTTTTTTCTGAGTGAACAAAATACTAGTTACACTTGAAGACTGTGATCTTCCAAACGGTTAGGCGTCATGTCTTGAGCATCCAAGAGCCAATATGGATTGTCGGTGAATGAGTTTGTGAAGGTTGCAGAAGTCTACCTTGAAGACTTACCTGAGTGATTGTATGAGGTCTAAGTGATCTTCGTTCAAGGAGAATAAGGTAAGGACTTGGTCTTCTGAGTTAAATCTCAGCCTCTCCATCTAGGCATAGAGTTGTCACAGCAACTGAAACTGGTCAAACAAATCATGTGTCTTCACCGAGCAACTGATTCTATCTCTTCACTACTTTACTTTCTGTTTTGTATTATGGAGCCTTTGCTTGCTCATCCATGTGTGAAGACGTTGCTTGAAGACATGCATCATGATACTCTTCTCTGTCTTCCAGTT